>JANAVB010011202.1:0-37487 GCA_029216955.1 Iris pallida | reverse complement strand
GTGCTCTTGTTATAGACTAGTATACTTGATGCTGACACGACGTTCACACGGATCAGTACCCTCTGGATCTTTTCATGCGATGTTATCCCCTCGGATACATCGCGTATGTCATGTTCATGTACTTTATCATGGTCATCATGTACTCAATGTATTCACCTTTATCCATGTGCACTCATATGTTATTCATGTACACTCATGACCATGTGAGCTCCATGTATACAGTAGTTGTTATCCATGTGCAATAACATAACATGCTTCGATCCTTGTGTATTGGTTGGGGGTAGGGAGAGTGTAGTTGGTTATGTGATCATTATCCCCAGTAGTTCCATGTGCATTCCATAGCTGTATCCATGTGCAACCCAAGCTTTTTACATAACCAATTCATGCTCTGATTCACGTAGAAGGTTATATTCTTTATTTATCATATTATATCTCAGTTATATCTTCTCTCTTGTTGATTTCTCTTTACAGCGATTCATGTATAGTTTTCTATAGCTTGCTTTATATGTCCATTCCTGCTATGCACTATTGTGAGAGATATGTGCTCGTTCCATTCCTGACTGGAAATCAATATTTTTCAGGTTTAGCCGCGATCACTCTTAGCACTGGGAAGACATGGGTATGCTGAGGCCGACCTAGATAGTGGAACTAGTTGTCATTTTCATTAATTGTGAGATCTTGTATTTTCTTTAAATATAAATCTTGTAAATGTTGTAATAAACTTAGAAATGTGAAAAAGCAGCAAATAGTATATTTTGTGAGTTTTGAGCATTTATTTTTTGCGGGCTTGACAGCGTTCTACGCCGACTCTGCGGCGTAGGCTGGCTTGGACACGTCTCGTATCCGAAAAGCGGGTGCGGGTCGTGACACACGCATCGCCTCACATATCGACCCGTTGCACTTCGTGCAACCAACACACTTATCTTCTCGTACTTCGTGCGACCAACAACACATAACTCCTCGCACTTCATGCGACCAACAACACATAACTTCTCGCACTTCGTACGATCAATAATACGTATATTATTGCACTTCGTGCAACCAACATCACCATATTCGTTGCACTTCGTGCAACCAACGTTCTCCGATGGCACTCTGAGATAGCGTGATAGTCACGACATACTTGTGGCAGATGTATGCAACTTAATATAGACTTATTGTATGGAACATCTAATATAGCGTCTAGCAGATCCATGAGCCATGCGGTTGCGGAAACAACTTAGAGTCAATGAATTCGATAGCGAAGCAACTGAGGGTCAAAGAGTTCATGCACGGTCCAAAGGATGGAACCGCTCTGATACCAACTTGTCACGCCCCGATCCGGGAAATCGCTCGTCCTCGCTAGATTTTACCCAAATTATCGTCCTCGCTGGGGCGTGTAATGCCTGTGGTTCGTGTTACGTATCTTGGTATACGTACACGTATTTTGACTCGTATTGCATGTCTTCCTGCTTGGTTTATTTGGCATTTTCATTGCTTGGTTCACCTTGGGATTGGTTCGGTTAGGTTCGGCTTGATTTGGTTCGGTTTGGGTTGGAGTGTAAACTCCCACCTACCACCCCACTCCTTCCTTTATTAGCCGCCCAACTCTCTCTTCATTACTCTTCTTCATTTTCTTCTTCTTCTCTTCTCCACCAACACTTCCTCACCTACCAGATAGAGAGCTAGGCTAGTGTAACTTGCTTCACGAAGGAACTCCATTTTGTTGTTCCATTTCTTCTCCTCGAGATCTTAAGCCTCTTTAGTACTTATGTTTTCAAATTCCATGGCTCATTCTACGTAGATCTAAGTTTCTAGTATTTTCGATCCTCTTGGTTTTGATCTACTAAAATAACTTGTTTTCAAAAACTAAGAGGTCCATGTAGCAGGCCTCATGATTTTGCACAAGTTTGGTTTTGGGATGGCCGAATTTCACCAAGTCCTGGCCGAGATGGAGTTCCTGAGCTTTTACACGTGTTTGCTTTGGCCATGGGGAGAAGATGAAGTTTTACGCACACGTTCTAACGTGTTAGCGTAGTGTTTAGCCCTTACGCCCACGTTTTACGCGTCAGCGTGTTATATCAGTCTTTTACGCCCATGTTTTATGTGCCAGCGTTTTATTTTGACCTTTTACGCTCACGTCTTAACGTGCCTGCGTAGTGCCCCTTTTACGCTCACGCATTGCGTGTAAGCGTATCCCGCTCTACGCCGAGTTATCAATTTTACGCTCGGGACTCTTCCGCTAGCGTAAAATCGTGCTCGCGTAGACGTGGGCTCGCGTAAGTTTTATGAGCGTAAAAGCCCTGGCTCGAGTAGACCTTCACGAGCGTAAAGTTGTCCGAGTTTTCCTCGCGTTAAGTTTTACTCGCGTAAATCTGCTCGAGGGTTCACGCGCGTAAAATTTTACGCGTATATAATCTTGCTAGCGTAATGCCTGGCTAGCGTAAATCCCAGCCGTATGCTCCCTTGCTCGCGTACAATCTTGCTAGCGTAAAGCTCACGCGTAAAGTTTCACTAGCGTAACCGGTAGTACGTGTATAGAAACTAGTGTAAAGCCCACGAATTATTTAATATGTTTGGAAATGATAATTAAACATGGCATGGTATGACAAGTATACTTGACACGATCATCTCGAATTGCTGTTGCGACGGCTAACATGACATGACATGACCTGACAAGAATGATTGACCTGGACACCGTGGACGATTGTGTTTGTACAAATAAACAATTACTGTCTTGCATCATGTCTAGGACGGGGACCCCTGAATACCACGGTCAGGGGCACCTATTGAAATTGACTAAGGCTAATAACTAGAATATTCAGTAGACATGAAGAGATTCTCCGCTACAAGTAATCCCGTTATCTGGGCGCATTTAGTGGACTTGTAGCCTACCGACGACGTAGGGCACATTTCCAGCACCAGTCACGTGTTGCATTCTTCAAAAACGGATATTCGACCTGGATAACCGGATGGTCTGCAGGGCTTGTGGCTGTTGGGATAATCTCATTACATCTTGCTAGTAACTAGGCTTGTGATAACCCTAGTTAGTTAAAAGTATCAAGCCGTACTCATTGTTTGGCCGTGATTGATTGGATGGAATTTAGCCCAGCTTAGTCTTGCCCTGATCCTGTGCAAGATTGTTATATGACGGGATTGTTTATGCTTGCCTTAACAATAACGATCGGGGGTCCAGTTCTGTTCAAGCGAAGGATTACAACCCCGTCCTTGTTTGGTTTAAGAGTTGTAACCTGGCTCCCATAGCAGTTCTGTGTTCTCTCTTCGTTTATTGTCTTATCGCAACCCCATGCCATGTTGTCATATTTTACCTTACCTTAATACCATGACTATTTATGCTTACCTTGACAATAAAGATCAGGGGCGAGGTTCTGTTCAGGCGAAGGGTTACAACTCCGGTCCTTGTTTGGTTTAAGAGTTGTAACCTGGCTTCCGGAGCAGTTCCTTGTCCTCTCTTCGTTTATTGTTTTATTTACCCTATGCCAAGGCTAATCATATTTTTACTTACTAATAGTATTTGAGACGGATTTCTATGCAGGTGAAGGCAACCTCGGTCCTTGTTTGGTTTAAGGGTTGTGACCTGGCTACTTGAATGGTTTCTTCGTACTCAGTCTACTGTTGTTATCCCTATTATTATCAGTTCTTATTTATTAATTATCTTTAATACTCTATTGTGATATGCTGGTTTTAGTTCCTAAGTGAAGCGTCCCTTGTGGCACTTGCTCTTTCTGGGGTCTGACCCAGCTGGTTTGTGTGGCCAGATATCGGAGCAGCTCCAGAGGTTCTATCTACCTTCCAGCCAGATGGTGGCCACCACGTAACCCTAACAACGAGTAGGTTTTTTTGTTCTCCCACTTCATTGTAAATTATTCTTTTGAGGCGTTTAGCCGACGAGCACGTGTTAGCTCGGTTGCACCTTTATTTACTGTCTGCCTACGGGCTATAACATGATTGACAAATCCTAGGGTTGATCATGTATGACTAAACTCTCTCTGCTCTTCATATTTTGTACGACTAGCTTTATGATCATCCAATATGTAATGTATGGGACGCCTTACTATTGTATATTTGATGTTCTAATATCTTGTGACTGCTACTACTTGCTTGTGATTGAGACACTAGGCTTGTTCATGACCATAGGAGACTGATGGATTCTAGTTAAACCCTCATGTATCTAGACAGACGTGACCGTATAGCGAGGTGGGTTGTACTTCAATATACGTAGCTGGCTATGTACGCCCCCGCTCTCCAGTATTCTGGTTCTGGGGCGTTATATGGTTTAAGTGGTGGCCCATGCAGGTCTTGTAAATCAAGATATGTGAGGGTTTACCGAATAGATGTCTCAATCAGTACTCTCACTTGATCTCTGCTCGTATCCTCTTGATTCCTGAAAATCTTGACATGTTCATATGTTTGTATCGTTGATCTGTCCTGGTCCTTCCTTATTGTTCCCTATGTCGTCTTCTTCAGCGATATTGTTCCTGGACCTACCGATCAGCAAGGCGGAGCACCTCCTACGAACCAGCAGCAACCTGGAGATCAAGCCCAACATTCAGGAGTAGCCTCCTGAGTCATGCCTTCTGAAAGAGAGCCGCCAGTTCAGCCCGTCCAGCCTGCAGATCCTGATGATGGTACTTTGATGGGTCTCATCAGGTCACTATTAGCCTCCCAGGATCGTCGAGGAGATGCCTTGCACCAGGCGGTGGCAGATGCTTTGACCAGAGGAGGTCATCAGGATAACAGCGCGGCCAACAGCTTCAAGCGCTTAAACCCTCCATTCTTCGACGGCAGCGAAGATGCGATCGCCGCAGATGCGTGGCTCCAGGACACGGAGGTGATTTTAGAAGCGACGAAGATGCCCGAGATCGAGAAGGTGGCCGTGGTGCGCCTGCAGCTATTGGATCTTGCCCGCAGCTGGTGGGCATCGCAGGCCGATGGGTTAGTGGCACCCATTGCTTGGGCAGTATTCAGGGAGAGATTCCAGACCAAGTATTTCGATGCTGTAGCTCGATACGATCTACAGACGAGGTTCACCACTCTAAAGCAGATGGACAGGACGGTCGACGGATATGCGGCCGAGTTCTCCAGGCTTAGTCGGTTTGCTCCCACCTTGGTGGCGACCGAGTTCGATAGAGCCCAGCGGTTCCAACAGGGGCTCCATTTAGAGATCTTGTTGGCAGTGGAGCAGTTTGAGCATCAGACCTTCGATGCAGTCTTGAGAGCAGCTCGGAGGCACTAGTATACCTCCCAGAGGATCGTGGATAGGACCGGGGGTCGGAAGCGATCCCATGGTCAGATGAGTCAGTTATCAGCACCAGCCCCGGCAGCCAGGGCTTTGACCATTGGAGCTCCGAGACGGGCGACCTCAGTGACGTCGATTCAACATCCAGCCCCAATGCACCCTCAGCAGCAGAAGCAGAAGCAGTCTTTCGCAGTGGGATGTTCACACTGCGGGAATCCGGGGCATGTAGTATCAGAGTGTCACAGAGCACAGGGTTTGTGCTTGGTTTGTGGTGCCCTGGACCACAGGGTTAGGAATTTCTCGAACAGGGGGAGTTCATCGGCCTTTTCTAGTTCTTCAGTTAGAGGACCAGCACCATCCAGCAGCAGCAGCAGCTGCAGTACCTGTTTCCGAGGCCATTGCCGATGCAGGCCCAGGCATTCCAGCAGCAGAGGCTACAACAGTATGCCCAAGCCCAAGCCTTGATCCTGAGCAGGCAGATAAGTTTTTAGCAGACACTACAACAAAAAACCCTTTTAATGACGTTCGACAAGGAGTTTTAATGACGGCTGATACATAAGCGTTATTAAGTTGAAAAATACCTTTTTTCTATGACGGTTTTGGCTAATTCTGAGCTTTTTATAACGTTTATAAAACAAAGCGTTATTAATAGTTTAAAGCGGTGGCAAACTTGTAATATTTTGCAAACATATTAATATTAAGCTTTCGAAATATCTTCTTCTGCTTCTATTTTCCCTCTCCTCCTCTTCCTCTTCCTCCACTCCCATGGTCAGAATTAGGGTTCGGCGCCCTCTTCTTCCGTCCGATCCCCTCCGCCATGGACTCCGACGGGACCTCCGGCGCCCTCTTCTCCGTCGACCCCCTCGAGCACAACCGCCAGGGGGCGCGGCACCATCACCTCCATGGTGCCACGTTTTCTCCAACACCTTACTACCGATGGAAATGGCGGCTCTGTCCTTCCCATCCATGCTGGAGAATCTTTATTTCTTCCAAAAGAAGCTAAGTTTCCCTACTCCTCTCTTTCTCTACTTCCTTCCTCTCTTTCTACTTCGGGAGAATTTCCCCACCCCCTCTCTTTCTCTACTTCTTCCTTTACTCTATAGAGAGAGAGAGAGAGGAGAGAGAAAGCAAACATCAACCATGGCCAAACACCCCTTTCTTTCTCTTATCTCCACTTTCTCTCTCCTCGTCATCTCCTCCTCCTCCGTCGCCGACGTTCACCGGAGAATTCTCCACGAGCCCCTCTTCCCCATCGACTGGGTCCCACCTCTACCACCTCCGCCGTCTCAACCCGCCGACCCTTCCCGGCGGCCCCGTCCGGCCCGCCCGCCCCCTTCTTCCCGGACTCCCCGGTCCAGTCCGGCTCCTTCAGCCCCTCCCCCCACCCCCCCTCCTCCGCCCGCCCCCCTCCCCCCGGCTCCTCCGCCTCAAAGATCGTCGTCGTCGTCTCCGAATGAAAAAGTGCTAGAGGTAAGAGCCCTAGCATTTAACCTTCTCTTTCTTTTGTGGTCGTTTGGCTTTCTATCTTTCCGAATGAGAATTAATTGTTGGTTAATTTTCTTGAAGCATGAAGAGGATGTTGGTAAAGAAGACAACGAGGAGACGAATCGCTTAGAATCCAGAAGCAGCATATAGTTGATAAAATTTTCTTATAGGAGTTGAGAAGAGTGGAGCCACCTTGTTTTTCCATATTACAATTGGATCTGGATATCTCCTCACCTACCAGGATTGATAGGTCGTGAGACTTATATCAAACCGGCGTTTTGACGAAGTCGATGAGTTCAGGTGCTATATTGTGCTTCTTTATACTCCTCTTTATCAACTAGATTGATGAATTGGTTACTTCAGAGCAAGCTTAATTTTCTGTTAGAGTTTGTAAGTTTTTGCATAGGTATTTTTGTTGTTAAAATTCTAAGCTTTTGCTGCTGTTTTTTTCTTAGCTTTATTTAGGTTAGAGAATAATGTGTGGGGATTATGTACAGACTTTTACTCTTAAAATACAAGTACTGTCATTTCTTGTGCACCGCCTGAAGGATTATCGAGATATCTGTAAACTCTGTACGGATGTTATTTTTGGGTGATTCTATATGAACAATAATTGTAGAAGAATAATTCTAGACGACAAAGGGATTCATATATCACTCTATACTCATAATTGCCAGTATAATTTCTTGCAGGTCTCGCTGAAACTACAAGTGATCCTTCTTGCATGCTGATATAAATTTATAGTAAACTTGAGACTAGAAACTTTAGTTTTGTCATGGACGTCAATATTGTTACATTTCCATTGCTCAGGTGTTCTGTGTTTGAGCTTTAATTTCAAGATTGAGAGATGCTAATCATCTATAACATTTGATTATTTTTTCTTTACTCGAGAAGTTCTATTCAGGTAGTGATATTAATTTTACAGCATATGAAACAACAGTCCCTTGTTTTCATCTTGAAGCTTCAGGCGGTGGATGTGTCTGACACAATTAAATTACTTGATTACTTATTAGAGGTAAGAGACAACGTTCCCTAGCACTTAACCTTCTCTTTATTTTGTGGTTGTTTTGGCTTTCTATCTTTATGAATGAGAATTAGTTGTTGGTTAATTTTCTTGAAGCGTGAGGCAAATGTGAATGTAATGGATAAATATGGCATGACGGCTTTGCACCTTCTTTCTAATTGAGAATTAATTGCTTGTTTAAAATTTCTTGAAGCTTCATGAGGTGGTTGTTTCTGACATCAAATTATTTGATTACTTACTAGTGGTAAGAGACAACCTTCCCTAGCAGTTAACTTTCTCTTTCTTTGTTGTTTTTTGGCTTTCTATCTTTCCGAATGCGAATTAATTGTTGTGTTAATTTTCTTGAAGCACGGGGTGGATGTAAATGCAGTGGACGAAGATGGCAGGACGATTCTGCACCTTGTGGTAATCCTGGGAGAATACATGAAATTACCTTATTTCTTGGTTAAGGTAAGAACCAACCTTCCGCACTCTCTTTCTTTTTGTTCGGTTTGTATTGGACTTTCCTATCGAGTATTGAGGATTGTTGTTTAATTTCTTGAAGTGTAGGGCAGATGTAAATGCTACGGACGGCTTGGGCATCACGGCTCTGCACCTTGCTGTACTGGGAGGACACATTGATTTAGCTTCTTACTTGGTAAAGGTAAGAAACACAATTTAGCTTCTTACTTAGTTTAGAGGTAAGAACACGGCCTTCACTACTTTCTCCTCTATTTAGTAGTGATTTAACTAACTGAGAATTGTTGGTTAATTTCTTGAAGCACGGGACGGATGTGAATGCGGCCATAATCAACACGGTTCGCCAAACGGTCATGGAAAAGAAACACCGTAACAGATGCTACGAAATATATGATATAGCTAAGAGGTTAATGGAGGTATGAAACATCCATCCCTACTCTCTCTTTTTTTCCTTTCTGTGGTGGTTTTGGTTTGGTTGGCTTTCTGAGTATTGTTGGTTTATCTATTCATGCAGTCGGTTGATAGGAATTTACTTGACAAAAGTGGATTTACGGCTCTACACTTAGTGTCTGCACAAAAGGATATAATTATAATATATTACTCGTGGATCTGCTGTTGCAGAATGGAGTTTCGTTGGAGATTAACACTCCGGATGGCTTATATTAGACTGAAAGGACACTAATTTGATACATGTTGACATGAAAGGACACTAATTTGTATATTCTATTTAAAAACATGAATGCACTCTTTTTCTCAATGGTACTTGTAGTTTCATCTGGTATTTAAAATCCAGTGGGTATTCTGTTGTTCTTGTTTCTCTCTTATTGCTTCATACTAGGTGTTTGTTGTTTTGTCTTCTTGGTTCAATCTTGTGCCAAAGTTTCAGTTTTTTCTTTATATTCGGATATGGTGTTCTAAGAGAATAATACCTAGATGGAGAATTGATTGCCCATATTGGGATATGTGTTGTTAGGAATGTAAACATGTCAGGTTCATGTCTATATAATGTTCTGATTGTTCCCATTTTCATGAAAACTCTTTTCTAAGGGATTATTCTGTCAAGCTTGCTCCAGATATGAGACAAATACCTGATCCCTATCATGACCTAGTTTTTTTACTCCTTTCTCTTGATTAGATTTAATTTTTAGGCCTGATAATTATATGGACTGATTTGGTTGTCTTCTCTTTTTTCAGGATTTCACTGGTGTTCCGGCTGTCGTTGATCTTTCATGATTATTGGTTATGTGGCCAAGTTTTGATGTGGACAATTTTTGTAGTTGTAAATATATATAGTATTTGGATATTCTATTTTGAGAATGTAATGAAGATGTTGATATGTACTCTATTTTGAGAAATACAATAAAGATGGTGATTTATAATGTTAAGTTTTTGGAATGTAATATATAATGTGCAGCTAATTTGAATAGTATAAAATGTCATAAATGTGCTGCATTGAGCCTATACATATTATCTATTCATAACGTTTTACAAAAGTCCTGAATTGTGCACTATATATTAACTATTCATAACGCTTTTATAGAAACTATTCATGACGGTTATTTTATGACGCTTTTAAAAAACATTTATAACACCCGATTTCATAACGCTTGGCTGAAGAAAAAAACCGTCATGGTATGTCATTAATGACGGTTTTTAGCCGTCATTAAATGGTATTTCTGTTGTAGTGAGAGGGATCCCGCACCCAGAGGACATGGTCAAGTGCTGGCTTTGACCATGGAAGAAGAAGGATTAACACCAGGAGAGGTAGTGGCAGGTACTATTCTCGTCAACACCTTTCCCGCTTCAGTATTATTTGATTCTGGTGCCTCGCATTCATTTATGTCTGCACGATTCACGACACGGATAGGATTGGATCCCGAGTCATTATCAATAAGGCTCAATATACTTACGAACGAACTTGTGGGAGTACATAGAGTGTTTTCTTCGTGTCGGATCGTAGTTAGCGGTAGAGAATTTCCCGCTAGATTGATAGAGTTTTCGATGGCCGATTATGATGTGGTCTTAGGGATTGGTTGAGAGACCAGTATGCTAGGATAGACTGCCATATCGGCCGGGTTGTTTTTAGCATTCCAAGCGAGCCGAAGTTTTCCTTCTCCTGAGGCAAAGTTGAACCTTCTCCTCCAGTATTGCGGATGGCAGTAGCAGTAGTACAGTTACCTCGGATAGTCGAAGAGTTTCCAGATGTTTTCCTCGAAGAGCTTCCAGGGATGTCGCCAGAACGGAAGATCGAGTTCACCATCGATTTGATTCCCGGAACAGCCCCAGTGTCAGAAAGAGTCTACATGATGGCACCGTCAGAGCTAGAGATATTGTACAAGATGATTGAAGAACTCAGAACCAAGGGATTCATTCGTGCTAGTGAATCGCCTTAGGGAGCCCCAATGCTTCTTGTGAAAAGAAGGATGGTACGTCCAGATTATGTGTTGACTATCGTACCTTGAACTCAGTAACAATCAAGAACAGATACCCTCTCCCGAGGACAGATGACTTGTTTGATCAACTCAAAGGGGCGTCAGTATTTTTGAAGATTGACTTACGGTCAGGATACCATCAGATCAGAGTCAGAGAGCAGGACATCCCGAAGACAGCTTTTAGATCGAGATATGGGCATTGGGAGTTCCTTGTGATGCCATTTGGAGCAATCAATGCGCCGGCTGTATTCATGGACCTCATGAATCGTATCTTTAGGCCTTATTTGGATCAGTTCGTGATTGTGTTCCTAGACGACATCCTGGTTTACAGCAAGAATGAAGCAGAGCATGAGCAGCATCTACGAGTTATCCTCCAGATTCTCAGAGAGCACCAATTGTATGCCAAGTTTAGTAAATACGAGTTCTGGCTCGATCGTATTTCGTACTTGGGTCATATCATCACCCGAGGAGGAGTTGAAGTGGATCCCCAAAAGATCGTGGCCATTGAAACGTGGCCAGTACCTAGCACAGTTGCAGAAGTTCGTACCTTCTTGGATTGGCCGGCTACTACCGACGATTTGTTTCAGACTTTGCTCGAATTTCAGCGCCATTGACCCAGTTGACCCACAAGGATGTGCAGTTTGCTTGGATAGCAGAGTGCCAGGATTCTTTTGAGAAGTTGAAGTGAGGCTTGATCACGGCACCCATTCTCACGCTTCCAGATGGAACCGAGGAATTCTCAGTATATTATGATGCTTCAGGCAGAGGTTTAGGATGTATTCTGATGCAGCATGGGACGTCACGCCAACTTCGTGATCATGAGAGGAATTACCCAACCCATGACATGGAGCTAGCAGCAGTAGTGTTTGGCGCTTAAGCTATGGAGGCACTACTTGTGTCACGCCCCGATCCTGCAGAGTCCTTTTCGTCCTCGCTTCGGGCTCTTTGGGACCGTTCGTCCTCGCTAAGGCGTGATGCCGTGCAAGCCTAAGTTACGCTTGCACAAGGCCAAGACCTGAAACAAGACAAGATAGACAAGTTTGACAATACGCAGCGGAACGTATCGCAGATAATTGAAGCAGCAGCGAACATATTTCAGAATACAAGTATTGAACACAATGGTAACAAGAACATTTCTCTTTATTGATTTCATTTGAACAGATTACAAGCTCTCGATTCTCTCTGATACAATATTACATTCTCTCAGAACTTTACAGATTACAATGATCCTGTTCCCATACATTACATCCTTTTATATACAAAACCAAACTCTTGCACAGATGTCATCTCTTGGCATCTCTTCTGATTTCTGGCTCCTGAGGATGAGGCACGGGCTATCGCTTTGGGCTATCCTTCTCGATGCATGGTGCACCTGCATGCAGACTGATGATGGGTCAGTATATCAGCATACTGGTGAATGTGTGAACAAAGAGCTACATTTGTCTGAAACGATCACTGTTCATTAGTGAGAAAACGTTTCTTGTGATGTGATCTTGCTAGTTTTACCTAGATTCATTCCATGCATACAGAGTCAGTTTACATATCTTTTGAAAACACATCTTTGAAAAGCTACAGTTCATATTATTTCAAGCATACAAGGGACTATTCAATTCTAGCACGATGACTATTCCTTTCATGTGCAGTGCGCAGCGTGTTTCATGAGCATATTCATTTCATTAGGGACAACAACTTTAGCATTCTTTCTCTGTTCAAGACAAACTTAGGGTCAGATTACAGCATGATTACATCCTTTCTCTTAGTGGAACATAGCATTTCTTGGTAACAGATAATCTCTGCAAGCATTTATATATCAAACTCAAGCAATACAGTTTTATCACTTTTTTAGTGATTCTTACCATAGCCGACCGTCCATCCCTGCACAAGACAAGGATTAGTATAACATTATAAACCAATATTGTCATTCCCTGTTTGTCTCTGCATCGTTAGCTCTTAGCAAAACATATGATAGACACATGCAGACCGATTGGCAGCTGTGACTCTCCGGTTCAGCTTTGCACCAATCCACACCTATCTATATGATGGTCCATGGGAAACCCATGATTAGCCGCTGTGACGCTCTTGGGTTCAGCTCGTCGCTAAGGACACAGATAACGGCTACACTTTTAACATGGGTCCTTGCACCCAGTGTGCTCATAATCTCTCCTAGGCCGAGCGGTTCCAGGCGCCCCCAGATACCACCCGAGAGACAAATTTTACTCGTACACGAGTTGTCCGAGACCATATGCATGCTCTAGCAGGATTCTATCAGATGAAACAGATTTTAGATCAGATGTACGATATGTTCTTTTCATGCCTTTGCAGATATACGACACGTTCAATTCGTGCCTTTCTTTTATTCAGGTCAACATGTACAAGTCCGTCTGTACATGTCTATAATTCTCAAGCATACAAGCAGCAAGCAATGATCAAGCATTCAATTCGATTCATTTGTTTTCTCTTATCCTATCAAGCATGACAAGCATCATTTCAGTTCTTATTAGCAGGCAACGAGTCTTCTTATTAGCATGCTGATTATTTCTTTTCTTGTTCTTAGCATGGCATGGTTCTCTTTATCAAGGCAACATTCAAATCTTAGCGAGGCAACATGTGAATCTCTTAAAGCATACTCAATGATTTACCATCTTGTTATTAACAAAAGCATTCAATCAAAACTCAGATTCTTAAGGCGTAAGCGAATCAGCAAATGAGACTTCATCCACTCACCCAGATTAATCGTCTTCTGTTGCAGAGCCAGCAATCCGATCTTTCTGTTTATCTAGTGCCTTCGCGGAGCGGGGCACTACAACTTGTACGGAGATAGGGTAGAGATTTTCGACCACAAGAGCCTGAAGTATGTATTCACTCAGAAGGAACTTAACATGCGTCAAAGGAGATGGTTGGAGCTTCTTGTGGATTATGATGTCAATTTGCAGTATCATCCAGGAAAGGCCAATGTCGTAGCAGATGCATTGAGCAGGAGAGCCGGAGTTTATCTTCTAACAGCACAACCAGAGTTGTTAGCGGATCTTCAGAGGATAGGCATAGAAGTTGTCCTTCCTACCAATGCGGCATTGATGGCCAACATGCAAGTTCAGTCCACTATAGTCGAGAGGATCCGGATGGCACAGTCAGCAGATTCCAAGCTTCAGTGACTCAGAGCAGAGTGTGAGGCAGGACGTAGACCAGAGTTATGCATTCATGATGATGGTACACTTCGACATGGTAAGCGTCTTTGTTACCCAGCGGAGATATCAGACAGAAGATTATGGCAGAAGCTCACAGTTCACAGTACTCCATTCATCCTGGTGGTACGAAGATGTATCGTGACATCCGACAACACTTTTGGTGGAATGGCATGAAGCGGAAGATAGCCCGGTTTGTCTCTCGGTGTTTGGTTTGCCAACAAGTCAAGACTGAACATCAGAGGTCAGCTGGACTTCTTCAGCCCTTGCCGATTCCAGAATGGAAATGGGAGCATATAACCATGGATTTCGTGACTAGATTACCTAGATCTCCAGCTGGTAGAGATGCTATCTGGGTTATAGTTGACCGGCTCACGAAGGTGGCTCACTTTCTTCCGTTCAGAGTAGGTCAGTCGACGGCTCAGCTAGCAGAGATGTACCTCAGGTTGATAGTCCGGATGCATGGGGTACCAGTCAGTATCACCTCGGATCGAGATTCCAGATTCACTTCGTACTTTTGGCAGAGTCTCCAGAAGAGTTTGGGGACCCGTCTCCAGTTCAGTTCAGCTTATCACCCGCAGACAGATGGTCAGTCGGAGCGCATGATCCAGACCCTTGAAGATATGTTGCGGTCATGTACACTCGACTTTGGTGGTTCATGGAAAGATCACCTGCACTTGGTGGAGTTCTCATATAACAACAGTTTCCAGGCCAGTATCCAGATGGCTCCGTTCGAGGCACTGTATGGCAGGAAATCAGATCCCCGCTAGCATGTGACGTTATTGGAGAAAGGCAGATGCTCGGTCCGGAACTTATTGCCCAGACAATCGAAGTGGTCAGGAGAGTCCGGGATCATCTTCGCGTTGTCCAAGATCGCCAGCGTCATTGGGCCGATTCTCATCGGCGTCCCCTTGAGTTTTCTGTCGGCGACCACGTATTCCTGAGGATCTCGCCTAACCGTGGCATCATTCGTTTTAGCATACGGGAAAGCTTAGTCCTAGGTATATAGGGCCGTTCGATATCCTGGAACGAGTAGGAGATGTGTCCTATCGTCTCGCTCTTTCGCCGTCGCTAAGCGAGGTACATGACGTATTCCATGTATCCTAATTACGACGGTATATCCCGGATCCGAGCCATGTCCTTGATCATTCAGAATTGGTTGTTGGTACCAACCTTTCGTATGAGGACAGGTCCGTATCCATATTGGACCGAAGAGAGAAGATACTCAAGAACAAGACTATCAAGTTAGTCCGTTTGTCACCCTCAGTTTCCAGAAACATGAGTATTTTTGTCATTTTTCATTTTTAAATTATTTTGGAATTATTTATTTATTTTGTAATATTTTGGGGTTATTTGAGTCGGGTTCGAATTTCAACTCATTCCGACTTGTATCGGGGACCCGGGTAGTTTTGACTCTAGCGGGCCCACACACTAGTTAGACATGGCCCATATAATATTAATTTAGTCCACATGATATTAATTTTAGTTAGTAACTAGACTAATTATTTTGGTTAGTATTAATATGGATTAGTGTTTTAGGATTGACCAAACTACCCCCGACTTAACCCCTTACCAATGTATTAGTAAATAGACTAGAAAAGGGGCTTTTAGACTTTTCCTAATAGGACAAAACCACCTTTATGGCCAGCCACAATAAGGATAGGGTTGAGCCTCCCATTTGTCATTATCCATCTATTTTTCTCTCTTGTTCTTCCCCAAATTTCTGGAGAGCAAATCCCTATCATTTCTCCACCAAATCAACTCCTTCTTCTACCAAATCTTCTTCTTTTCTCCTCTACTCCATGAAAGGGAGGAGCTAGCCAAGTTTGGGAGGATTCGTAGCTCGTTCGTGTCCTTTTGAAATCTCTACGTGTCGGTATCGTGTCGGAAGACTTTCCTTTGAATCTCTCTCCCGGAAGGTATAATCTCTCCTCTAAACCACCCCTACATGCATATAGGAATATTGTAAACCCATAGGAATGACCCCTACGGTTGTATCTCCATTTGTGTCCATTTGGAGGTCATAGGAGTGTCCTTTATGTTGTGGATGTGTTCATATACATATAGATTTATATAATATTGTAATGAGAGTGTATCTATATTTATATATGTAATAAATGGTTCATGATGATTATATAATCAAGTTTGTGAGTGTGGTTCCTCATATTATTATTGCTATTATTGTTGTGGATATTATGATATAATTGTGTATTCTTTTGGGTCAAACTATTTAAATCCGTCATGATTTTATCCACGTTTTTAATTTCAGCCCTAACTTAGAAATGTCATAACTTCTAGCTCAAAGCTCGGTTTAATCTCCCATTTTTTTAAAAGAGCGTATTGAAGTTAGCTTTCCAAAAACATGTATTAATCGGCCTATTTCTTTCTGTAACTTTCTGGAGAATTATTTGAGTGTCAGCTGTACGAAAGACAACGCGTTCTCGGTGTTTTCGCGATTTCGGGAGTTTCCGAAAACGAAAACGCGATCCATTTAAAGTTTCGAAAAGCTAACACATAGATCTATAACATACTTTAATCCTAGAATTTAATTCATGCTGAGTTGGTACAGTATTGATTATTAGTAGGAGTTACTATTCGGCATATGCATTTGTGTACCCTTGTGTGTAATATAATATTCTATTTGATTTTAACCCATGTTAATATATATACATTATGTAACTAATAGAGAACAAGCATGAGTAAATGGTTAAATAAATGATGTATGAGGTGTAAGTATCCTATCTAATGTAAGCATGTATAAGTATGGCTTGTAATGAATATGTAGGTTCCATAGTATGTAATGTATGGTGCATATAGTAGTGCAAGAATAAATGAATGATGAATGAATGCAAGCATGAATGTAATGTAATAATAGAAAAGTATGCAATATACAAGTTAATGAGATGTAATGTTCTATGTTAACATAAATTCTATATTACCTCATGTACCCCTTAGTTGACACTATCACACTTGACACTTTGTTCACTTACACTTTGGCACTCTTTGATATGTATACACTATGTATGCCCATTTAACCCTCACTTGCCCCTTTGCCATGTTCACATACACACACATAGCCACTTAAATAAGTATTTATGAATAGTTAACTTAGCTATGTATGTATTATATATATGGTAGCATATTGTATTGTAATATAAGTTTATATAGCCATTGAAATGCCATGATTATAGACCTAATGTTGAATACCAATATATGCACGTGTATATGTGTAGACATGTATAGCTTAAAGTAATAGATTACCTAGTATGTCTAATGTGAATTCTTGCCTATTTGAGTATTGAATAATTGCATGCTATATAGAGTCGGGGTATGTTGGATTGTATAGCCTTGTATTGATGTGTGCTTGCTAGGATAGTCTTGGTTAGGCCTAGTAAGACTTGCTGGTTAGGATATGACCTAGTTTGACTAGTGCAGTTGACCAGAGTTGACCAAGGGTTGACTTGGCCTAGTTGACCTAGATTCATGTAGAATGCATTGTAGTGCTTTATATTACCCTTCTGAACATGTTGTGATTTGTGTTGTTCTAATTAGGAGCCAGACACCTTGTAACCTGTGTTGCTTTAAATAGGACTCTGTGGCTTCAGTTGGACCCTCTATACTTATCAGCTCAGGACCGCAGGCGAGTACATTCACTGATAGTTTTCATTGTCTTGATATCTACTATATCAGATTCTGTCGTAGTATTTTACTTGATTCCCGACGATGGTTCACGGACTAGTATACGTCGGATCCTGTCATGAGATGTTATTCCTGAACTTTCTTGGTATATGGGTATGAGATATTTCCGTGTTCCTGTACTTGTATAGACATTAATTTGGGAGTGGACTGGCCCCTGCTCTCGAAACCTGTGTCATGACGTGCCATGTCCGGATCCGTGATACTATCGGGGATAGAAGGGAATTATTAGGGGTTATGTGATCAAAGCCTCCGTGTGTTACTATATATTGCTAGCGCCACCCTCACCTCACGTAGGTGTAGCAGATACCCCTTACCGGTTATCCAGGTTGGCCGGCATGACCCTTTCCAGGGATTTTTGTGTGATTGCCAGGCCAAGTGGATAACCTTTCCGTGTTTCCCAGCCGATCACATTTCGCCCTAATAGTTCAAATCACTTTTTATTTATTTGTTGTCATATCTTACATTCCAGTTCACCTTTACTTACTGTACTTTTACCATGCTATGATCATTTCTTATAGCTCTACCTGCCTTTTATACTATACCATGATGATGGGACTAGGTTCTGTTCGAAAGAAGGGTTACAATCCCGTCCTTGTTTGGTTTAAGGGTTGTAACTCGGCTTTCAAATGGTTCCCAAGTCGCCGATATCTTTGTCATGTATTTTATTACTGTCTCTTATAGTATTTGTCAATTCATATGGAACTGCTGTTGGTGTTTGTACTTGCTCATTTTCCTGACAGGATACGTTGACAAATTTTATAGATAACTTGAAAATGCCTGCTAGCCTAGAGGAGACACATTAGAGTTGTTTAGTTAGCTATCCTCAGTTGTCTGGAGTTGTATTTATTTTATGGATTACTGTATTTGAGCTTTGAGATGTATTCTGAGTTTGTACCTTAGACACTTAGACTTCTATCTGTTGTATCTCTTTTCGATTTCATGTTGTATCTATCTTCCTTATGCTCTACCTTAGATGTGATTGAGTTTACATTCTGCTATGTCACCCCCATTCGGGGAGTATAAACTGTTTAGTCTTATAATGTTAGATGCATTGAGACCTAGGACAGCGTTCTACCGCCGACACTGCGGCGTAGGCTGGGCGTTGTTACGTTCTCGTGCCCTAATTCTAGGGTGCGGGTCGTGACACGTTTTTAGTGGTGGCCCATACAGGTCGAGACTAAAAGTGTAGTGGTATTCGAACTAGAGTACCACTACAGCCTGCAGTAGGATTAGGATATATTTTGAAGGTACTCAATCACAGTTAGGACCCTTGAGAGATTCTCGGGACGACCCTTGATAATCTTATTTAACTTCGATTTGAAAACACTTTTTCCTTGATTGATTTATCTTTACTTTCTGCTATTGAATTTGATTTTGATGGATTATTATTGAATTTGAGTTTGTATTTGATTTGAAGGATGATAAGGATGATTATGATTTTAAATTTGGATGATAGCTGTTGCATCCGAGTTTGTATTTCATGGATTTTTGTTCATTTTTGGATTTTGATGTTCGTTGATAAATTTGAATTAATTTTTGAGTATTCACTGTTGATTTAATTAATTTTGTTAAGATGAAAATGGGCTAGGTCATCTAAGTTATGGAGTCTAGTCTTCTACAGTCATATTAGCCAGCATGGTGAGGACATATAGTTTGACTTGGATATATCTCTCGGGTGTGGGAATTTAAGGTTTTCGCAGCCAAGCTAGCGCATCGCGAAAATGTTAAATACCATGATTTAGAGGTATGTGCCTAAGTCGAGGACTCTGTGATTATCGTAGCCTTGCTTACTAGTATGATGAGGATTTAGTGTACCATGATTTTGGACAGACGCGTATGATTATCAGATTGTACCTTAAATTTTTAAAACATGTTTTCTCTACTTTTGTTTCTGTCCTTCAAATTTTTTTAATTATTAATTGTTTTGTTTTGTTTGCTTCTCATTATTTAACTTAAGAGTAGGTTTGCCTGTTTTTATAAACCTTTGCGTAACTTCTTGCTATGAGTTTCTTCTTAATGCAATGAATCGATAATTTTGCTAGACTTTATCTTGGATTTGATAATTTAGCTCTGAATTTCAAAATGGTTCTTCTTTAAATAGGTAAGCAAAACATATTTTATCGTTATTTCTTCCTTGCTATTATTCTTGTATTAAATAATAATAAAACTGTCTTGATTACGTCAATCACCTGCTTGCAATCTTGGTAGGAATCTAAATGTTAGTCTTAACGTAGAAATAATTTTTTTATATTAGGACATGAGAATATGTATATGAATATATAGCAGACACTTTGCCTAACACGTATGCATGCTACACTTGATTTTTCCACCTATCTAAATACATATATTGTTGTTGATGTTTAAATTGTCAAAATCCTAATATTTCTGGTTCTCTGCTTTTCCATGTTTAAATTCATAATTTAAATATAAATTTTATATTATTAGTTATGTTTACATCACTGCACATGTATGTTATACGTGGGGTTTCAATTCAAAATTTTGGTTGAGTTTTGTGTTTAAATTTGTAAAATCTGAGACTGTGTGCATGTTAACCCTTGATGCGGGATTCCAAATGTTAGTTCAAATTGCTGTTTTATTTCTTAAATGTAATATTTGAGCTATATACCTTGTGGGAAGTAGGGATATAAATTTAGGTTTCATATTCTTACATGTTAGTTGTGATAAACATTGAGTTGGTTTTTAATGTTCAAATTTCTCCAAAATCCTGAAAACTAGTTACATGTTAACATTTTTACATAGATTTCCATGTTTAGTTAAATTTCAGATTTAATATGTAATATTAAACTGTATGCATAGATAAATGTATGGATAGTATGTTAGGGTTTCATTTCTATCATGTTAGGATGTATTAGGACCATTGAGATGGGTTGCGATGTTTCAAAACCCTAAAATCTGAGACTGTATTATGTTAATATTTCACTGTTTTAAATGTTAGCTTATTTTCAAACTTTGCATGTAAATACTGAACTAAAACTGGGTTTAACCTTTTAATACTAGGCTATAACCCTGTACAAGGACACACACACACCCTCTTATATATATATGTATAAGGTTAGCCATGCATGTTATGAGTAATAAGTTGCGTATTGTAGATTGTTTAACCAATATGCTATGATTAGTGTAACTTGATAGCCGTTGTTTTGAAACCCAATTTCTCATATACAATTTTATGTATATTTCGTCTTCACATATGCCTACTATCTTACCATATTAACCTGTTCACATACACCCATACACACACAAACTATATAACATTACATAATGCCAGCTTTTCCCTCTCTAACGCTCTCTATATATATTGTGATTGGATTTCAATGCAAGTGACTTTCAATTCTTTAACTTTGAAATTGATTTTTCTGTACCCTTTTAGATTATTAGAAGTTACCTTTCTTATTTTTATATATTTTTTTTTGAGTACCAGCTTTCACATAGGATGGTAGACCGTCTTACAGTTTTGATGATTTGTTATTTATGTATCTTTTCCAGTTTAAGCACTCTAGATTTCTTGTGTGTTTGATATCCTATGACCGTCTTGGTTTAGCATGACTAGTATACCTAGATGAGACTTTCACTACCACCGTATGCAATGACCCTGTATGTCATCCTTTTGATCACATGATTTGTTTTAATCTGGGACTTTGATTTATGGGGGTTTGACCTAGAGGGAGTATGAACATTTTAATTTCGAGGATAAAATTTTTCTAAGGTGGGTAGACTTGTAACACCCAATTTTCTAAAATAAGAGTAGTTTTGAAATTTTGTAATTTTAATCATTTTTTGATTTGACATTTAAATCATGATATAATTTTTGGTAATTTTTTAAATCATTTTAAAACTATTTAAAATCTTGACTTGTAATTTTGATGTTTTGCTAGTGAAACCCTAGAGACTGTTTGACCTAGAGCCTAACAATGTGCTTAGGATATTTTAATGTCATTTCTGGCCTAAGGATATTTTGTATTTGACCTCCTTGAATTATTTTGATATTTATTGCGTTGGTGATTGTTAATTTTGATCTTTGATAGATGTCATGGTTTTGTGTCCGTATCGGATACGTATCAGTTTTTATTTATAAATGTTTGATGTGCCTCAAGGAGATTTTTTATTGCTGATTTTTTTTTTGAAAAGTATTTGAATGAGATTATTTTCTGCATGTGTTTCCTGTGATTGCTTTGTTTTAATTTCGAGGACGAAATTTTTTAAGGTGGATAGATTTGTCACCCCCCAGTTTCCAGAAACAGGAGTATTTTTGTCATTTTCCATTTTTAAATTATTTTGGAATTATTTATTTATTTATTGTAATATTTTGGGGTTATTTGAGTCGGGTTCGAATTTCAACTCATTTCGACTTGTATCGGGGACCCGGGGTATTTTTGACTCTAGCGGGCCCACACACTAGTTAGACATGGCCCATATAATATTAATTTTAGTCCACATGATATTAATTTTACTTAGTGACTAGACTAATTATTTTGGTTAGTATTAATATGGATTAGTGTTTTAGGATTGACCAAACTACCCCCGACTTAACCCCTTACCAATGTATTAGTAAATAGACTAGAAAAGGGGCTTTTGGACTTTTCCTAATATGACAAAACCACCTTTATGGCCAGCCACAATAAGGATAGGGTTGAGCCTCCCATTTGTCATTATCTATCTATTTTTCTCTCTCTTGTTCTTCCCCAAATTTTTAGAGAGCAAATCCCTATCATTTCTCCACCAAATCAACTCCTTCTTCCACCAAATCTTCTTCTTTTCTCCTCTACTCCATGAAAGGGAGGAGCTAGCCAAGTTTGGAAGGATTCGGAGCTCGTTCGTGTCCTTTTGGAATCTCTACGTGTCGGTGTCGTGTCGGAAGACTTTTCCTTTGAATCTCTCTTCCGGAAGGTATAATCTCTCCTCTAAACCACCCCTACATGCATATAGAAATATTGTAAACCCATAGGAATGACTCCTACGGTTGTATCTCCATTTGTGTCCATTTTGTGTCCATTTGGAGGTCATAGGAGTGTCCTTTGTGTTGTGGATGTGTTCATATTACATATATAGATATATATATATATTGTAATGAGAGTGTATCTATATTTATATATGTAATAAATGGTTCATGATGATTATATAATCAAGTTTGTGAGTGTGGTTCCTCATATTATTATTGCTATTATTGTTGTGGATAAGTAGGATATATATTGTGTATTCTTTTGGCTCAAACTATTTAAATCCATCATGATTTTTATCCACGTTTTTAATTTCAGCCCTAACTTAGAAATATCATAACTTCTAACTCAAAGCTCGGTTTAATCTCCCGTTTTTTTTATTAAAAGAAGCGTATTGAAGTTAGCTTTCCAAAAACATGTATTAATCGGTCTATTTCTTTCTGTAACTTTCTGGAGAATTATTTGAGTGTCAGCTGTACGAAAGACAAACGCGTTCTCGGTGTTTTTGCGATTCCGGGAGTTTCCGGAAACGAAAACGCGATCCGTTTGAAGTTTCGAAAAGCTAACACATAGATCTATAAAATACTTTAATCCTAGAATTTAATTCATGCTGAGTTGGTACAGTATTGATTATTAGTAGGAGTTACTATTCGGCATATGCATTTTGTGCACCCTTGTGTGTAATATAATGTTCTATTTGATTTTAACCCATGTTAATGTATATATATTATGTAACTAAATAGAGAATACAAGCATGAGTAAATGGTTAAATAAATGATGTATGAGGTGTAAGTATCCTATCTAATGTAAGCATGTATAAGTATGGCTTGTAATAAATATGTAGGTTCTATAGTATGTAATATATGGTGCATATAGTAGTGCAAGAGAATAAATGAATGATGAATGAATGCAATCATGAATATAATGTAATAATAGATGTAATGTATGCAATATACAAGTTAATGAGATGTAATGTTCTATGTTAACACAATCCTATATTACCTCATGTACCCCTTACACTATGTTGACACTATCACACTTGACACTTTGTTTACTTACACTTTGGCACTCTTTGATATGTATACACTATGTATGCCGATTTAACCCTCACTTGCCCCTTTGCCATGTTCATATACACACACATAGCCTCTTAAATAAGTATTTATGAATATAGTTAACTTAGCTATGTATGTATATTATATATATGGTAGCATATTGTATTGTAATATATAAGTTTATATAGCCATTGAAATGCCATGATTATAGACCTAATACTGAATACCAATATATGCATGTGTATATATGTGTAGACATGTATAGCTTAAAGTAATAGATTACCTAGTGTATATCTAATGTGAATTCTTGCCTATTTGAGTATTGAATAATTGCATGCTATATAGAGTCGGGTGTATGTTGGATTGTATAGCCTTGTATTGATGTGTGCTTGCTAGGATAGTCTTGGTTAGGCCTAGTAAGACTTGCTGGGTTAGGACATGACCTAGTTTGACCTAGTTTGACTAGTGCAGTTGACCAGAGTTGACCAAGGGTTGACTTTGGCCTAGTTGACCTAGATTCATGTAGAATGCATTGTAGTGCTTTATATTACCCTTCTGGACATGTTGTGATTTGTGTTGTTCTAATTAGGAGCCAGACACCTTGTAACCTGTGTTGCTTTAAATAGGACTCTGTGGCTTCAGTTGGACCCTCTATACTTATCAGCTCATGACCGCATGCGAGTACATTCACTGATAGTTTTCATTGTCTTGATATCTACTATATCCGATTCAGTCGTAGTGTTTTACTTGATTCCCGACACGACGGTTCACGGACTAGTATACGTCGGATCCTGTCATGAGATGTTATTCCTGGACTTTCTTGGTATATGGGTATAAGATGTTTCCGTGTTCCTGTACTTGTATAGACATTGATTTGGGAGTGGGCTGGCCCCCTGCTCTTGTCATGACGTGCCATGTCCGGATCCGTGATACTATTTGGGGGATAGAAGGGAATTATTAGGGGTTATGTGATCAAAGCCTCCGTGTGTTACTATATATTGCTAGCGCCACCCTCACCTCACGTAGGGTGTAGCAGATACCCCGTGCCGGTTATCCAGGTTGGCCGGCATGACCCTTTCCAGAGATTTTCGTGTGATTGCCGGGCCAAGTGGATAACCTTTTCGTGTTTCCTAGCCGATCACATTTCGCCCTAATAGTTTAAATCACTTTTTATTTATTTGTTGTCATATCTTATATTCCAGTTCACCTTTACTTACTGTACTTTCACTATGCTATGATTCATTTCTCATATGCTCTACCTACCTTTTATACTGTACCATGATGATGGGACTAGGTTCTGTTCGAAAGAAGGGTTACAACCTCGGTCCTTGTTTGGTTTAAGGGTTGTAACTCGTCTTTCAAATGGTTCCCAAGTCGCCGATATCTTTGTCATGTATTTTATTATTACTGTCTCTTATAGTATTTGTCAATTCATATGGAACTGCTGTTGGTGTTTGTACTTGCTCATTTTTCTGACAGGATACGTTGACAAATTTTACAGATAACTTGGAAATTGCCTGCTAGCCTAGAGGAGACACATTAGAGGTTGTTTAGTTAGCTATCCTCAGTTGTCTGGAGTTGTATTTATTTTATGGATTACTGTATTTGAGCTTTGAGATGTATTCTGAGTTTGTACCTTAGACACGTAGACTTCTATCTGTTGTATCTCTTTTCGATTTCATGTTGTATCTATCTTCCTTTATGCTCTACCTTAGATGTGATTGAGTTTACATTCTGCTATGTCACCCCCATTCGGGGAGTATAAACTGTTTAGTCTTATACTGTTAGATGCATTGAGACCTAGGACAGCGTTCTACCGCCGACACTGCGGCGTAGGCTGGGCGTTGTTACGTTCTCGTGCCCTAATTCTAGGATGCGGGTCGTGACAGTATTGCTTGGGGTCATCACTCTTTGGGTGAGTCAACGTGGGAGCGTGAGGCTGATATCCGATCGCGATATCCCGACCTGTTTGACTCGTGAGGTATAATGTCTTCCTTATGCCTCATGGCTTCGATTCCTTGCTTGCATGATTGATTGCCTGATTGCTTGACTAGTATAGCTTGCCTATGATTAATATAGCTTGTCATTGCCTCTCTAGCCTCTTAATTAAATTCCGAGGACGGAATTCTTTTAAGGTGGGTAGAGTTGTAATGCCTGTGGTTCGTATTACGTATCTTGGTATATGTGCACATATTTTGACTCGTATTGCATGTCTTCCTGCTTGGTTTATTTGGCATTTTCATTGCTTGGTTCACCTTGGGATTGTTTCGGTTAGGTTCGGCTTGATTTGGTTCGGTTTGGGTTGGAGTGCAAACTCCCACCTACCACTCCACTCCTTCCTTTATTAGCCGCCCAACTCTCTCTTCATTACTCTTCTTCATTTACTTCTTCTTCTTCTCCACCAACACTTCCTCACCTACCAGATAGAGAGCTAGGCAAGTGTAACTTGCTTCACGAAGGAACTCCCATTTTGTTGTTCCATTTTCTTCTCCTCAAGATCTTAAGCCTCTTTAGTACTTAGTATTTTCAAATTCCATGGCTCATTCTACGTAGATCTAAGTTTCTAGTATTTTCGATCCTCTTGGTTTTGATCTACTAAAATAACTTGTTTTCAAAAAACTAAGAGTTCCATGTAGCAGGCCTCATGATTTTGCACAAGTTTGGTTTTGGGATAGCCGGATTTCACCAAGTCCTGGCCGAGATGGAGTTCCTGAGCTTTTATGCGTGTTTGCTTTGGCCATGGGGAGAAGATGAAGTTTTACGCACACGTTCTAACGTATTAGCGTAGTGTTTAGCCCTTACGCCCACGTTTTACGTGTCAGCGTGTTATATCAGTCTTTTACGCCCACGTTTTACGTGCCAGCGTTTATTTCGGCCTTTTACGCTCACGTCTTAACGTGCCTGCGTAGTGCCCCTTTTACGCTCACGTATTACGTGTAAGCGTATCCCGCTCTACGCCGAGTTATCAATTTTACGCTCGGGGCTCTCCCGCTAGCGTAAAATCGTGCTCGCGTAGACGTGGGCTCGCGTAAGTTTTACGAGCGTAAAACCCCTGGCTCGAGCAGACCTTCACGAGCGTAAAGTTGCCCGAGTTTTCCTCGCGTTAAGTTTTACTCGCGTAAATCTGCTCGAGGGTTCGCGCGCGTAAAATTTTACGCGCGTATAATCTTGCTAGCGTAATGCCTGGCTAGCATAAATCCCAGCCGTATGCTCCCTTGCTCGCGTACAATCTTGCTAGCGTAAAGTTTCACTAACGTAACCGGTAGTACGCGCGTAGAAACATGAGTTCCTATGTCATGAACTTGAAAACCACGAATTATTTAATATGTTTGGAAATAATAATTAAATATGGCATGGTATGACAAGTAAACTTGACATGATCATCTCGAATTGTTGTTACGACGGCTAACATGACATGGCATGACCTGACAAGAATGATTGACCTGGACACCGTGGACGATTGTGTTTGTACAAATAAACAATTATTGTCTTGCATCATGTCTAGGACGGGGACCCCTGAATACCACGGTCAGGGGCACCTATTGAAATTGACTAAGGCTAATTAACTAGAATAATTCAGTAGACATGAAGAGATTCCCCGCTACAAGTAATCCCGTTATCTGGGCGTATTTAGTAGACTTGTAGCCTACCGACGTGTAAGGCACATTTCCAGCACACAGTCACGTGTTGCATTCTTCATAAACGGACATTCGACTTGGATAACCGGATGGTCTGCAGGGCTTGTGGCTGTTGGAATAATCTCATTGCATCTTGCTAGTAACTAGGCTTGTGATAACCCTAGTTAGTTAAAAGTATCAAGCCGTACTCATTACTTGGCCGTGATTGATTGGATGGAATTTAGCCCAGCTTAGTCTTGCCCTGATCCTGTGTAAGATTGTTACATGACGGGATTGTTTATGCTTGCCTTAACAATAACAATTGGGGGTCCAGTTCTGTTCAGGCGAAGGGTTACAACCCCGGTCCTTGTTTGGTTTAAGAGTTGTAACCTGGCTCCCAGAGCAATTCTGTGTCCTCTCTTCATTTATTGTCTTATCGTAACCCCATGCCATGTTTGTCATGTTTTACCTTACCTTAATACCATGACTATTTATGCTTACCTTGACAATAAAGATCAGGGGCGAGGTTCTGTTCAGGCGAAGGGTTACAACTCCGGTCCTTGTTTGGTTTAAGAGTTGTAACCTGGCTTCCGGAATAGTTCCTTATCCTCTCTTCGTTTATTGTTTTATTTTACCCTATGCCAAGGCTAATCATATTTTTACTTACCAATAGTATTTGAGACGGATTTCTATTCAGGTGAAGGACTGCAATCCCGGCCCTTATTTGGTTTAAGGGTTGTGACTTGGCTACTTGAATGGTTTTTTCGTACTCAGTCTACTGTTGTTATCCATATTATTATCAGTTCTTATTTATTAATTATCTTTAATACTCTATTGTGATATGCTAGTTTTAGTTCCTAAGTGAAGCCTCCCTTGTGGCACTTGCTCTTTCTGGGGTCTGATCCAGCTGGTTTTGTGTGGCCAGATATCGGAGCAGCTCCAGAGGTTCTACCTATCTTCCAGCCAGATGGTGGCCACCAGGCGTAACCCTGACAACGAGTGGGTTTCTTTTGTTCTCCCACTTCATTGTAAATTATTCTTTTGAGACGTTTAGCCGACGAGCACGTGTTTGCTCGGTTGCACATTTATTTACTGTCTGCCTACGGGCTATAACATGATTGACAAATCCTAGGGTTGATCATATATTACTAAACTCTTGCTAGTCTTCACATTTTGTACGACTAGCTTCATGATCATCCAATATGTAATGTATGGGATGCCTTACTATTGTATATTTGATGTTCTAATATCTTGTGACTGCTACTACTTGCTTGTGATTGAGACACTAGGCTTGTTCATAACCATAGGAGACTGATGGATTCTAGTTAAACCCTCATGTATCTAGACAGCCGTGACCGTATAGCGAGGTGGGTTGTACTTCAATATACGTAGCTGGCAATGTACGCCCCCGCTCTCTAGTATTCTGGTTCTGGGGCGTTACAGGGCGTGATGTCGCACGAGCCTGGAGTTGCGCCCGTGCAAGGCAAGATAACGGTTCACATAGTGAATCTCAAAGTCGTAACATAAGCAGCGGAAGGAAACAAAGAATACAATAAGAATCTCTTTTATTCATAATGAACTGAAGGTTACAAGGCTCTGAATAGCCCAACTTAATATGCCAATTGGCTACAACGCTCATGATCTCTCTAGCTCACAAAGGATTACATTGTTCCATACATTATGCCTCTTTATAGCCACCAAGTAGTCTTCGGCCGAATATCTCCATGTCGCAAGTCCGAACGCCTATGCGGTAGCTCCTCTTGAACGCCAAGGACTCCATGCCTCGGCACGTCCAAGCCAAGCCCCGTCCCGAGCCGAACATACCTGAACCTGCACATAAACTAGTGGAGGATTAGTGCTTTCGTCCTCGCTTCGCACTGATCAAGACCCGCTCGCACCCAAACCAAACACTAAATATCCTTAGTAAAATATGCATCATTATTTGTGATCTTTCTACTTAGCCTTAGGATCAGTTTCATGGCAATCTTCATATATAGCAACTTATCATAATGTGTCCCATACCGTATTCCTGCAGCAGATATATTTAGCCATAATATGAACATAACATAGTGTTTCATGCTCATCTCCATTCCTTTTTGCCTAGCCTGCCATGGTTAGAATACATAAGCAATCATACGATTCGCGCAACCAACCAATCATAACCGTAAACATATGCATAAGGGTGGCAGGTCCTACGCCTGCACCTAACTCTCATCTCAGCCCACCGGCCCTAACTATATGAAGGTCACGGTGTTTCGCACCGTAATGGACTTGGCATCTCTTATGTGTAAGCCTACAATCACTTCGATACGGGTTGCTAGCCCAGTATCTGAAGGATCCCAAACTTACGGATATCATAGCTTATCACAGCACTGGACGGTCGCAATCCGTCCGAATGATGTGCACCATAAATACCACACATAATTCCCTCCTAGGCCGAACGGTCCCGGTGCCCCGGCGTAACCGTCCGAGGGAAGCCGCACCCGTGCACGGGCCATCCGAGTCCATTGACCATGCAATACATACCATAGCATACAAATCATATCGTTCTAACCAATCCTCCGTTCCATAAACATAGTCTCGCACCATAAACATATTCGCGTCTCATAAACATAATCCACCATCCGTATGGGGAGCTCCGTTGGTGTTATGCCCCAACACATCCATATTGATGCACGACGTCCAACGGCTTAGTCATCTCATACTCATATTCAACGCGTACCATTCGTAAGTCATTCTCATAGCCTAGTTCCGTAGTTACTTAGTCTTTTTGTAGCATAAGTGCACGCTCAGCGCCGTAATCAATATTCTATGCCTAGTGTTCAATGTTCTCGGAGGCGTACACGTAATGCACATCTCGATATTGTCTTTCAATGTTCTACCATCACCGCCCTACCGTGACTCGTACACTTGATGCACGTCGCTTCAATTGTTCGATTGTTCAATGTTCTATCTTAGTGTTCGACACATACTTGGACCTTTCATCGTCGAGCAACGTTCGCTAACTCGATAACATCTTACGCATACAATGACATCTTTTATTAGACGTGAAGGAATAGGGAGAGAGAGTCAAGAACCCGTCCACCTTAAGTCGATACGCCTTACCGTTTCGTCGAGTTGAAGCGGCTCGCTTCCATAACTTGGTCGCATAGCTAACTCTCGGTCTTAGTCATACCCTTGAACTACTCGATTGATTTGGCCTATCGTGCCCATGCCACAATCCGTAATCCAGCATAAAGGCATAGCCTGCACACCAGATCAACTAACATCAGCACTTGCTCAAACGGGACTTATCCTTTGTATCGATTCGATTCGTAGATTCCAATCGACTCAAATCTTACCTTTGGCCAACGTAACACTTGCATCGATTCGCATCGATACTTCATCGGGTCAACGCAACTCTTCGCGTCAACGACTCATCATAATGCACCATGCGGAGCGGGGCATTACAAATATTTCCATCAGTTATAAGAATACAACTCTGGAACGTTATAGTTCACACCATTAAATGTATAATCTCTCGTTATTCTTTCTTGAAATCCTCCTACGTTCTTTCTTACATGAAGTAATCCATACCCTAAATAATTTCTCTAAGTGCAATCATTTCTAAATTGATACTACCAATCACTCGATTTTTTTACTAATTTTAGTCATATCCTTCTTCCATTAATTTCTATCTCAATGTCCATCATTTCGTATTCCTACCAGGATCACCACATGATAATTTGCGTCCTTCTGAGCGAGGTGATTACGATACTTCCTCAGTCTTTCCTAAGTAAAGAGAGATATTTCAAAGTGTAGCTAATATTTTGATATGAGGTAGTTTGATGGATGTAAGTCGGACAGAAATAACAAGATGAAGAAAATAAGATTAGGAATTTGCTCTTGCTCATTTAGTCATAACAAATTCGTGGTCCTTCCTTTTTCTTGCATTTGCCATATTCAACAAAACAATTTCAGCCTCCACGTTGTTCACTTTCGCTAATAAATTTGTTGCCAAATCTTCTTTCCTAACGTTCTTTATCCAATTGGTATCCACGTAAATTCTTCTACACTTTCACGTCTGGATTGTCAGAGTCCTCTAATATCAAAATTTTCTATCACTCCTATCATCTACTATTGTTAACTCCATGTCACTAAAATTTTCTAATAATGAGATCATAAAATTTTCAAAATCATCCTTTATTCTTTCTAATCAACTTCCAATATTGTTCACAGAGCTTAGATTCACTTGTCGAATTCTCCTTCCGCAATTATTCATAACTGATTCCAAGTCTTATGTGATCCTTTTGCTTTTTCAAATCCTCCAAATAAGTCGTAAACCCTAAGTATTCCTAACCCAATTCTCAGTCACCACTCCTATAAATCTATACCAACCCTTCTACCATCTTTGTCTCAATTATTCCTTATAAGTTTTGGAATTCCTTCCTTGTAGAATATTCGTATCTATTGCCACTTTCCTGGCTACTCAAGCAAGAAAGACAATTTAATATCTCCCTCAATGGCTCTTACCACTGTAAAGGTCATATAGAACTTCTCTTTAAAAATTCCCTTGTCACAAGTCCATACAATCATATCCTCTTAATTGTCAAAAATTACAATACATCTATAGGTAATTTTCATCTTGTTCATGCAATCTGTGTTCTGTTCTCTGAGTTCCTTTGTGGCCTTCCATTTATTTTTCAAACATATTTCAACAAACCTTAAGCCCCAACTGTAATATATTAGTCAAAATTCAAGTTTCTGGAATATATCCTAAAATAATTCTCAACCATCGTGTATCTCTTTTCAACCCGAATGGTTATGGTTCATTTCTACTCCTTGGTTCCTTCTAGAGTCCATGTACCTTATCTCTATGCAAGAATCGGGTTCGGCAACGAAAAAGTATTCAAAAGTCAGGATGAGCAAAAGCAAGTGAAAATAGGCTCAACAGAATTTCGAAGTAAGATTCGCAGGAGTCATCCCTGGAATCTATCAAGAGATCCTAGTATGTGATTGAGTACCAAACATCCTAAAATATTATATGACTCACAATCCTTATCCTAGGGCAGGCTCGCAGTAGTACGGCTAAGCCTAAATACTACCACAACTTCGCACTATAATCTTTTACATAAATTATAAAACTTAGGAGTGGACCGTGTATTTAACACAAAATATAGGGGAGTGTATTTATTTTTAAACTATATGAGGTTCGCATAATAAATACAAAACATAGGGACTGTTAGTGTAAATAATCCTTCTTTGCAGTTGATTTAATCTTATGAACGATTACTCTATTTTTTTTTATGTACGGGCGATACGTACGGGACTTTGCGCATGCTCGATCCACTTATCTTCCGCCATCCAGCCAATGTCTTGTACCTCTCTTCGATAACCACAAGAGACACTCGAGTTCGGTAGCGATAACACTATTAGCTGGCATTTGTGTATATGATGCTGACAGCCTTTTCACTTTTTTGTGGGTGCAAGCTTTTTTTCCTGTGCAGATTGACTCGTACCGAGTGTATGTTTTTGTTGAACATATGTACTGAGCTTAAGGATCAGATTTGCATCCGTTATCAATTCTTTGGATCTGTCAATGCCAAACGGAAAATATTAGTTAAGTTCATCCGTTGAAACTGCCTTTGTTATCCCTAAGGTTAGTTTGGATTGTAGTTAAGTTCCTCTCCTTTTTTCAAATGTCCATTTCCACCAGTCAAAAAATAAAAAATTTCCATTTCCGGAAATCCATTTGAACCCCAAAAGAAAAAGCACGTTTCAAAAAATTTGCGTTGCGAATGAAAAATCTTTTGGCTTGTCATTTGCTTATCAAAGGCCCGGATGAAACATAAGTACAACCCAAATTGGTCCATCATGTGTGAACTAATTACTTTTGCATGCACTCTTGCAGGAACTATTTAGAACTGTAAATAAATGGGATATTTTAGCAAATGCTCCCATTACAATAGCATATATTCCCACTTATTTTTAAAAATAGCAAATGTCCACATTATGTGTAAAATAATCAAAATTTAGGTTAAAATAGTGGGGGCATATCTTAAATTTTTAAATGTTGTATACAAAAGAATGAGAGCATTTGCTAGTTTTTTTTTAAATAAGGGTATATTCTAGTTTTCATATTTGTAATTGGGACATTTGCTAAAATATTCCTAAATAAATTTAGGAATATTTTAGTAAACGCCCACGTTTTAAATGTAGAAACAAGAATATACCTTCATTTTTTTTTAAACTAACAAATACCTCAATTTCTTTGTGTAGAACAATAAAAAATTTAAGATATACTCCCACTATTTTAACTAAAATCTTTACTGCTAAAGAATAGGGACATTTAGTAGTTTTTGGGAAAAGTGTGGGTACATGCTAGTATCTACCTTTAAAACAGGTGCATTTGCTAAAGTATCCCATAAATTTATGGAGTTCCTAAGAATAAATTTGTAGAGTTGTGGTGTAACAAATTGTCCATTGGTATGCTATTTCTTGCCCTACATACTACTACGAAGCTTTAATCAACTCATTTCAAATTACCTCCGGCAGAATAGTTCTAAAATGTTTTGGGAACGAAGCGCAGAAACCATTCCTCCTAATAAAAAAATGCAAGAGAATCGAAGTTGCGGGAAAAACTACGGTCAAACTCTGGAAAGCCTTCACTAATGAATTAAGGAATTACGCCGTATACAAACTTCTCCATCAATCCAACCATATTACCACAACTACTTAGACGATAAAAATAGATTACAGACCTCCGAAGAATAAAAGACAACGAGAAGATTACCCAACAAAGTCTCTCATTCAAAGTAGCTGTCAATCTCTCTTTCACTCTCCAAAAGTTACAGAGTCTCAATTAGGTTATGGATTAGGGTTAGAACAAACTTATATATATCCCCCTCAACCTGCAGTAGATTTGGACCGTTCAAATGATCCAACTGTGTAGAAAAAAACTACCAAATTCGGGTTTAACCCGACAGACAGGGATACCGACGGTGTACTAACAATATACTTTATTGGCAAATGCGAATCGACAAATTGCGAATCGACAAATTGCAAATTTTGAATTTTCTACAGCGAATACTAAATCGATGAATATCGGGAATGCGAATCTGGAAACAAACAGAAGCTAATTAGCTACAGCGGCGCTATACCTTTGTTGCTTTGTTTTCCAAAATAACCGCACACGGATGCCGCTCATTGCACTTCGGAATTTTTTCCACATAGGTTGGGAACCCCACCCAACTCTAACAAATATTTTCCTTTCCAACTAGATGGATGAGCTCATAATACCGACGACCTTTTTGCAGTACTTAAACTTTTCTCTAGGTAGAACCTTCATGAGCATATCTGCTCCATTGTGCTCCATGTGAACATTTTCAAGCATCGCGCCCTTAGCCTCAAGCACATCTAGCATCCAATGATATCGAGTTACGATAAGTTTTGATCGATTATGAAATGTCGGATTCTTTTTCAGATGGATTGCACTCAGGCTATCATAAAGCAAAACATACTGCTCTTGCTTAAGCCCCACTTCCTGCAGAAACTTCTTCATCCACAACTCCTTACAAGCCTCTATCGTCGCAATGAACTCTGACTCTGTTATAGACAAGACAACACACTTCTGCAACCATGACTACCACGAAACTGCTCCACCAGCAAACATTATAACGTAGCCCGAGGTCGATCTCCTCGTGTGCACATCTCCAGCAAGATCAGCGTCAGTATATCCAACCAGCTTCGGTCTGTCACTACCAAATGAAATCTTTCAATCAGTAATGCCCTGAAGATATCAGCGTATCCACTTGACTGCATTCTAATGTACCCTTCCTGGATAGGAAAGCTACCTATTAACCATGCCAATTGTGTGTATATGAGTCTCCCAACTGCTTAAGCATACAAAATTCGCTCCATATCTTCCTTTATGTCCTCCGTAGATGGATATTGTTCCGTAGTAAACTTAAACTGAGCTGGAATGGGGTTGTTCACTTTTTTTGACCCGTATATTCCGAAATGTTGAAGTAACCGATGAATGTACTTTTTTGGACAAGTAAGGCAAGTTGGACTCTCTCTCACGGCTGATTAGTCTTCGTTGCACCCAAATCCTTTATAGAGAATCTCGCGTCCAGTTGGCTCTTTAACTCCGGTATCCTGGTGGCATTTTGATCCACCAATAACATATCATCCACATAGAGTAATAAAATGATGAAATCATCCTCGATAAAATACTTCACAAATACACAATGATCCGAAGTCGTCCGTGCATAATCATGATCCACCATAAACGACTCGAACTTTTTGTACTATTGTTTCGGAGCCTACTTCAGACCATATAAACTCTTCTTCAACCGACAGACTAAATGTGACTTGCCCTACTCACAGAATCCCTTTGTCTACTCCATGATAGTTTCTCCTCTAAATTACCTTAGAGAAATGTCGTCTTCATATCCATATTCTCAACCTTTAAGTCGAAATTGTCTGCAAACATTTGCACCACCCAAATAGATGACAACTTGATGACCGGCGAAAAGATCTTATCAAAATCCACGTCCTTCTGTTGCTGTAGCTTTTAACTACCAGTATCGCTTTGTATTGAGGGCGAGTAGCATCTTCTGTCTGGTTCATTCTGAATACTCATTGATTTTTCAAGGCCTTCTTGTCCTTTGGCAACCACACTAGCTTACAAATAGAGTTTGCCTATAAGGAACTTATCTTCTTCTGCATGACATCCATCCACTCTTTTCTATATTCATTTTCCATCACCTCTGCGAAGCTTTCAGGATCTTTCCAGTCAGCCAGTAGCACATACATCTGGTGAGCACCTTGTGGATGATTGAGGCTCTCTTGTGCTCCTCCTTAATGAAACCTTTGGTGATGGCTGTATACCAACAGCCTCATTCCCTTCAGGGACTATCTTCTCGGCATGCTTATCCTCATGAGGGTCACCCTGACCACCATCACCAGGTTGATGATCAAGGTTGGATTCTCTACAATGTCCTTTGAAAACAGCTCGATGAATGATGACTCTAACTCAGGCAACCTCAACCTCAAAAGGCATTTCGAAATCGTGAGTGTTGGTCATGGTATGATCCTCGATGAATATCACGTCCCAGCTTCTATAGAGCGTTCTTTTCACCGGGTCGTAAAGTCTATAGCCAAACTCATTCAGACCATAGCCGACAAAAATGTACTATATCATTTTCGGTTCATGTTTGGATCTTTCTTCCTTCGTTACATACACGAAGGCCATACAACCTAATACTCGAAAGTGACTGTATGACGGCTCCATTTCGTACCATACTCTATCAGGCACATCATCCTGCAAAGGTATAATAGGAGATAAATTGATAACACGAGCAGCAGTGTTGAGAGTCTCACCACAATAAATGCCTGGTAAGTCTACATTTGACAGCAAATACCGTACACTCTCCATCAGTGTCATATTCATACGCTCCACTACACCATTTAGCTAAAATGACTTTGGCGGAGTCTTCTGGTGTCGAATTCCTTGCTCTTTGCAGTAATTACCAAAAGGACCAATGTATTCACCGCATTATCGGGCTGAATATATTTCAACCAACCAAGAATTATTATCGCAAATGAGGTTCATGACTACCTCACCACCCACAATAATCACATCGTCTCCATGCGCTAAGGCGGTCGTTGTTGTGTTCTCATTATGCTTCCCTTTATTGCCATTATTCTCTATCTTCCAAGGAAAACAGTTTCGCTTGATGTGGCCTTTCTTGTCACAATGGTAGCACTCAAAGTACTCGTACCGGTCCTTGGACATGCCTCTGCTCTTGTCTATGCCACCATTCAGACTCTTGCTTTTACTCCTGCTACGGCTCTTGAAACAAGTGTCTCTGAATGAGTTGTAGAAAATACCCTGAGATTTTCTTACATCTGATCTTCATTTAACACCCCGCACTTGGTGAACTCCAGACTAACCGCCTTCTGGAGCAAAAGCGATCATGAAAACTCGAATGGTCTCCCACAAGTCTGACAACATACAAAGTAGCCACATCCCCTGAACTTCATCATCGAACTTCACTCTCATAGAGGATAACTGGTCAACCACGCCCTAGAACTCACTCAGGAGATCTGTAATGGACATACCATCCTTTTATCTCAGACCCATCATTTGTCGGATCCGGAACAGCTTGTTTATCCGTTTTCTTCGTATACAAAGATTTAGCTTCTCCCAAAGTGTTCTTGCGTACTCAATATTGGCGATGTGATTATACAATACATTCTCGTCAACGAACTATCTAATATACTCGCACACATGTATATGCTCGAACTTCCAGTCCTTGTTAGATTTTTCACTAGGTTTCTCGAAAGCAAATACC
>JANAVB010011201.1:0-36029 GCA_029216955.1 Iris pallida | reverse complement strand
TGCCGTGCTGCATGATGCCGGCTCGCCACCGACCGAAACAGGTACGAGGCGGCTCTGACCGAGGGTGTACAGCTTTAAATGACGTCTGCACGGATAGGTGGCTCGCTGACCACGGCCACGGCGTGGACGACTCGCTAGTAAGGACAAGGCGCAGTCATGGCGTAGCAGTGGCAGAGCTTTAGGAAATACGACCCGGAGGCAGCGGATCCCCTTAGTGCCTTGCCGACGATGTAAGGGGTAGTGCTCGCTGCAGATCTGGCTCGTCTAGGAGGTTTAGGTGAGTGGGGGCGATTGGTGTTGATGGCGATGGTCGTAGAGGAAGGTGGAGCGAAAACATGGCGGTGGTGACGGTTGTGGCGGTAGTATTGGCGATGTGGTGGTGGATAGGTCAGGGGAGGACATGGATAGATGTGGCACGGCTGCGGCCGATGGTGTTGTATGATCGGGTAGAGACGCTGATGGTGTCGCGGGTGTTTTGTCTGTGGTGGCGATGGTGATGATGTGGTTGTAAGAATGATGGTAGTATTGGCGGCTGGATGGTGGCAGCGTCGGGGTGGCGTTAGCCAAGGGCGGTGTTCGTGGGATGTCTCTGTGGTCTATTGTGGTGGTGGTGTTGTAGTTATGTAGCCATGGTGTTTTAGAAAGCCAGGATTTCCTGGGTTATCTCCGGTAGCAAGGCGATGAAAACAGGGATGGCCGACCAGGGTTGTATTAAGGACACGTGGGTTGGAAGCTTAGGATGATAAGAGTTAGGGTTGCTATTTGTATGGCCTCTTTGGTTTGTCATGTTGACAGTCTTCACGGAAGGAAATAAGGGATGATTCGCTATGCAAATGAAGGTGTTCCCTTGGTTTGAGGGACGTGGTATCGGCAGAAAGAAGCCAGATAGCTGGGAAATTTAAATGTATTTATATTGGTCGTGATTATGATGATGATATATCATTAAGCATATAGAGTAGGAATAGATAGGAATGGGTGTTTAGGTTTATTATCTTAATTTTATTTGCATTTGAATTGAATTCGATATAGATGCATTCAGGATATGGATGCATTCAGAACAGTAGGGAATTTAGGGATATTGTCACAAATATAACGATGGGGGAGTGAGGTGGAATAGATATAGCTGCATATTGATATATGTATATGCATATATAGTCAAAGATATTTGATAGGTATACCTGCATATAAATATATGTACATGCATAAATAATCTAAGATATTTGATACCTTTACTACATTTCTATACACACCTACACTCCTATAAATTCTAAGAATCTAAAACTAATGTTGGCAAATATTATCACATTTTCAAAAGAACATAATCATTTAAAATCAAATATCATTTATATTATATATAATAATTAATTAGAAAAGGCAATTATTAGACCATTAAATAAACTATGAATTGAATAGGTGTAAACATTCATTTACATTGACATCGTTTGTAGCGCTACATGACTACCTGGGCTTGGGTTGGGTTCGAGTAAAGTTCAGGCTAAATTGGTACAATCGGGTCTTCTAAAAGTCAATAATCTTAATAATAAATAATTAAGTTATTTATAGGGGTCATGTCACAACTTGGCCTGGTTTTTTTAGTTGGGACACACTTATGGCTCGGCCTTCCCTACCAAAGCTAAAACACTAGTCAAAGCACACACGACTACACTATCCGTGACATCGTTCCTAGTCATCTTGTACTCCAAATTCTTGTAGGCCTTTAAAAATGACAGTCACGCTGAGTTGATCAGGACAGAGTCAAAAGTCACGCTCAGTTGATCAGGACAATATTTACAAATCACGCTGAGGAGACAGCTCATCATTTGTCAGAGAGTAATTATGACTGACAGCATAACAGTCGAAGAATGTCTCTTCGTATGCCACGTATGCACAGAATTCGAGAGATCACAGCCGTCTATTGCATGATTTTCGAAATCTTCTTCAGCAAGACTCAACCTTCGTCAAGTTGGCGTACCAAAAGAGCTTCTTGTCATTTAATGCGACTGACAAAAGCAATCACTGTCAGAGATTTTGTGTCAGTCGAGGCACGTCGAATCAAGACAGCTGGCAGTCCTATCTCAAGTCTGCGTGTATTTTGAGCTTTCCCTCAAATCTGCGTTGATTCTGAAGTTTTCTTCCTCAAGTCTGCGTGGATTCTGAAGTTTTCTTCACCAAGTCTGCTGGTGATTCTGAAGTTTTCTTCCTCAAGTCTGCGTGGATTCTGAAGTTTTTTTCACCAAGTTTGCATGAATTCTGAAGTTTTCTTCCTCAAGTCTGCGTGGATTCTGAAGTTTTCTTCACCAAATCTGCGTAGATTCTGAAGCTTCCTGCCCCAAGTTTGTGTGGATTTTGAAGCTTTCTACCCCGAGTCTGCGTGGATTTCGTCTTCAACAAGTCTGTATGGATTTCATCAAATTGGAGTACGTGGCATTCATGCCACTGATCTCTCGTCTGTGTGTCCTGTAACTTGCACACGACTCATGCATGATCGCCATGTGTCCAACAGTTACAGGCCACATCCAGTAACTGCTCACAACCTTGCGTATGTTAAATCCTGCGTGATTTTCAACTAAGCACAGGCTGTGAAGACAGTTATCTTTTCAGTGATTATTTTTGACTCTATAAATAGAGTTCTTTTTTCATTCATTGTACAGATACATAGTTATCTACTGTCAAAATTTTGAGAGCTTTTCTTCTTCGCATAGTCCAAGGGATAAAGTGATCGTCTTCTAGACTAGATTCCTACAGTTGTAATTTTCCCAGATACACAATAAATAAAGGAATTTATTTATGAAAAAAATTGGCAACTCTGCTGGGGAAAACCATCTCCTCTTCTGAGATGGCAACAACTCAATGCGATACTTCGTCAATCGGCTCGACAAAGAAGGTGATGACGATCCAATTCGATCAACTCGCCTATGAAGAAACGCAGCAGGCTAAGAGTGGTAAGCCCACTACAGCCTCCATCATCACTGCCAAGTCGAAGGGACACTCTGTCTATGTCCCTAAGAATCAGTTGGCAGCCAATGGTGAAGTCTCTGCCACAGTGTCTACTTCTAATACTGGCAAGAACTCTACTACAAGCACGCACACTCTTGTGCGCTCGAAGACAGACAGTAATCAAAGATCACGCTAACAGTACTGGCTTCTTAGCCAAATCTGTTCCAGTGTGTGTCTCCAAAATTAAAAGTCACGCTGACAGTACTGGCTCCTTAGCCAAATCTGTTCCAGCGTGTAATTTTAACCCCAAAAGTCACGCTGACAGCACTGGTTCCTTAGCCAAGTCTGTTCCAGTGTGTAATTCTAAAATCAACAATCACGCTAACAATACTGACTCGTTAGCCAAATCTGTTCCAGCGTGTATTTCCAAAGTCAAAAGTCATGCCAACAGCACTGGTTCTTTAACCAAGCCTGTTTTAGCATGTATTTCATCTAAGAAGAATAGCTCTTTAGCTATCTCTTCTTCTTTGCCAAGTTCTACTAGAACTGGGAGTGGTCTTCCACACAAAGTCCCTTCGAAAAGGAATAACTCTTTAGTTATTTCTTCTGCTCCTGTAGTTTTTACTTCAGGAACAGCTTTGACTGACAATTTTGTTAGTCAAAGAAAAGGAGATGGTCTTTTGACTATTCTTCCTTCTGGACATTCTATGTCTTAAAACTTGAATGAGTCTAAGAAGAAACATTCCTTAATGTCTTCTTCTATGACTTCTTCGAATTGGGCACAGAATTTGTCTAGAAAAGGTCTGTTACCAACTCCTAACAAGGGGGTGGTTCAACTTTTCCTTCTCTGCAAATATCCAGATCAATGGAGGAAAACACCATGTTTCCAAAACTAATGTGTTATCTCCAACTGATCTAAAAACAAAAATTAACACTTCTGGTGTTAAGAAACCATACCAATTGGAAACAAGGATAAGAGATCCAGATGCAGAGTATGCAAGAAACTAGTGGCTCATATTAATCATTCTCTGTATAATCAAGAGCCATCAAGACCCAAGAACAGGAAATATACTCCTTAATCTTCGCAAACAGATTTACGAGAATATCTTCAACAGAAGAGAAGGAGTAATTTTGTGACAAAGGACCATGCTGAATGTGACTTCTATCCAAGAGTCATAATTCAATGCAGATGTCAATCAATGGCTCATGACCATGTTGATCATGAATGTGACTTCCAGCCAAGATCACAATGTAATGCAGATGTCAAACTAAACGACAATCTGTCTTTAATCGGATTCAGTGTGAACCTATGCCTGATGAAGATGAGCCTTGTTTGCTTCTGTAACATGACCTCTCGGATGCTGGGGGTAGAGTTGATAGTCCAGATGGAGTATATAGAAATACCAGAGCAAGAGTCCTGGCTTCTAGTCAAAGAATTTGATCTCTGAAGATGATTCTGAATTCCTTGGAGAATCTAACTTCCCACCTCTTCCTACTGGGGGTAGTTCTCCTATAATTGACTTTGATGCACAAAGCATGATTCAGAACAAACAACATCTACCAGTTCATCAATAATTCCTCGTACAGTCACAACTTATATGGTTGATGGGAATACTGATGAACCTTCTTCTTCCTTGACTCCTCAAGATCAAAGAATTGCTTCTTTGGAACATCAAATGAAGTCTATGGCTGATACTATGAAATCAATGTATGAACTCATGACAGCTCAGTTGCAAAATCGACAGACTGTACCAGATGCATACCAACTGACACTGATATGAGTCCAGTACAAGTTCCTCTAGCAGTACAATCCAATACTCCTGGACCAGCTCAACCAAACCCTAGTCTCTCTGGAGCTGGGGGTAGTGCTTATAATGCTGTTCCTCCTCCCAACTATTCTCTACAAGTTACAACTCCACAATCTTCCGGAGTTGTTAATGAAGAATTGAGAAATCTTAAAACTCAATTCGAGGCATTCAAACAGAAGGATGGTTTACAAAGGTTAGGCATCAAACAACCTTATCCGATAGAATGGAAGCAAGTATCGTATCCTCCTAAATACAAGCCTCCCACTATCTCATTCTATGATGGAACCACTTCCCAAGTCAGTTTATTAATCACTTTGAAGTGATGATTGATCAGCTGCAACCAAGCGACGCCCTCCTTACTCGGGTGTTTGTTGGATGTCTCAAGGGAACGGCTTATGAATGGTATAGAAGTCTCCCAGATGGGAGCATTACCTCATTTGTCAGTTTCAAACAGATGTTTCTTGAACGGTTCTATGAAGGGCTCAATGACATGACTATGTCTGCTCTTATTAGAATCAAGCAGAAAAATAATGAAACTACAGAAGAGTACATTGAACGGTTTCGAAGAGAAGCTCTGAAGATGCCTCTTGGAACTCCTGATGCTGTCACCATCGATACATGCAAATCAAACTTGTTGCCAATTATCAGCATGTGGATAGGATCCACCCAATTCTAAGACTGGCCTTCTTTCATAGTTAGTGCCAAGGCTGCAAAAATTAGTGCTGAAACCTTCAAAGGTTTAGGAGTGCAGATGACTCCTAAAGAAACAGGTCAAGGTACTAACAATAAAAACAATGCTCGCAAGGGAAAAGAAACTCTTGAAGTTAATCTTCAGAGCAAAGATGCATCAACTGTTCAAACTCCTACAACTCAACAACCAAGAACACCTCACCCTAAAGAAGAATACTCTTTCGATGACGACGATGTCCTTGGTATCTTTGAATGTCTTCTGAAAGGTAATAAGATACAATTACCTGAGATCAAGAAACCTGATGAAGCTGGTAAGATAGATCATCCCAAATACTGCCCATATCACAGAATGCTGGGTCATACAATTCGTATATGTTATGTACTGAAAGAAAAGATCCAAGAAATGATTAAATCTGGAGCTATCTCTCTTACTCCAAAAGAGAAGACCGTTACCTTCAACGTCGTCTCTATGCAATTCGGAGATTTCCCTCCTCAACTCCTTGAAAGTGGGATCGTTCCTATTCCCAAGGCAACTCTTGACATAGTGAATCTTCCTCCTCCACAGTCTGAAGGATTAGTGCCAATCACTTTGGAAACAGGAGAAATTATGTGGATTCATCCTGATCTAGTGGCAGATTTTGAATCGCCTTTTCCTCAAAAGACTACTTCTCGAAAGTCCAAGAAGGCTGGAAAGATTAAGTCATGTCATATGACATCTCTTGGGTCTACCTCTGACACAGAGCCAAAAGAGAAAGAAGAAGCACTTGTTAGTGCTACTCGAACGGGGAAACCTTATCTAAAGGATTATTCCAAGAATCCTAAGGATACTCCTGATATTCCTCCAGCTGATAAAGATGCTCCTAATGTTCCTCCTGAAGAAAAATCATCCATTGCACCTGTTCCTTCAACTACACCAGTTGAACCTGTTCCTCCCAAGCCTACACTCTGGAGAAAGGCAAACAACAGGCTCGGTTTGATAAGCCAATCAAGAAGTCCTCTCTTCTTGGACTTCAGAAGCCTTATAATTTCGACATTTTAGCTCAGCTTGCTAATACTCCAGCTAGAATGTCCCTCTTTGAACTTCTACGTCTTTCCAAAGAGACTCGGGAGACGTTAAGTGAAGCACTTCTACAGGCTGACTCTTGTCTTGCACAATTGAAGAAGCCAGATGCGGAACCTGCTACTTGCTTATATTACAACAGTGTACTGGAGATTATCCCAAATATCATTTTTACACAAGACGACATGCTACTGGAGGATAATCGACATGATCGGCCTCTCTACTACACCAGTTATATCGATACAATGAAGATAGATCGTATCCTTATTGATCCAGGGTCTGCTATAAGCATAATGCCAAAGAGCCTATTGGATGAACTAAAAATCCCTCTTCACAAACTCTCCAAGACGGTTACTACTATCCTGGGATTCAATCAAAGCCGAAGCGAGCCTTTGGAAAAGATTCATCTGAAGCTTCAAATAGGTGATTTCAGATCCAAAGTCACTTTCTATGTGATCGAGATCATGGGATCCTACAATCTTCTTCTGGGGAGGCCCTTTCTTCATGAAAATAATGTGGTGCCTTCTACTCTTCATCAGTGTTTTAAATATATTGATAGCAATGGAAGAGTACAAAAAGAAGTTGCTGACATAAATCCCTTCCATGGGGTTGAAGCCTATTTCAATGATTCCCGAATGTACAAAGAAGAATATACAAGGGTCATACAAGCTATGGAGAAAGAGGATTCACAAAGTGAGACCTTAATAATTCCTGTTAAAGGTCGAACTACTCAGCAACAATCTCCCAAACCTCTGAGAAGGTTCTTTCGTCATTCCGGTGACTGGACGAATTTCTTCCGTTACCTCAGTCGTTTGCTCAAGACACAATGATTATTCCTGTCAGTGGGCGTACTGCAATTCCTGCATCTCCACATGTGAAACAAGATACTCTGCTAATTCCAATTGGAGGGCGGATTATTCTTCCATCTCAAGCTTCAAGGAAGCTCACCTCTTCTGAGCCATTTGTTATCGATCTTAATCGAAACAACGTTTCTTCTCGTTCTTCTTCTCCCCCTTTAGTCATTGACTTGGCTAAAATCTCTAAGGCTCAGCCTTCTCCCAATATAAATATTGTTGCTTTTATATTTAATGAAAAGTCTCCATCTTTGCAGTACGTTGATGTGTGCAATTATGTTCATAGTTATTTACATTTGTTAGATGACTTGAACACAACAACCATAGGGGTTGTACAGACTGTTCATACAGATGTATCCCTAGAACCTGTACAATCTTCATACTTTCTAGTTCCCAGCAGAAAGCCAGGAGACATTCCAACATTCTTCTATAAAGGGCCCCAAAGTCCTTCTGATTTAGAAGATGATGACAAAAATGATGATACTGGAAGATTACAACTACGTCGTTATAGTCAGCAATCTAAAGACATCATCAAAAATATGGGCTATGACTTCAGAACTGGCCTCAATAGTAGAAAAGGAAGAAAAATGCCTGTTCGTATCCCTCCTCTGAAATATGGAAGGACGAAATGCGGATTGGGCTATATAGCTCCTACTCCTTTGATCAATATTATCCATGAAGATCCCGAGTCTGACAAAGATAAGAGATCTGATTCTTCTAGTACCACTTCTTGGGATTCTGATACGAGTATCGGCGATTTCTACTGCAACATTCTGTCTTCCAACATGGTTTCCATTGACCGTTCTGAAGAAAGTAATAAAAACGAAGAAGAGTTTGAAATCTCACCTAAATCAGAACAATGGGCCCAAAGATTAGATAATCAATGGGAGTTCCGTTTCGAGCAAAAAGAACCTCCGACTGAAGACAAACTTGTTCAAATAGATGTTGGTGAAAGAGGGATCTCCCAAACCAATATTCATCAGTGAAAGTCTTTCTGAAACTGATAAGCAAGATATGATCAAACTCATTCGTGACTACATCGATGTCTTCGCTTGGAGTTATGAAGATATGCCAGGGACTTGATCCACAAATTGCAACTCACAAGCTCAATATCTTGCCGAATGCTAAACCGGTCAAACAACAACAGCGACGATTTCGTCCAGACATTATGGATATAATTGAAGCTGAAGTCAATAAACTCATAACCTTCCGGGTTTATTAGAGAGGAACAACATCCCGATTGGGATGGCTAACATAGTTCCTGTCCTTAAAAAGACTGGCAAGATCAGAGTATGCATAGACTTCCGCGATCTTAATGCGGCATGCCCTAAAGACGAATTCCCTCTACCAATCACTGATGTCATGATTGATAATACCTGTGGATTTGAACGGAGGTCATTCATGGACGGGTATTCTGGATACAATCAGATTAAAATGTTTCCAGACTGACGAGAAGCACACTTCTTTCAGAACGCCGATCGGTACATACTGTTATACAGTTATGCCATTCGGTCTCAAGAATGCAGGAGCAACTTATCAACGAGCTATGAGCACTATATTCCGTGAACATTTACGGAAAACAGTCGAATGCTATGTTGATGATATTGCAGTCAAAAGTCGACAAAAGGAGGATCATATCCAAGATTTGAAGACTATATTTGATCTAATGCGTAAGCATCAATTAAAGATGAACCCTACTAAGTCCTTCTTAGGCGTCTCTAGTGGTAAATTTCTCGGCTTCGTCATTACCTCTAAAGGTATACACGTGGATCCCGAGAAGATCAAAGCCATCCAAGAGATGCGTCCTCCACGCACCTTAAAAGAGCTACGAGGATTTCAAGGAAGGATCGCTTATATCAGGAAGATTCATCTCTAATTTATCAGGACGCTTGCAGACCATTCAACAAACTTATGAAGAAATGGTGTTTCTTTTGTCTGGAATGATGAATGTCAGAAAGCATTCGATGATATAAAACAATATCTGATGAGCCCTCCAGTATTGGTACCTCCCGTTTCAGGAATTCAATTTCTCCTATATACTCGAGCAATGAGTCATTCATTGGGTGCATTACTCGCTCAAAAGAATCAAAATGGTCATGAACAAGCCATCTACTATCTCAATCGTACTATGACCGGAGCTGAACCTCGATATTCATCGGTTGAAAAAGAATGTCTAGCCTTGATGTTCGCTGTTCAAAAGACACGACATTATATCATTGGCCAGACTATTCATGTCATCTCCAGGATCAATCCTATACGGATCATGATGAAGAAACCCAGTGTTTTGAATTCTCGATTAGCTAACTGGGGAATCCTACTTGCTCAGTATGACATGTATTATATTCCTCAGAAGTCAGTCAAAGGACAAGCTTTAGCTGATTTTCTGGCTGCTCATTCAATTCCAGAAGATTCAAAACTCTATGACAAATTCCAGATGAAGTCCTAGATTCAAACTAAATTGCTGAAGAAGATCCTACTTGGCGTCTATTCTTTGATGGAGCTTCAAGGATAGGTCCTAATGGTGATATTGTCGCTGGAGTGGAATCGTTCTTGTATCGCCAGAAGGTCGTACTATCCAAAGAGCTTATTCTCTCGATCAGCCGTGTTCAAACAATGTAGCTGAGTACAATACATTACTCATTGGTCTTCAACTCGCTAAACATCTAAATATTCAACAATTGGAGGCGTACGGAGACTCTAAACTCATTGTCAATCAGATAAAGGGTACTTATGAAGTCCGCCATCAAGATCTGGTTCCTTATCATAGATCAGCTATAACTATGGCTTCTTCGTTTGAAGAATTCCTCATTGAACATGTTAGGCGAGCATGTAACACAGAAGCTGATGCTCTAGCTAATCTTACAGCGGTGTTGGCTATCCCAATTAGACGACAACAAATGATTATTGTTCGCAATCGAAAATTATTTCATCTTGAAAATAATCTGACCCTAGGACTTCCAGTTGACATTGAAGAATCAACATCTCATGACGTCAACATAACAAGAGGATTTGGATTTAGTCATAAATCTTTATCATCTTCATCTGATTCCAGCATGGAATTCATCTTCAGTAATTCGGTCCGAGAATCAAAATACGGATACGGATTGGAGACTTTCCTTTCTTAGATTTCGTATTGTATGATATTCTTCCGGATGATCCGAGTGAGGCAGCATCTATCAGACGACGATCACTCCGATTCTATTATAATCATACAACAAAGACCTTATATCGTCGAGCTTATGATGGTTTACTTCTTCGATGTGTTGCCGGTGACGAGGCTCAATAAATTAATCGCGAAGCACATGATGGAATTTGTGGAGCACATCAGCCTGGACCAAAACTTCAAGACCGTATTCGACGTATGGGTTATTATTGGCACTACTATGGTATCAGACGCCATCGAATATGCAAAGAAGTGTAAAGCTTGTCAAATCCATGCGGATTTTATTCATCAACCTTCGGAATTTCTACATCCGACGGCAGCAATCATGGCCCTTCGAAACTTGGCGCATGGACATTATTGGTCCGATCAATCCGCCGTCATCAAAAGGGTCATCGGTTTATTCTCGCAATAACCGATTACTTCTCCAAATGGGCCGAAGCCATTCCTTTGTCTGAAGTTAAGACGTCCAATGTCATTAGCTTTATTAAGCACCACGTCATCTACAGATTTGGTGTTCCTCGACGCATTATTCATGATAACGGACCACAGTTCGTTAGTCAGAAGTTTACTCGATTCTGTGACGATCATCGAATCAACAATGTGGCTTCTACCGCATATAATCCGGCAGCTAACGGATTAGCAGAAGCTTTCAACAAGACCATCATCAAACTCCTAAAGAAGTTTGTCTCTACTAACAAACGTAATTGGAGTGAGAAGCTCGGTGAATGTTTGTGGGCTTATCGCACTACAGTTCGTAATGCTACTAAATGTACACCCTTCTCTCTGGTGTGGTTGCGAAGCTGTTCTTCCATTAGAGATTCAAATTCCTTCTTTAAGGATAGCAATTGCTAATGAACTCACTGCAGAAAATAATGATCGTCTTCGACTTTAAGAATTAGAAGCTCTGGATGAAAAGCGATTATCTGCTCAACAGAATATTGAATTCTATCAAGCTAGAATCTCCAGAGCTTTTAATAAGAAAGTCAGAGTTCGATCGTATCAAAAAGGAGAACTTGTTCTAACAGTCAGACGTCATATGACTATGACTCATATGACCAAGGGCAAATTTGACGCAAAGTGGGAAGGACCCTATATTGTGAGCAAAGTTTTCTCAAATGGAGCTTATCAACTCTCAAAATTGGATGGTCGAAAAGTTTTGATGCCTATTAATGGCAAATTCCTTAAGAAGTACTATCTATAAATGTAAATGCTTGTAATCATCAGACAGTTTCATGTTTAGAAATAAAATTTTTATTTTATTTTATCATGAATAATGATACATGATATTAAAGAAGATCACTATCATCCTTTTCTACATTTGGACGTGGGCCACTGCCGTCCTTCTCGAAGACGCGATCAGCAAAAGAACTGAGAACCTCTTTGCTGGAACCCACGAGGAACTTACAAGCAGCCATTCTCATGGCTTCTTCTTCTTCAGTCTTTTCTGGTTCGAGCAGGAAGGCCAGAATATCCTTTGGTGGCTTGGGTACAGACGAACCTTCGCCTGCTACCCCGCCTTCTTCAATTGAATTGGATCAGCAGGGCGTTCTCCAGTGCCTTTCTGAATCCTCATGGCAATTCCAGCTTTCATGGATGCTTCTTCAGACGACATTTTTTATGTTTGAAAGTAGAAGTGTTCGTTCTTGTCAGATTTCTACTATATTTATAGGCAGAAGTTTCTCAAATAGTGAAGCGTCACGTTCATCCGACGGTTCATCCGTTCATTTCTCACATTCATCCGACGATTCACATATTCATTAATACTTGACGGTTCATCCATTCATTTATTACGTTTGTCCGTTCATAATCTTCTATCAATTTATTTGGAGATTCGTTATTTATCATGTTTTCATAACCTCTGAATCAATTCCGAATCTATCTACTCATTTGTCATTTTTGACCTCTGCATAGAAATCAATCTATTTTCTTTTGAGTTCATACATATTATCACGTCCATAATACCTCTGATAATATCATATACTCTAAAACAGAAAGAAGATTTTATTATCTATCATGTCCATAATTCATCCATATATACAAATTATTGAGCATAGAAGAATTATCATTTCCATTCTCATTTCACCATAAAAAGTCTATTACATTTTCTTAGACTTTCTTACAAATCATAATGGAAATCTATTACAATCTTGGATTTTCATTCTACACCACAACAATAACCTAAAAGAGATCTATCTTTTTCTTTGGATCTTCTCCGTCGGACCTTCTCCGTCAGGTTTGTTGTTGGTGGCAGTTCCTGACTGTCTGAGTCCCAGTCACGACCAGATCAGCAGGAATCAAACTCTGGTCTTCTCTCTCAGACGAGTGGAGAACCACAGAGTATGGCAGCCCGAAGTCGTAGTGCTGCCAATACAATTGGTGGATTGGGGGTAACCTCTCAAGGAAGATAGGAATGTATTCCATATTGGGATACAATTCCTAGTTCTGCCTTGAAAGGAACTCTACTACCCGATTTTTTGGGGTAGAGTTGACTCCACCATCCAACTCTCGTGTATAAAGGCTCTTCCTACCATCTGAGGAAGACCCTTCTATCCCACGAAGAGTTCTGAGTTGTCTGATGTACGCGTCAAAAGCGTATGAGCTCCCTGATGTAGGTGTCAGCAGAATATTCTCCACAGCATCCACATCACCAATGCCAGTTCTAAAGAAAGTTTTCAGCCGAATTCCTGTAGAAAGCATCAAGGAAGAGGAGATTAATCAACAGAAATGTCATTTGGCACGCGCTGGCTAGTCAAGCGTGCATTGTTCAGTCAGAAACAAAAAGCCCATTTTCAACAGCAACAAAATAGTGCACGTACTATACTGGACTTACCTTCAAGATTGGTGCAAAGAATTGGCGAACTCATGTTTGATACAGTGTGCAGAAATCGAACATTAGAAAGCATTGCTTTCCTGTTTGAGAATGAAATCTCCCAAAAATTTCATTCTCAGAGAAAAAGAAGAGAATGAGAGATGAGTATCTTTGAAACTCAGCTATCTATTTAAAGGACAAGTACAAGCTTATTTTTAGAAAAGATTCGCGTAAATAGCGCTCGTAAACCATGGAATAAATGACACGTGTGCTTTGGAAGACAGCGCAACATTAGAAACAGTCAAAGAGTGCTAATTAACATTCTTCATTAATGTACGCTGTTCAAACACAAATTGTACTACATTCTTCAAGACAGGCACTGATGGCCTTACAAAAGACAAAAGAAGAAGTGCAACATTTTCAAAAGAAGACAAAAGCATAAAAGACACGCTCTATTTAGCAGAGCGACTAAGCTTAGTGCCCAGTTCTTCTACGCTCTTAACCCCCATGCGGTGTAACAGAGCCTTCAACATTTCACGCTGCTCTGCAAGGCTGCGTCCGTCAGAAGAAGACGAGCCATCCAGACCAAAAGCTCAGGAAATTCTTGGCTAAATGCATGGGATCGTCTTTGAACTCGAAGACTAGGGGCACCGGTTCCTTACCCTCAAAAGTGGGATCACCATAGGAACAAAAACCCAATTTGCGTGCTTCTTCTTCGGCTTCTTCTTTTGGTGTCATGTTGACGTAAGATGAAGATTAAAAATAAATCTTCTCCCTGTTTATATAACAGAGCTTGCCGGCGGTTCATATTCCACCATAAATTGGATGCAATCAGTCTCGGAGAATGAAGAGTCATTATGACATTTAATAAGTTCATTTGCATGTTTTCAAAGAACTTCGAAGTCTTTTTGACTTCCGAAAATTTGAAGTCATCTCAGCGTGACTGATTTCATTTTATCATCTTATTTTCAAAGTATTTCGAAAATTTTGAAGTCTTTTCATGTTTTCGAAAACTTTGAAGGGTGTCTCGTAGGCCTTTAAAAATGACAATCACGCTGAGTTGATCAGGACAGAGTCAAAAGTCACGCTCAGTTGATCAGGACAATATTTACAAATCACGCTGAGGAGACAGCTCATCATTTGTCAGAGAGTAATTATGACTGACAGCACAACAGTCGAAGAATGTCTCTTCGTATGCCACGTATGCACAGAATTCGAGAGATCACAGCCGTCTATTGCGTGATTTTTGAAATCTTCTTCAGCAAGACTCAACCTTCGTCAAGTTGGCGTACCAAAAGAGCTTCTTGTTATTTAATACGACTGACAAAAGCAATCACTGTCAGAGATTTTGTGTCAGTCGAGGCACGTCGAATCAAGACAGCTGGCAGTCCTATCTCAAGTCTGCGTGTATTTTGAGCTTTCCCTCAAATCTGCGTAGATTCTGAAGTTTTCTTCCTCAAGTCTGCATAGATTCTGAAGTTTTCTTCACCAAGTCTGCGTGGATTCTGATGTTTTCTTCCTCAAGTCTGCATGGATTCTGAAGTTTTCTTCACCAAGTCTGCGTGGATTCTGAAGTTTTCTTCCTCAAGTCTGCGTGGATTCTGAAGTTTTCTACACCAAATCTGTGTGGATTCTGAAGCTTCCTGTCCCAAGTTTGCGTGAATTTTGAAGCTTTCTACCCCGAGTCTGCGTAGATTTCGTCTTCAACAAGTCTGCATGGATTTCATCAAATTGGAGTACGTGGCAGCCATGCCACTGATCTCTCGCCTGCGTGTCCTGTAACTTGCACACGACTCATGCATGATCGCCATGTGTCCAACAGTTACAGGCCACGTCCAGTAACTGCTCACAACCTTACGTATGTTAAATCCTGCGTAAGTTTCAACTAAGCACAGGCTGTGAAGACAGTTATCTTTTCAGTGATTATTTTTGACTCTATAAATAGAGTTATTTTTCTCATTCATTGTACAGATACATAGTTATCTACTGTCAAAATTTTGAGAGCTTTTCTTCTTCGCATAGTCCAAGGGATAAAGTGATCATCTTCTAGATTAGATTCCTACAGTTGTAATTTTCTATACACAATAAATAAGGAATTTATTTATGGAAAATAATTCTAACCATGACTAAAGCCTTCTATCATAATAATTATTTAATTAAGTATTTATAACATTCCAAAATCACCATTTAATTCAAATAAATAATAAAATATGTTCCAAAATTTTGGAAAGAGAGGTTACAAATCTATCTACCTTAGAAATAAATTCATCATAAGAAATACTACGATAAGACTTGGTGGATCGGTCAAAAGATAGAAAATTTTATGGTAAGAAAATATTGATCAAATAGGTGAAAGAAAAAGGAAAAAAATTAGGGTAAGGATTAAGGTTTTAGATTAGGAAATTGGTTTAGGGATTTTGGGAATTAGGGTTCGAGATTTGGATGATTAGGGATTTTAGGGACTAAGGATTTGCCGAGAAAAAAAGGAGCCTCCCCTTTATTTACGTCGGGTTTCCTAGATTGATAAGGATTGAAAATTGAAAGTAATTATTTTCATAAATATAAGCAAATCAATCAATCTATGATTGATCAAATCTATTCTTGATCAACACAGTTATCCAAAGATAGTTCAAATAATATTCCAACTGATTACATAATATTAAAGTACATTCATTAATTCCAATCTAGCCTTATACAACAAAATAAATTAGTACTTTATATCATCCAACTATTTTGAACAATATTTCTATAAATTCTAAACAAAATATTTGGTAAATCCTTTCTTTTTAAAGTCTCTATAATTTAGGAAAAAAAGTTTGTTATCTAATTAGAAAAATATTCAAAACTACAACTAAAATAAAATAGCAATTTTGAAAACTCGAGAAGTGGGCTTACAAATCTACCCACCTTAAAAAAATTTCGTCCTCGAAATTTCAAAGGATGTAGTTAGGCACGATTTAAGAATATAATCAAGAAACGAAATTTCAATCGATATGAACAAGAATGACAATTGATATAGCCAAAAGAATGATATGATTCATGATCAAATTAGTCACACATAATTGCAAATAAAGTCAACTTAACAAACAAAATAAAAATACAATTTTGCACGATCAAAATATATTATGACTGAGTCACGATCAAATTTTGTTTAAGGATGATCAAAGAAACCGCTTTAACAACACAATTGCTTAGGCATGATCAACTATGACCAATTTATATGGTCAAGGATTTAGTCAACGTCAAAGTCTAAGTATGCTTACGGATAGAACCGAGATAGGATTAGCTAAACGAGAAGAGTCATTAGGTACGATTAACTATTGTTGGAATTATATAGGCATGGTCAACAATCAAGATTTAGGCTAAGTCTAAACATGATCGAAATTAATAAGTTAGCACGAGCATGAATGTGATCAAAATAGTCATGATTATAGTGGAATAAAAGTCTAATATTAGCAATAATTGAGTTAAAGTGTAGGCACGATTGTGATTATTGTCAAATAGTTTAGTCATAATCAAAGTCGTTTAGGAATGATCAACACTCAACTTTTTTTGGTACGAGTTAACTCGATTAACTATTTAAACAAAGTCATTTAGGCACGATTATCGAGTCAAAATCTAGGAAAAGATGCAAATTGGCACGATCAAAATATAATCGAATCATCTAGTCATGATCAAAAGGTCGTTAAGTATAATCCAGTCGGAATCATTGGCACGATCAACAAGTTGGGGGAAATTATTTAGGCATGATTATAGAGTCAAGACCTAGGTATGACTATGATTCTAGGGAGATAGAATCAAAATATACTAATTGGTTATTAGAAGGGAACTAATATGATGGTAATAGAGAGGCTACAAGGCTTATCGAGAAGACATACAGAAAAATAGGATACAAAATCAAATTAAAATGAGGGTGTAATAGTCATATGCTAATAAAAGATATAGCCTCTATGACATTCAAAAATCGTATGCATATCTGAAATCGTTTTACCGAGAATCATGCCTCGCCAGTGTACATCTGGCTGCAGTAAACCCTTGGTTTCGTAACTCAAATATAATATCGTATCGAATATCCTAGCCTATTAGCTCTACCAATATTAATATACACCTCAAGGTCAAAATAGGTTAACTAGGACATAGTTTTTAATAACATTCGATAACTTACACTTACTTGGAATTACTTCAACTTAGGGATCATGCCACGCCAGTGCGCTGACTGCAGTGAACCCGCGGTCTCGATAATTCAAATAAGTGGCGACAATGCGCTACTATTTTGCCATTGTTAGTCATTAGTCATTCTTTCAACTATATTCGTAAAATTTCAAAGGAGCTTCTAAAATTTTTTAAACAAATGATCATGATAGAGAAAGTTAGAAATTCAAACAAATTGATCATAATAGAAAAAATGTACGTATCTGTCCTTGAAGTGAAAGTACCCGTTTGAATATTAAATGATTGATTAGAAAGAAAAGGATCGAAGACAAGAGAAATTTAAACCTTGATTTCTATTTTTCTAATATTCAAGATCGAGGGGAAAACATATATATCTTGAATTTCAACTAAGCTAACTTGGAGTAGATATATAGATAATTGATCATGTTAGGCTCAACCCAGTGGATGAAAATAAAATATAGACTCTTAGGAAAAAACTGTTACTTATTGCCAATAGGAAATACTAATTGGTAAGGGTAACGGTTATAATGTCTGGAGAGGGCAGAAAAGATAATTTGAATTAATAATCAAGGTTAGGGGTTGAATTCTAGGAAGGCTTAAGTTATAAAATGAATAATCTACTCACATTGGATCCTATCGCCATATCAAAACGTAATAGTGTATCTATGGAAATCTCTCAAATTATCTAAATTTAATAAATACTGACCTGAATTGCATGGCCTATATAACAATCCTTAACTACCCAATGGTCAAGTTGAATAAGGGACTCCTATTCCTAGTCATCCTCCTAAACCAATTCAATCCGAATTATGATGAGCATTTCCTAATCACAGGCACGCAGTACGACTAACATAGGTACTACCACGAGTTTATAATCTTTTGCAAAACTTACCTGTATGGGCCACCACAAATACTTATCACGACCCGTACCCATTTTTTCTTCGGATGCAAGTGCGTGTCCGAGCCAGCCGACTCCATAGTGTTTGCGGTAGAACGCTGTCTAGCCATAATGTTCAAATCACACAAATAATAACTATTACTCATTCACCAACTAATTTAGATTACAAAATTCACAAGTTTACATTTGCTAAAATATATGTCTCATAAAATAGAAACGACAACTAACTCAACTATCTAGATAATCTCTAGGTTGACCTCAGCATACCCATGTCTCCCAAATGCTAAGAGAAGCCACAACTAACCTGAAAAATATTTTTAGTCATAAATGAAACGAGTACATTCTAACCGCAGTTTCAATAATTGACAAAGTCTATAAAACAGTAAATAACTTAATACATGATGAGTGAATAAACAATGAATTATGGCATGAAACATGTGAGTAAAACCGGAGAGCATGATAATAAAGACAAGGAAGTAACTGTAATAAATGACTAAACAAGAACTATAATATAGCAAGACTAAATCTAACTAGTGAGTTGAAACACAATATCGACATGTAAACGGCTTGGGATAAATCCGGCACCCCGCATGTGAAGTGTGCGTCTGCGATCAGACACGAACGGACAAATGGGATATTTCTGGGTATATTTACATGTATATTAAAGTAATTTCACGCCAGTCTAGTACTCATGGATTCAAACAGGTCACGAACATGATATATATTGGTCACGAACAACATGTAAAGAATCCATAACTACTACCTTGTGTGATCATCGTATGGAGAATCAATAAAATCAATGTAAGGCGATACTACATACACGAATCATAGAAGTTATAAAATATAAATCTATCGGAAATATACTCACCTGGGATCCTTTGCTGGTGATACCGATGATACCGTTGCATCCAGGATAGTCTGATTAGCCTAGGGTCGATATGAAGTAGTCAGAATCACAAAATAGGGACGTATTACTAATCACGATCAAGATCAATCCTATCTAGAAAAAGAAAAACTAATTAAGGAAAATATTTATTTAGAAATTATTTGTAACTAGTTAGAAATTAAATAATACGAAATCACAAACTTTTAGATAACTTTAGAAAATATAAAAAAATTATTTTAAAGCTAACCACTATAGAAAAATTCTTATAATTTATCTAGAAATTATTTACAGTATTCAAAACTATATATGTTTATAAGTCAAAAATACTTCTTAGATAAATTCCTTAAAACTAAAAAAAATCATTTATATTTATAAAGGCACTTATGTTAAGAAAATACACCAATATAAAATACCTATACATATACCCCCATTTATAAGGTTCTAACGCATAGTATACATATTAATAAAGCCCCAAAACTACAATAATTTAACTAGCTAATATAGTAAAACAAATAACTAATTCACAAAAAATAGATAAATAATTCATGAATATCAAATGCATCATTAATAACATTTGTAAATATGTGCTAATAAAATATCTATATTGGTAATAGAATTACCAAAACATTTTTTATACTAAATCCTAGATGTTACTATTTGAAATTATAGATACTGCTATTAATTGTAACTCAAAACCTACCCAAGGCCGAATAATTTAACTAAAAACACACTTCATCTTTATTGGCCTTTCCTGGCCCAAATATTTCTTCACCAGACCCAAATTTTTGGGAAAGAGAGACTCCCTAAACTTCTCAAAAGTTAAAGAATGGGAGAGAAGAAGAATCAAAAGAAGAGAGGAGAAAGAGGAGAGCCTCACCAGGCTGGAGTTCGTGGGCGCACGTGGGGATGTGACTGCGACCATGCTGTAGTGACGTCGACTCGCCACCGACTTGCACAAGCACGAGGCGGCTCTGACCGGGGGTGTGCAGCAGCTTGTAGCTGTAACACCCAATTTTCTAAATGAGGGTAATTTTGAAATTTTATAATTTTAATCTTTTAATAATGTTATTTAAATCATGATATAATTTTTGGTGATTTTTTATTATTTTAGAAACTATTTTATTGGTAATTTGTGATTTTAGAGTTTGCCTGTGAAACCCTAGAGACTACTTGACCTAGAGCCTAACCATGTGATTAGGATATTTTATTTATCATTTTTGGCCTAGGGTTATTTTGGTCATTTTGGTTTCTTGGAATTATTTGTAAATTGTTTGAGTGATGGTTGTTGTTTTGACCTTTGCTAGTTGAGACTATGGAGACTAACCTAGATGTTGACTTTAGCTATGGTGACTTGATTAGCATGGTGGGACCCTAGTCTAACTTAAGTCGACCCAGGTTGAGTTATTTTGAATCAAGTTTCATATAGAGATCAAGTGATTTAGGTGCATGGACTTTTGACTTATGGATTGATTCATTTAGCATTGAAACTTGGCCCAAGCCTATAAGTCATCAACCCTAACCCTAATTCCTTCCATACATGGCAGGCCCCTAGGGAATCCCCCCTATTTAATGTCTCTTCCTAGTTCTTGCCTCTTTTTACATCACATCAACTTTTGACAAGAAAGTGGTATTGGCCTTTCTTCATTAATCCATAACTTCTTCATTTTAATTCATTTTTGGCTCTAGTCTCTTGCAATAGAACCTAATCATACACTATTTGCTGTTTATGGAGAGAAATCTCAGATTTTGTGCAATTTGGAGCTTTTAACTTGTAAGAGGAATCTTTCTATTTGGGGCTTTTTCCTTGAATTTTATACTCTATAGGTAAACACCTCAAACTATCATTAAATCTTGATTTCTTTGCATGGTTGCCTAGATCTAGGTGTCCTCTAGCTGTGTTGTGTGTTTGGTAAAGTTTTGCATTGGTTTCGTGTCCGCATCAGACACGCATCAGTCTTCATTTGCAAGTGTCTGTGGAAATGCCTTTGAGAACTTTTTCACCTGATTTTTGAAATATTTTTGATTAGAAATAGTGATTTTGATGTGCTCTTTTTTTTCCCTAAACTCTGAATTTATTTTCGAGTCGTGTCGTGTCCACACGAAGACACGAACAAGCTCATGCGCAGAGCAAGGGTTTCCCCTGCTGTTCGACTTGGCTGTGGGATACGACACCGTGTTGTTCGACCCAATACTGCAAGGACACGTAGGGGCAGTGTCTGTGAACCAAACCCCCAAGTGGCTCAAAGTATCGTATCGTATCGGACACGTTCTCGCTCGTGCACTGGATTTACATGTGCGCGTACAGGCACACAGACACGTGCTGATACGCATGTCGTACACCGACACGAGGACACGTGGACATCTCGTGTTATGTCCAGCATATAGTCCTAGTGCTAGGCTACACGTGGATGTGACCACGTGGACATACATGCGTGTGTCGTATCTGCGAGCGTGTTGAACTTGTGCACAAGGCAGTGCACTATTTCCTTTTGCTCGTGTGTTGTTTTGTATTAGATACGTTTGTGTCCAGTTTATGGACCCCATATCACTTATATGATACATACACATGTGCACTAATGTTTACCAACTCTTAAATTAAAGTTTATTTGGGTTTTGATTCGAATTTAGGGCATTGCCCGCAATTCCCTGATACACACACTGAAATTGGTGTTCTGTGCATTCAAACTATTTTAACCATTTTAAAAATGTAAATTTATGTGTTATATATGACATACATATATGAGATGTCGATTCTTGCCTGGATTCATATTTGACATTGTTGGGTTATATGGTCTAGGTTCTGGCATGTTAGGTTACTCATAATACTTGATATCCGAACTGTATGTTAACTGAACCCTGTATATTGTTGTCCTATTCCTGAACACCACATTGTTTAACTAACCTGTGAGAACACACCCTATGGACTGCTACCACACGCATTCGACACATACTCTAACCTGTGATGTTAAATCTAAAAATCTGTATACATACACACATCTAACTGTTAAAATCGGAGAACACACCCTACTGCTATACACACACATCACCTAATATACACACACACATGTTCACGAGAACCTGGAAAACTGAAACTCATATATACGCTCTAATCTAGAAATACACCCTATGTACTGCCACCTACAAACTCACATTTACACCCTAACCTGTGATATAACACCACACATACACATGTTCACAAGCCTGTGATGTTAAATCTAAATTTGAACACATATAACACTCTAACCTGAGAACCTATAACACACACATTGTATCTCACACACACTCTAAAACCTAGGAACACATTCACTAAGGCTGGAAACCTATTGCACACACCTACATGCTAACTACTACACAGAGAACTGAACACACACCCCCATACACCACTGTCACTCTATCCCCTCTCTCTCTCTCTCTCTATATATATATATATATATATATTCATGCATGATAATATGTAAATATATATTTATTATTGCCTATATTATTTTGTATATGTAAAATGTGGTGAATTGTATATGTATGCCAATATGATATGTATAAAGGCATATAGCCCTATAATTTTCCCTATATGTATGCCTTATATACATTATGTATATGGGTATATATACATGATATTGTGTTTGATAGCTTGTGTAGCCTTGTGACTTGTGTGAATGCTAGGATATACATGGTTAGGCTTAGTAAGACTTGTCTGGGTTAGGACTTGACCTAGTTGACCGAGTTGACTAGCGTAGTTGACTAGAGTTGACCAAAGGTTAATTTAGCCTAGATTGACCCAAACATCATGTAGAATGTATTGTAAGTGTTCTATTTTACCATTTGGACATGTTGTGACTTGTGATGTTCTAAATATGAGTCAGACACCTCTCCTCAGACAGTATATTCACTTCTGATACTCAGGATATCAGGCGAGTACATTCTCTTAACCGTTTTATACTTGATAGGATTTACATTTAAGCTCTAGATTATTTTACTTGATGCTGTCACGTTGTTAACATGGATTGGTACTATATGGATCCCTTCATGAGATGTTATCCCCCTCGGGAGCATCGGATACATCATGTCATGTGTGTTTCACTTTCATCATGTATTTCTGTGCTTTTACCATTCATGTGCACTCTCGTGATGCATGTACTCTCATGTTCACAGAGCCCCATGTTTACATTCATATGTACCCATTTATGGGCCCCCATGTGATATCATGTGTAATAAGATAACCTGTCTGGATCCTTGTGTATTGATTGGGGTACGGGGGAGTATAAATGGTCATGTGAACAATTCCAAAGTAGTGTAGTCATGTGCAAACTTTTATGTTTATTATCAAGCCATTCACATGTCTATCTTGTACTCTACATCACTAGCCACTGTTAGTTCTTTACTTATAGTAGATATTTCTTTATAGTCATCTCTTTTACTTCATATATTTCCTAGCGTTTCATGTATCTTACTCTATAGCATATTTATATATCCTGTCATATTATGAACTGCGTGAGATGTATTATGCTCGCTCCCATCCTGACTGGACCTATTAACAAATTTACAGATAGCTTGGAGGTTACCTGCTAGCCTAGAGGAGATACAGTAGACGTTGGAGTAGATGGCTAGAGTTTTTCTTATTTTATTTTCAGTTGTATTGAGTTGTATTTATTTTATGCTTGTTTGAGTTGGTGTTGATAACACCAAGATTTATTTCTCTCTATTGTACTTCTCTTGTGGATTCATAGTTATCTTATCGTGTTACTTCTAGTTTTGGTGATTGAGTTGTATCCTGCTGTGATTGTCCTATGTACGGAGATTATATCATATTATATTTAGTTTTAATTGTGACCTAGAACAGCGTTCTACCGCCGATACTGTGGCATAGGCTGGACGTACCCACTTCTCGTGCCCTATTCTGGGTGCGGATCGTGACACGTTTTTAGTGGTAGCCCATGCAGGTCGAGATTCGCATTTGTAAAAAGTCGAGGTAGTACGACGATTAGTTGTACTACTGTACACCTGCGATTAGAGATAAGGAATAGGTGTTAGAATGAGAGTATACTCAATCACTGTTATAATTTCTTGAGAGATTCCTGGGATGACCCTTAAGAATCTTATTTTAACTTCGATTTGAAAACTCTTTTCCTTTGATTTGATTCACCCTTACTTCCTGTTATTGAATTTGATTTTTGATGGATTATTGTTGAATTTTGAATCTTTATGTTAGTTATTGAATTTGAGTTTGTATATATATATATACAACTTTTTGAAATTAAGGTATAACCTGATAACATACTTGATAAGGACAGTGAGAAAGGTACAAGTCTACTTTATTTACGGAGTTTAGAATTTATCGCAGTCATATTTACTAGAATGACAAGGACGTAGAGCCTGATTTAGATATACTTATCCTAGTTATGAAATCATATTTTCTTGAAGTCATACCGGGTGGCATGGTAAGAATTCTAGATAATATGACTATAGGGTGTATACCTTCGTTATGGACTCTATTGTTTATTGCAGCTAAGCTTACTAGTGTAGCAAAATTCTGATAACATGATTTCAGGAAGACATACATGGTATCAGATTTTATCTTAAATTGGTTTACTTCTTTTTAACAGTTGATGAAGAACATATTTTATCATTATTTCGTTCTTGCCATTATTTCTTGTATTACCATTTAAAAAATAAAACTGTCCTGATTATATCAATCACCTGTCTCGTATCTAATTCTGTCTGCTATACTTTGAAACCTTTGAATCTCCATATCTTTTCACCTTTGAAAGGTCGAGCAAGTAACGTAAATCATCTAACTCAGAAAAGACTTGATCTGTTATCTTGTGATAATCTTGCTAGAGGTATAATATGATAGACCTTGATATAGGTTTGGGATAGAGATGCGACTGAATTTGAGGATGAAATCAGAGAGTTATATTATCAATTTAGGAACAATCATACTTAAAGAAATCTTTTGGGTATGAATAATTCATAGATGTATTTCATAACTGATGAGAATATTTGAGGTCAACTTAGTTTCGAGAACTTGGATAAATTTTGGTTATTGATTCTCGAGACGTTACACTTTAAGGCTATGATGTTAAATTTAGGAATTTAGTAATAGAGAAGAAATTTTAACTATATGCAATGATGATACGAAATTGAATAAGATATTGTAAGAAATGGCTAGAAACATAAAGAACGCAAGGATTTTGAGTTATATAAAATATAGAGATTTTGTGAAAATTTTAAATTTTAGGAGAATAATATTGAAGATGTACGTTGAAGGAAATATGAAGGTTGAATTTATAATGAAGAATAAGTTTTGTAATGCCTAGTAGGTTTAGATTTAAATAATACAAGGAGAGTAAATTGAGTAAGTTCAAGGATTACATAAAACTTGATTCAGAGGCTTCGGATCCAATTTAGGACAAGGTAGAAGAATTTAGATTTATGATGATTAAGTGGTCAATTTTGATTCCTAGTAAGAAGGGTATGCTTCATGAATAATGTTTCAGAACTTAGAAATTTAGCCTATGGTGATCATGGCAAGGTCAAATCTTTATGACGGAAGGATATAATTTTGATGGTAGTCATACAAAGGTTGATTTTTGTATTAGGACTTATGAGATAAAAATATGATTGGCAAATGATAAACTTGATAGTATCAGAGAGATGATTAACTTGACTTTTCTATGAAATCTTTTCTCTTGTTTTCCCTTTAAAAGGAGAAATTTGACTTATTCCATATCTTTGAATCACCCTTTAAAAGTTTTCAATATCATTGAATCCTAGCTCCCTTAATCATGACCAATCGACTTTGATCATCTTTTCTTATCATATTAATATCTTGGGTCGTACTCAATTGAATTAAATTTAATTGTGACCTGAATCTCCATCCTTGTATGCTCGTACTCAGACTTCGATGAACTTGTCCTCCATATTGCCCAAATCTTGATTACCCAGAATTGATCAACTTAGATTGTATCGAGACTAAATTTTCTTAATATATATTGTGATTGGATTTCAATGCTATTGACTTTCGTTCTTTAAACTTTTGGTTTTGATTTTTCTTTGAATAGTACCCCTTTATAGATAATTACTAGTTATATTTATTTTATTTTTGATGATTACCAGGTTTTATATAGAATGGTACCCTTACAGCCCTGTTTAATTCATTGTTTTCCTTATCTTTACAGCCTGACACCCATAACCTAGACTGTCCCACTTATCCTGTCCCTTGTACTATTTTGGCAACACAACTTCCGATCCAATTTCGGCCATTTGACTATTCTCACTTTAATTTTGATTATTTATACACATTACCGTGACTTTTAATTTAGGAGCACAAGACTAGTTGTTTTCTCAAAACCAACTCCCCTTGCATGACCTATACATGACCTCCTACACTCATGACATTCGTGTTCCACTCAGACACAACATCTTGTGCTCCATTTGCTTCATACGACTTTCCCGACACAAGACTCCATCTTGATTCACCCCATGGAGTCACTCTTCCGACTCGAATTGGGAACACCTTTTTGACCCAACCTGCCTACCCAAATTCTGGATAAGACATATTTTAAGCCTACTGCCCATATTAGACTTGCTGACCGAGGATGCTGCTAGGTAGAAGCTTTGACCTTGATTGTTGGGGTTGACCTACAGGATTAACCTTCTAAATATCGAGGACAAAATTTCTCTAAGGAGGGTAGACTTATAACACCCAGTTTTCTAAATGAGTGTAATTTTGAAATTTTATAATTTTAATCTTTTAATAATGTTATTTAAATCATGATATAATTTTTGGTGATTTTTAATTATTTTAAAAACTATTTTATTGGTAATTTATGATTTTGGAGTTTGCCAATGAAACCCTAGAGACTACTTGACCTAGAGCCTAACCATGTGATTAGGATGTTTTATTTATCATTTTTGTCTTAGGGGTATTTTGGTCATTTTGGTTTCTTGGAATTATTTGTAAATTGTTTGAGTGATGGTTGTTGTTTTTGACCTTTTCTAGTTGAGACTATGGAGACTAACCTAGATGCTGACTTTAGCTATGGTCACTTGATTAGCATGGTGGGACCCTAGTCTAACTTAAGTCGACCCAAGTTGAATTATTTTGAATCAAGTTTCATATAGAGATTAAGTGATTTAGGTGCATGGACTTTTGTCTTATGGATTGATTCATTTAGCATTGAAACTTGGCCCAAGCCCATTAGTCATCAACCCTAACCCTAATTCCTTCTATACATGGCCGGCCCCTAGGGAATCCCCCTCATATTTAATGTCTCTTCCTAGTTCTTGCCTCTTTTTACATCACATCAACTTTTGGCAAGAAAGAGGTATTGGCCTTTCTTCATTAATCCATAACTTCTTCATTTTAATTCATTTTTGGCTCTAGCCTCTTGCAATAGAACCTAATCATACTCTATTTGCTGTTCATGGAGAGAACTCTCAGATTTTGTACAATTTGGAGCTTTTGACTTGCAAGAGGAATCTTTCTATTTGGGGCTTTTTTCTTGAGTTTGATACTCTATAGGTAAACACCTCAAACTATCATTAAATCTTAATTTCTTTGCATGGTTGCCTAGATCTAGGTGTCCCTTAGCTGTGGTGTGTGTTTGGTGAAGTTTTTGCATTGGTTTCGTGTCCGTATCGGACACGTATCAGTCTTCATTTGCAAGTGTCTTTGGAAATGCCTCTGAAAACTTTTTTACTTGATTTTCGAAATATTTTTGATTGGAAATATTGATTTTGATGTGCTCTTTGGTTTCGTAAACTCTGAGTTGATTTCTGAGTCGTGTCATGTCCACACGAAGACACGAACACGCTCGTGCATAGAGCTAGGGTTTCCCCTGCTGTTCGACTTGGCTGTGGGGCACGACACAGTATTTTTTGACCCATACTACGAGGACACGTGGGGGCAGTGTCTGCGAACCAGACACCTAAGTGGCTCAAAGTATCGTATCGTATCAGACACGTTCTCGCTTGTGTACCGGTGCACAGACACGCGCTGATACGTATCTCATACACCGACAAGGGGGAACGTGGACATCTCGTGTTGTGTCCAGCGTATAGCCCTAGTGCTAGGCTACACGTGGACGTAACCACGTGGACACATGTGTCGTGTGTCGTGTCTACGAGCGTGTTGAACTTGTGTACGAGGTAGTGCACTGTTTTCTGTTGCTCGTGTGTTAGTTTTGTATTGGACACGTTTGTGTCTAGTTTATGGACACCATATCACTTGTATGACACATACACATGTGCACTAATGTTTACCAACTCTTAAATTGAAGTTTATTTGGGTCTTGATTCGAATTTAGGGCATTTCTCCCCAATTTCCTGATACGCACACTGAAATTGTGTGTTCTGTGCATTCAAATTGTTTTAAACCATTTTAAAAATGTAAATTTATGTGTTATATATGATATACATATATATGAGATGTTGATTCTTGCCTGGATTCATATTTGACAATGTTGGGTTATATGGTTTATGTTCTGGCATGTTAGGTTACTCATAATAATTGATATCCGAACTATATGTTAACTGAACCCTGTATATTGTTGTCCTATTCCTGAACACCACATTGTTTAACTAACCTGTTAGAACACACCCTATGCACTGCTACCACACGCATTCGACACACACTCGAACCTGTGATGTTAAATCTGAAAATATGTATACACACACACACACATCTAACTGTTGAAACCTGAGAACACACCCTCCTTCTATACACACAAACACATCAACTAATATACACACACACATGTTCACGAGAACCTGGAAAACTGAAACTCACATATACACTCTAATTTGGAAACACACACTATGTACTGCCATCTACAACTCACATTTACACCCTAACCTGTGATATAAACTGCTAACACACCACACACACACATGTTCACAAGCCTGTGATGTTAAATCTGAAATCTGAACACATATATACACTCTAACCTGGGAACCTATAACACACACACATTGTATACTCACACACACTCTAAAACCTGGGAACACATTCACTAAGGCTGGAAACCTATTGCACACACACCTACATGCTAACTGCTACACAGAGAACTAAACACACACACACCCATACACCACTGTCACTCTATCCCTCTCTCTTTCTTTCTCTCTCTCTCTCTCTCTCTATATATATATATATATATATATATATATATATATATATACATATATATATACATATATATATATATATATATATATATATATATATATATATATAAAATATAAAAAAAAATACATATATATATAAATATATATATATATATATAAAAAATAAATAAAAAAAAATAAAAATAAAAATAATATATATATATATATATATATATATATATATATATATAATATATATATAATTTTTTTTTTGTCGCCCCTGAGTTAACCCTAATCCATCTTCTCTACCAACCCCGGCGTGGCCTTTGGCCGGGGTTCCCCCTAGGCCACCAAACCCATTTGGTTGGTGGCTTCCCCAGTGCTTTATTTCTTCTAGGGTCATGGCGGCTAAGTCCTTTGTGGAGGCGGTGATGGGATCGGCTCAGGCGGTTCCCATTATTGCACCGCGTACGATTACTACTTTTAAAGGTTCTCCTTCAATCTCCTTTTCGGAGGAGGAAGAAACAGACCTGGTCGATCCATTTAAATATGAATTGATTGGGAAGTTCTCGCATGCTAGGCCTCCGATGGATTTGATTAGGAAGGCGTTCACTGGTTTTGAGTTCGCAGGCCCCATAAAGGCGGGGGTTATTGATGAAAAACATATACTCATCAGACATACAAGTGAAGTTGATTTCCTTCGGCTTTGATCTAAAGATCTGTGTTACATTATTAGGGCTCCTATGAGAATATTTAAATGGGATCCTGATTTTACTCGAACACAGGAATCGTCGAAGATACCAGTTTGGATTACACTGCCAAATCTTCCTCATCATCTATATGCTAAGGATGCATTATTTGCCATAGCAGCTGTATTGGCAATCCCCTCAAGATTGACAAGGTAACGTCGGATTTGTCTCGACCGAATATGGCTCGTATATTCATGGAGATCGATGCTTCTAAACCATTACAACATCGCATTCGCATCAACTTGCCCAGTGGCAGATTTTGGCAGCTGATAGAGTATGAATCAATCCCCCTCTATTGCTCTTATTGTTGCCATCTTTGAGCACCCTGAATTTCGGATTGGTTTTTTTTATTTACTTTCTGATTGATTTTAATTTCAATAAATAATTTATTCTGTTATTTTTTTCCTTAAGTGTGCTTTTCCGTGCCATTGATATTTGGAGTGTCAGGGATGTTCAACTCTGGAAATCTTCTTCACGAAGTTTTGGAGTGGACAGGATTACCTTCATGATGGTATATAGTGTCCCATCCAAACTTGTTCCCTTGTGCTCTTTTTGTTTCGCTGAACTTGGGTCGATTTAGACCATTTGATTATTATTTATTTTCCCACTCTTTTCCTTGATCATTTTCAGCACGTTACCGTGACTTTATAATTGGGAGCGCAAGACCAGTTATTTCCTTGAAACCAACTCCTCATTGATGATCTACTCGAGACGCTCGTCACCCATGACCTTCTTGTCCCACTCAGATATGTCATTTTGTGCTCCATTTGCTTCGTACAACTTTCCTAACACGTGACCCGATTTTATTTCACTCCACGGTGTCACATTTATTTTTCTAATTTGATTTGTGGGTCCCTTGTCGGCCAAAACCTGTCAGCCCCAATTATGGACATGTCCCACATTGAGCCTACTACGCGTCCGCCACTTGTATCACATTGATTGGAATCCCCATGTGCTACTTATTCACTCATGATCATTAACGCCTAATTTTAATTCGATTTTTGCATCATGTCTGATTTTTGACCCAATCCGGCTCCACCGAGTCCAGCCCAGCTCCATGTTATTCTCCATCATGACACCCTCGTATTTTCTTGCCCAAAAATATCAAGTACTCTCCTACATATTTTTTCTATATTTATTGGAAAATTTCTATTTATTAAATCTCCATTGGAATGACCAATTTTTCCAATATAAATCCTAGCCATAGGATCTCTCCATTTAATCCTATCCATCCATTTTTTTCCCCTACAACACTTTTTCCTCACTCCTATAAGCCAGCCGCCCTAACCCCAAGAGAGCAACTTTTCTCTCTGTCTTCCCTCTCACATGTAATTAATTACTATCCTCTCTCTCTCTCCTTCCATATTCCTTCATGCAACAACAACAAAACAATAACAGCTACAATACCACCACCACCCTACACTCACAACCCGACCACCCTCTCCCATCCATGGCCGAGCTTGGCTCCGGCCACCCCCTAGCCAACCTCCAGGCCGTCGGCCACCCGAGCACTACTCCCCTTCCTCCTCCTTCACTCCTCCTTAGCTACCACCACTCCAACCCAACTTCTCTCCTTCCTGGCCCGACCATCAGCCCTCCGGCGTGGCCGTTGCCGCCGGCCACCCCCTGGCCTCACCGTCGACCACCGCAACCACCCTCCAACTCCTCCTCTTCCCTCATCCTTCTCCAATACCAACCCGACCACCACTCCATCTTTTCCGGCGACCACCTCGTCGTACCACCTCCACCCTCCGTCCAGGCCGCGCCGCCCCTGGCCTCACCGGGCCAGGCTCGACTGTGCAGCCCTCCGCCGTCGCCGGCCCTGGCCGAGAATGACCGCAGCAGCAGCTGCACGCACTTGCAGGAGCGCACACGCGCGCGCGCGGGGGCCGCCGTCGTGCGCCGCCGCGTCGCCGTGCCGCCGTGTGGGCCGCCGTGGCTCGCCGTGGGTGCACCCCACTCCGACGAGTCCTCCCCTGACGGCCACCGTCCTCCGGGACGCGCCGTCGAGGCGATTCGTGCGTTTTGCACGACGTCCCGTCGTGACGCGCGCGGAATCGAGTTTATTTTGGCGCTCCGTCACAGCAACTTCGCACGCGTTTTCCCGGAGATCCGACCGTTGGATCGGCAATTTCTTCGCTCCGTCACAATCTTGGTATATCCACCTTCACTATGTCAATTTTCTTCCGTTAATTTTATCGTTTGATACATCAAAACCGGCCACCAAGTTGACCGTTTAAATTGTAATAAATTTGGACAGTTTTACGGGGCCAACTTCGTCAGCTTGTATCTCCTCCACCGCAGCTCCTTTGGTGTGCTACCAGTTCCGGTGCGAAGCTGGTATAACCCTCTTGCTACCCCTCAAGTTTTTTTTCAATGTGAGCTTGTTTGATTGGTTGAATTCGACGCCAAAGTTGGCCGTCCGAATTCGTAATTTCTAACTTGTAAAATTCCATTTTTGAACATGGGACTCCAGATTTCATTTCTGACACCACCAGTAGACTTGTGGCGTCGTTCTGGCATGTTTTTCATATAAAATTTGTTAGATTTGGAGAACGTGGGACCCTGGCACGTTTTTCGGTGCAAAGTGGGTCCTACATTCTGGGTCAACGGGACTTTTTGACGCCGGCTCATCGGAATCCAATTCCGGATATACCGTTGAGTTCGTATCGTCATTCTGGACTCGTTGACATATAATTTGCTAGGTTTTGGTGGACATTGGATCGGACACGCATTTCGGTGCAAGTCGGATACCAATATCCGGGTCAACGGGTCATTTTGAGATCGGCTCATCGAAATCCAATTTCGGAGATACCGTTGAGTTCGTACCATCATTCTGGACTCGTTGACAGGTAGTTTGCTGAGTTTTGAGAACATTGGCTCCGGCACGCATTTCCGTGCAAATCGGAATTCCAAGTTCTGGTCAACGGGCCAAATGGAGATCGGGTCAACGGAATCCAATTCTGGAGATACCGTTGGGTTCGTATCGTCATTCTGGTTTTGTGGACATATAATTTGTTATATTTTGTAGACATATTTTCTTGCACGTTTTTCGGTGCAAAACGGCTCCGACACGGATATCGTTTTTACCCGAAATTACCTTTTTGCCCTTGGGTCCAAATTGGACAGATGGGTAGGCTATCCTAGCTAATTTGACCATTCTGGACACGTTGGCGATGTTTATTTTATCGTTCGACAATGTTTGTTGATAGTTTCTCTGAGTTTAACCTTTTTATAATTAATTAATAATTAATTCTTATAATGTTCGTATTTCGGGATTAGTACAACAAAACTGAGCTCAGTCAATTCCAGTGATCTCACATCGCTGAGATGGACACGTGGATCACTATAATAAGATTATCAATTTTACTGATAATCTTCTTATCTCGATTTGCGTGACGTAAGTTTCGACGTACAAATAATGAAGTACACTTTATATTAGACTAGAATTGACCCTGTTTGACCAGAGTTGACCAGTTGACCCAAAGTCAACTGTAAGTCAACACTTGACCTACTTTGACTAGATTATTGACCGGAGTCGACCTAGAGTTATTTTGACTTAAAATAACCTAGGATAATGTAGATTGATTATAGAGATTCATTTATTACAACTTGAACACCTTGTAACCTGTGTTGCTTTAAATAGGACTCTGTGGCTTCAGTTGGACCCCCCTATATTTATCAGCTGTTCAGGTTATCAGGCGTGTACATTCTCTGATCATGTCATATCCTGCTTAGAATTATTTCCTGCAGTAGATTACTTTACTTGTACTGTCACGTTGGTCACACGGATTGGTACTATATGGATCTCTACATGCGATGTTATCCCACTCGAGAGCATCGGGTACATTGTGTCATGTGCGTTTAACTTTCGTCATGTACTCCTGTGCTTTCATTATACATGTACACTCATGTGAAATCTTGTACTCTCATGTTCACGTTGCCTCCATGTATACTATCATGTGTACCCTTTCATGGGCCCCCATGTGATATCATGTACAATAACATAACCTGTTTAGATCCTTGTGTATTGATTGGGGGTACGGGGGAGTAGAATTGGACATGTGAATAATACCCAAGTAGTATTTATCAGAATCTCTTCCATAGTGTCTTATCAGAATCTCCTATGCCATTTACATGTCTATATTGTACTCTGACTCACTAGTCACTGCTAGTTCTCTGTTTATAGTAGATATTTCTGTTACAGCTCTCTCTCTGTTTACGTACTGTACTTCTTTCAGTACATGTATCTTACTTTGCTGTATGATTATATTTTCTAACCTGCTATTATCTGTTGAGATGTACTGTACTCGCTCCAGTCCTTACTGGACCTGTTGATAAATTTTACAGATAGCTTGGAGGTTGCCTGCTAGCCGAGAGGAGACACTTTAGAGGTTGTTTAGATAGTCATTTCTTTTGTCTAGAGTTGTATTTACTTTGTGGATTACTGTATTTGAGTTTTGAGATGTATTTCTGGGTTTATGTATCTTAGACACTTAGACTTCTATCTCCTGTATCTCTTTTGGATTTCATGTTTTATCTATCCTATCATGCTCTACCTTAGATGTGATTTAGACTAGTATCTGCTATGTCACCCCCATTCGGGGAGTATAACTGCTTAGCATTATATTGTTAGATGTTGTGACCTAGGACAGCGTTCTACCGCCGACACTGCGGCGTAGGCTGGGCGTTGTTGCGTTCTCGTACCCAAACAGTGGTTGCGGGTCGTGACACATTTTTAGTGGAGGCCCATGCAGGTCGAGTTTATATAGTGGTATTCGAACTAGAGTACTACTACAGCCTGCAGTAGGATTAGGATATATTTTGAAGGTACTCATTCACAGTTAGGAACCCTTGAGAGATTCCTGGGACGACCCTTGAGAATCTTGTTTAACTCCGATTTGAAAACTCTTTTTCCTTGATTTGATTTATCTTTACTTTCTGTTGTTGAATTTGATTTTGATGGATTATTATTGAATTTGAGTTTGTATTTATTGATTTTGATGAAGATTGTGGAATTTTGAATCTTGATGTTAGTTTTAGCATCCGAGTTTGTATTTTGATGGATTTTATTCATTTTTGAATTTTGATGTTTGTTGATAAATTGATTTGTTTTTTTTGGGTATTCATTGTTGATTTAATTTAATTTTGACAAGATGAAATTATATGGGCTAGGTCATCTGAGTTTTGGAATCTAGTCTTCTATAGTCACATTAGCCATCATGGTGAGGACATTTAGTCTGATTTTTGATATATTTCTCGGGTATGGGAATTTAAGGTTTTCGCAGCCAAGCTAGCGGCATCGCAAAAATGTTAAATACCATAATTCTAGAGGTATGTGCATAAGTCAAGGACTCTGTGATTATCGTAACCTTGCTTACTAGTATGACGAGGATTTAGAGTACCATGATTTTGGATAGACGCATATGATTATCAGATTGTACCTTAAATGTTTCGAACATGTTTTTGCGACTTTTGTTTCAGTAAAAAAAAAGGAATTATTGTTGTTTTGTTTTGTTTTTTTTCTCATTGTTTACTTAGGATGTAGCTTTAGCTATTTTTATAAACCTTGTGTAACTTCGTACAAATTTATTTCTTCTTAATACAATAAATCAGTGATTTTGCTAGGCCTTATTTTGGATTTGATATTATAGCTCTGATTTCGAAATGGGTTTCTCTTTTAAATAGATAAGCAGAACAGATTCTATTATCATTCTTTTCCTGCCAATATTTTTACTACCATCATTCCTTGTCTTATATACCTGTCTTGATTATATCAATTCCCTATCTCGTATATAATTCTGTCAGCTATACCTTGAAAACTCTTGAATCTTTATATCTTTTTTTTTATCTGAGAAATGTTGAGGAAGTGACGTAAATCATCTAGTTCGGAAATGA
>JANAVB010011200.1:12790040-13141291 GCA_029216955.1 Iris pallida | reverse complement strand
GCGACAGCGGTCCCACCTCCCGGTCGTCAACAAGAACAAACAACAACAACGGATTCCCACTTTAAGGTATCCAACTTCCCCTTTTGTTTATTTCTCTCTCGATTTAAGTCCGTTTTTAGATCTGTAAATTTGTGTAGAAAGCACACATGACCCTCTTTGAGATCCCCCAGGTGGATTTGACATGGCCATCCAACTTGCTCGAAAAATCGAGACGAAGTTGGAGAAAAATCTACTTTTCTGAATATTAAAAATTATTTGAAACACCAACTTGTCGGCCACTTTTCGTTTCCCTTAAACTTTCGTAAAAACTAATTAAAGTCAGTCAAGACAACATAACCGAGATTGCAACGCACCTTCTGGAATCACTTTCATCTAGTATGTAGAAAGTTACACATTGTTAAAGTTTTCAAAAAATTGTAAATTCTGTTTTCAAAAAGTGGAAAAAAAAACACCGATACGGCGTGCACTCGACAAACCGGGCAACATGGTCGTGCACTATATGCATCGAAAGGCGCGTATGGATGTTGTCGACGTGTGGGAGTGACTGAACCCGATTTCGTTGCATGTGCGCGACGAAATCAGTACGTATCTGTCGGGTAACCCCTATCGACCTTTTGCAAATTAAGTCACAACTTTGTGCTCGCTCATCATATCGCGATAAAACTTGCGCCATTGGACTCGAAATATTTTTCTGGTCCTGTGAGCCAAGTTGGTCCGATTCTGAGACCGTTGATCGGGACGATTTTTGGCGGGCCCACAATCCCACTCAACGGACGATTTTGTGCACAGCCCACCGGAATCCAAAATTGGACATACCGTTGGGTTCATCTCGTCAAAACAAATCTGTAGACATGTAGTTGACGACTTTAGAGACCGTAGGTTCTGGCGCACATTTCGGTGCAAACGGGTCCAAACGGCGGACATCATTTTGACCCAAAATTACGATTTTGCCCCTGTTCCAGAATTAACTTTTGGACAGGCGTTCCTAGGCATATCTTATATTCCAAACTCGTTCGTGATGTTTGTTACAGCATCCGGAGTCATCTGCGGGATTTGGCTTTTCTTTCTTTATTATTTTGCCGGTTCGAGCTACTGGATTATTCTCTTTTGTACATAACCTCAGGCAAGACACCTTGCCTTTACTGTTTAAATTTCCTGCTCATATCATGCATGTTGTATTTAATTTCAAGATTGTTTCTTTCTAAATTATAGGATACAAATTACTATATTTTATAAAATTGGCTTAGAGTTAAGCGACTACCATCAAATTTAGTGTGTCTCATTGACTTGCCACGATTGTACATGAGTTGTGTATGAGAGTTGTGAGTATCATAGAGGCCACTTGCATGTAGGCTGATCCCTCGTGCGCATGCCGTAGGAAAACTGTCAATAGATGCATGATTAGAAGACTTGACAGTTATTTATATTAAAACAGTGTTGTGGAATCGACACGTGTTTGTGTGTCATGGTTCGACACACGTATAGTATCATTGGGGGAGGGTACAGCTGCTAGCGTAGGGGCTACTTTTATTTTACACATTTGGGAGATAGTGTCTCGAATGAGCGCCACGTGTTACCCGACCGATAGTGTCTCGGATGAGCGCTTCTTGTTGGCCACTCTTTATTACATGCTTGAGACAGCCCCTGCGTAGAACGTTGTCCTAAATTGAAATCCACATAGAATGGTTAGGAACCTTTACCCATGCATACTTTTATTGATCTTTATTTATTCAGTTTATCGGCATGATATTATGTGTCTGTTACGTCCCTCTCAGGACCTGGTGATCTCTCCAGGTGTGTGTTTTCATGATTTCTTGCAGTGCTCTAGCTAAGGCCATTCCTTCCTTCGTGATGACTATTTTTGGACTTGTCAGTGCTTTGCTCGACCAATCACTTTCTTTGTATATTTCTTCTCTATTTAAATTAGTTGGTAGTGGACTTTGTCTCCGCCCAACGATTGTATCATAATATCAAGTTGATTTCTATATTATTATTCCTTCATTGTGGATAGATTTAGTTGTCTTGGATTACTACATTTACAGCTTATGTATACATACGAGGTCCATGTATTTCGTATGTATACAGCTGGCATGACTACGTACTTGGTCCTACGTATTTTGGGACTGGGGCGTTACATGTTTTTGGTGGCCCATGCAGGTCGAGTTGTCACTTCGGTTACGTAATTGTACCGGTGTGAGCCTGCAACATAGGATTAGAATCTAGGAATCTCATCCATACAGCTTAACCTCTTCCCTTGGCTTCCAATTTCGAACTCTTGTTCGACCTCCTTGAACTGCATCTTGCTTGATTCCCTTCTACCGTCGATTCTTATTTTCGTACTTAGTGTCAACTAGGAAGATGACTACACTAGTATATCTCATAGGTCAAACACATGGCTAGAATGGTTATATTGGCAATTAGAATACATTCAAGACTCTAATTTAGTTAAAAAGTTTTTTTTGTGATTTAATGATTAGTCATTTGTAAAGTAGGATATTACCACAAAAAGTTTTAACCTTGAGATTTCTAAATAGTAAACACCAAAGGACTTATAGGATTTCATACTTGGTTTAAGAAATTAATTGATTTTCAAAGATTTGATTTTATGATTTATTAGATTATAGTTATACATCCTGCACAAGTATAAATTGATTTGATTTCGAGTTGTGATATTTATGAGTTTGGATGATAGATATACATCTTTGAACAAATATAAAATTATTTGACTTTCGAGTTTTGATGATTTATAGATTATAGTTATATACCTTTGAACAATTATAAATTTAGTTTAAAAATGATCTTAGCTTTTAAAAATGGCCGTAGGAATTATTTAAATTTGAGTTGTACAACTTACGATTTTTGTGTTGTAAATTTTGAATTTTAAGTAGAAGTAATGATGGTGAATTTTGGTTTAAAAATTTAAAAGTTATGAAAATAATTTTTGAGAATTTTCCTTTATGTGTCCTATGATTTGGGATTTACAAATCTATTTAGATTTTGGTTTTCTTAAAATAGTGATTTGGATATCAAATTTCGTAAAAAAAATTATATGACTTTATGACTGATAAGATTATTTAAAATTTTAGTTTAATGAGGGATTGCGAATATTAAAATTTTTGGGAGAATTTCGAAGGATGTCATGGAAAGTTATTTGATTGATTAAAAGAAGTTACCATTAAAAAGTTGTAATTTTGTTGGAATAACTTAGCATGAATAGAAGTTACAATTGATAAGAGCATTGAGCGTAATTTTTGAGATTGCTTTTAATATGCTAAGAGTTTTATTATGAGTTATTTGAAAATTTTAGAGTGTTAAATTTTTGATGATTGTGAAATTTTTATGGATTCGTAAATTATGAACTCTTGAGTTAAATAGTTAAATTTAAAACGTTAATTTTGGAAAGGGTTAGTAGTAACGTGATAAAATTTTGCTTTGAGATTTATGAGGGTGATTTAAATTTTATGATGAATTTGAACGGCTTGGAGCGAATACAAATTTTGGTGGTTCATTTTTGAAAGTTAATTTTGAAACTTTTGGAGGAACTTGAGTTAAATTTTAATGGTAGGCCCCAAGATAACCCTACTGAGTATTCCACACTAATTGTCATGTCACCCATGACCATGATAGTAGTATATACACAAGTGTTGTTAGTCATCTACTCAGCTATGTGACTGTATTTCTACCTCGGCTTACTCGACCTTCCTTCAATTCTAGATCTCTTAATTGCGACCTTCTAACCCACTTGCAATTTGAATAATGATTTAATGGTTCCTTAACTGTATTCATCTAGGAGACTATCTTCTCTCCGGAATGGTGTTACTAAATTATTTTTGGATTCTTTAATTAATTTTTTTGCTTTAACTTGATCTTCTTTATTTGTGCATTAATTATCACCTCGTGAACTCCCACTTTCTATTTTTGATCTTTTGGCGTCCCTTACTGTGACTTGGATATTTGGAGCACAACACTAGACTTCTCCTTCCAACAAATTTATATGTAAGACCTAGACAAGTCCACCTTCAAGTAGATATATCATGCCCCACTAGAACACGTCTCCTTGTACACATTTTCATGATATGACCTTCTGATCAAAATGGCTAAACTATAACCTTTACCATGATACCGATATACTTTTGACCACGGATAGGGATTCTATCTCGACTCAATTCTTTCGACCGATATGTGATTTTATTCTACTTAATTCCGTAAATGCTTAAATTTGTACTTTATCTGATTGCTTGACCCATTGTCCATCACACTACTAGCTAACTCTTGTAAGTTGGGTAGAATACCTCACACCTAACAAACCTTTTTTCTTATGAACCACATTAGTAAGTTCACTTAGACTATAAATTCAGAGGACCCTACCTTACCTAGTCTACCAAGCCATAAATGAAGAAACACTACGACAACTGTATAGGCCCAAACTTCGGGCGAGCCTTGATTTTAGAAGATCTGGGACTATTAAAATTTCCTTCATCAGTACCTTCCTTGCTCTATTTTGACTATCACACGCTGCTAACGTAGCTTCAGTTTTGCAAGCTTATTTCGTTATCAAGCTTGATCATGACATATTTTATTGGGTGCACCCACTAACATATTGTCTAATCAGAACCGGTGCATGATGGTCTGATCAACCTATTGTACTTTGGTTCGCTTATCATATCTTATTCTATGCGGATGGAGACATAGTTAAACTTGCCTTAGGGTCTCTTCCGCGACAGCCTTGGTAATTCTCTTTGAATTATTTTCGCCACCTATGAACCCCGCAATTCGTACTCAAGATATAACACCGTCTTTGAACCTTGTTGTTCTTGTCTTTCACTTTTTAGAAAGACAGGGCACTGTACTTGCTAGATAGACTCAAGTATAATCTTTGGTGTCCAATCGGTTAATATACAGATGTAGATAGCCACCGACCGACTCATGTGGCTGTATCCTCGACTCTAACTACTCCTCGTTCCTAAACTCTCGAATTATTATCGTGTCCTTCCAATGTTCTTGAGCACTCGAGAATGATTCTAATCATTCACTTAAATCAAACTCTCAATCGAGGCGATTAGTCTCCAGTCTCTCTCTAGGAATCACATCTCCTAAATGTCTAATTATTCTCTTTGGCCTACTCAATTCCTTACTGTTCTCTCAAATTGGATATTCAAATTTTGCTACCTTCTCTAGCAATCCTTATTCAATTCCATAATCATGACATATTTTTGTATATATCGACTCCATAAATTTTTATTACATGGTGGTGTTGCACGCGTTTTATCACCTCCTTCAAAATTAATTGTATTTTGGTATTGACAAACTCTTCGTATCCCTCAATCCTATCTACCCTATTAATCCTAATTTCGAGGACGAAATTCTTGTAAGTTGGGTAAGATGTAAAACCTCTATTTTTTAAAAAAATATTTTTATTATTTATTAGACTTGAAAATAAATTTTATACAATTTGTGGTTTTTTTTATGACCGGTTTGGCCAATTCAGCCCGAACTGGGCCCAACAAATTTAAGCTCATGTGAGCAGGTGGTGACTAAGATGGCCATGTAGAAACATTTCATGTGTGTACAAATATTTTTAAATAATTTTGAGACTGGTTGAATATTTATTGACTTTTGGTACAAAATTTATGTTTTATTAATAAAATAATATTTTACAAGATGGTATATTTCTGGACCCATACATGGGTGAGCGGTAAATTCACCCATTGGAACGATTATTATTATTTTATATAATTTAAGTTATTTTGTGGAGATTTATTAAACAGTTTATTCTATTAAGATATGATTATTATTTGAGTTGATGTATGTGAATTAAAATATATATAATATATATATATATATAGATATATCTATATATATATATATATATATAATATATATATATCTATAATATATACATGTAGATATGTTTAAATATATTCCATATTTGGATAGATAATATTAAATTGTTATTGGTTTTTAAATTAAATTATGGTATATGTATGGTTATACATATACAAATATAGATATAAAATATATATATATATATATATATATATATATATAATAGATCTATATATATATATATATATATAAAGGTTTTGAAAGATAAAGCAAAAAAAAAAAAAGTGGTGGGCCGACCACCCCCCACCACAAAATATAGGGAGCAGCAGCTTGCATGCCGCCACTCCAAGCCAATTAGTAGCAGCAAGCTGCTTAGCCGAACCCCTTTATTCCATGTATTTTTTTTATATAGTTATATATATAATATATATATATATATATATCTATATATATATATATATATATATATTATATATATATATATATATATATATTATATATATATATGAGTTAGCAAATCAAACCCTAATTTTTTCTCCACCTTCTTCCTCCTCTCCTCTATCCTCCTCCCTCTCCTCGGCGTGCGTGCCCAACCGCGGCGGACGAGCGGTCCCACCTCCGGTCGTCAACAACAACAAAAACAACAACAATAGATTCCCACTTTAAGGTATCCAACTTCCCGTTTGATTGTCTCTCGATTTAAGTCCTTTTTAGATCCGTAAATTCGTGTAGAAAGCACACTGACCCTCTGTGAGATCCCCAGGTGGATTTTGACATGGCCATCCAACTCTCGAAAAATCGAGACGAAGTTGGAGAAAAACCTACTTTTCTGAATATTAAAAATTGTTTTGAAACACCAACTTATCGGCCACTTTTCTCGCTGTCCATTAAACTTTCGTAAAAACTAATTAAAGTCAGTCAAAGACAACATAACCGATATTGCAACGCACCTTCTGGAATCACTTTCATCATCTAGTATGTAGAAAGTTACACATTGTTAAAGTTTTTCGAAAAATTGTAATTCTGTTTTCAAAAAGTGGAAAAAACACCCGATACGGCGTGCGCCTCGACAAACCGGGCACGTGGTCGTGCACTATATGCATTGAAAGGCGCGTATGGATGTTGTCGAAGTGTGGGAGTGACGGAACCCGATTTCGTTGCATGTGCGCGACGAAATCAGTACGTATCTGTCGGGATACCCCGTATCGACCCTTTGCAAATTAAGTCACAACTTTGTGCACGCTCATCATATCACGATGAAACTTGCGGCCATTGGACTCAAAATATTTTTCTGGTCCTGTGAGCCAAGTTTGGTCCAATTCTAAGACCGTTGATCGGGACGCTATTTTGGCGGGCCCACAATCCCACTCAACGGACGATTTTGTGCACAGCCCACCGGAATCCAAAATTGGACATACCGTTGGGTTCATCTCGTCAAAATAAGTCTGTAGACATGTAGTTGATGACTTTAGAGACCGTAGGTTTGGCGCACATTTCGGTGCAAAGCGGGTCCAACGGCGGACATCATTTTGACCCGAAATTACGATTTTGCCCCTGTTCCAGAATTTAACTTTTGGACAAGCGTTTCCTAGGCATATCGTATATTCCAAACTCGTCGTGATGTTTGTTGCAACATCCGGAGTCATCTGCGGGATTTGGCTTTTCTTTCTTTGTTTATTTTGCCGGTTCGAGCTACTGGATTATTCTCTTTTGTACATGACCTCAGGCAAGACACCTTGCCTTTATTTTTAAATTTCCTGCTCATATCATACATGTTGTATTTAATTTCAAGATTGTTTCTTTCTAAATTAATGTAGATACAAATTACTATATTTTATAAAATTGGCTTAGAGTTAAGCGACTACCATCAAATTTAGTGTGTCTCATTGACTTGCCACGATTGTACACGAGTTGTGTGAGAGTTGTGAGTATCATATAGAGGTCACTTGCGTGTAGGCTGATCCCTCGTACGCATGCGTAGGAATAACTGTCAATAGATGCATGATTAGAAGACTTGACAGTTATCTATATTAAAACAGTGGTGTTGAAACGACACGTGTTTGTGTGTCATGGTTACGACACACGTATAGTATCATTGCGGGGATGGACAACTACTAGCGTAGGGGCTACTTTTATTTTACACATTTGGGAGATAGTGTCTCGGATGAGCGCTACGTGTTACCTGGCCGATAGTGTCTCGGATGAGCGCTACTTGTTGGCCACTCTTTTTACATGCTTGAGACAGCCCCTGCGTAGAACATTATCCTCTAAATTGAATCCACATAGAATGGTAGGAACCTTACCCATGCATACTTTTCTATGAGCTTTATTTATTCAGTTTATCGGCATTTTATGTGTCTGTTACGTCCCTCTGAGGACCTGGTGATCTCTCCAGGTGTGTGTTTTCGTGATTTCTTGCAGGTGCTCTAGCTAAGGCCATTCCTTCCTTCGTGATGACTATTTTTTGGACTTGTCATTGCTTTGCTCGACCAATCACTTTCTTTGTATATTTCTTCTCTATTTAAATTAGTTGGTAGTGGACTTTGTCTCCGCCCAATGATTGTATCATAATATTCAAGTTGATTTTATATTATTATTCCTTTCTTTGTGGATGAGATTTAGTTGTCTATGATTACTACATTTACAGCTTATGTATACATACGAGGTCATGTATTTCGTATGTATACAGCTGGCATGACTACATACTTGGTCCTACGTATTTTAGGACTGGGGCGTTACACGAGTCATGCTTCCTGGAGGTCCAGAGCCCAGTACACAGCCAGCCTGCAAGGCAGGATGATAGAGTCTTGGTTGGACCATCCGAGAGTTGATTGCATCATAGGATTGACGAGTGATGTATACACCAGACAGTACAAGATGCTTTGAACAGAGGTGGTCATCCAGGTAACAGTGCAGCCAACAGCTTCAAGTGCTTGAACCCTCCCTTCTTCGATGGTAGCGAAGATGCTATTGCCGCAGACACTTGGCTGCAGGATACTGAGGTTATTCTAGAAGTAGCCAGGACCCCAGAGAATGAGAAGGTGGCCGTGGTGCGCCTGCAGTTACTGGATCTAGCCCCAACTGGTGGGCGTCGCAGGCCGATGGATTAGTGGCACCTATTGCTTGGACAGTATTTCGTGAGAGATTCCGGACCAATACTTTGATGCTGTAGCCCGGTATGATCTACAGACGAAGTTTACAAATTTGAAGCAGATGGACAGGACGGTCGATGGGTCTGCGGCCGAGTTTTCCAGACTTAGTCGGTCGTTGTTCCCACCTTGGTGGCGACCGAGTTCGACAGAGCTCAGCGGTTCCAGCAAGGACTCCATATAGAGATTTACTGGCAGGGTGGAGCAGTTTGAGCATCAGACTTTTGATGCAGTATTAAGAGCGAGGAGGCATGAGTATACCTCCCAGAGGATTGTAGATCGAACGGGAGTCGGAAGAGGTCTCACGGCCAGATGAACCAGTCTTCAGCACCAGCCCCGGCCGCTCGGGCTTTGACCATTGGAGCTCCGAGGCGGGCGGCTTCTGTTACGTCGATTCAGCATTACCACCCCCGTATCCCCAGCAGCAGCAGAAGTCGTCTTCCGCAATAGGTTACACTCATTATGGGAAGCCAGGGCACGTGTGTCAGAGTGTCGCAGAGCACAGGGTTTGTGCTTGGTTTATGGTGCACCAGACCCCAGGGATAGAAACTGCCCAATAGGGAGTTCCACTTCTTTGACCTTTTCTAGTCCCTGGTTAGGGACCAGCCCCAGCCAGCCCAGCAGTATCAGCAGTACCTGTTTCTGAGGCCCTTGCTGCCTCAGGCTCAAGCATTTCAGCAGCAGAACCCCCAGCAGTATGTACAAGTCTAAGTTCAGACCCAGAACCGCCAGAGAGGTTTCCAGCAACGGGGACCAGCACCCCTAGGGCACGATCACGTGATGGCTTTGACCGTGGAGAGGAGTTAGCATCAGGTGAGGTAGTAGCAGTACTATTCTCGTCAACTCCTTCCAACATCAGTATTTTGATTCTGGTGCATCGCATTCATTTATGTCTGCACGATTCACGACATGGATAGGACTGGAGCCTGAGTCATTATCAGTAAGGCTTAATATACTTACTGGTAACGGTCTTGTGGAAGTAGATAGAGTATTTTTCTCGTGTCAGATCGTAGTTAGCGGTAGAGAGTTTCCTGCTAGGTTGATAGAATTCTCGATGGCTGATTATGATGTGGTCTTAGGGATGGATTGGTTGAGGGACCAGTATGCTAGAATAGATTGCCATATCGGCAAGATTATTTTAGTATTCCTGGTGAGCCAGAGTTTTTATTCTTCTGAGGTGGAGTAGAACCTTCACCTCTAGTGTTGCGGAAGGCAGTGGCAGTAGCAGTTCATTTTCCAGAATTGTAGAAGAGTTTCTCGATGTTTTCTCCGAGGAGCTTCCAGGTATGCCACCAGAGAAGAGAGATCGAGTTCGCCATAGATTTGATTTCTGGGTCAGCACCAGTGTCGGAGAGAAGTCTACCGGATGGTGCCATCAGAATTGGAGATCTTGTACAAGATGATTGAAGATCTTAGAACCAAGGGATTCATTCGTGCTAGTGGATCGCCTTGGGGAGTCCCGATGCTTCTTGTAAAAAAGAAGATGGTACGTCCAGATTATGTGTAGATTATCGTACCTTGAACTCAGTGACAATCAAGAACAGATACCCTCTTCCGAGGATAGATGACTTGTTTGATCAACTCAAGGGGCAGCAGTATTTGAAGATTGACTTGCGGTGAGGATACCATCAGATCAGAGTCAGAGAGCAGGAAATCCCGAAGACAGCATTCAGATCGAGGTATAGGTATTGGGAGTTCCTTGTTATGCTATTTGGAGCAACCAATGCGCCAGCTATATTCGGACCTCATGAATCGTATTTTCATGCCATATTTGGATCAGTCGTGATTGTGATTATAGATGACATCCTGGTCTATAGCAAGAGTGAGGAAAAGCATGAGCAGCATCTCGTGTAGTTCTTCAGATTCTCAAGGAGCACCAGTTTATGCCAAGTTCAGTAAATGCGAGTTCTGGCTTAATCGTATTTTATACTTGGGTCATATCATCACCAGAGGTGGTAAGTGGATCCCCAAAGAATCATGGCCATTGAGACAGCTGGCCATACCCCCAGCACAGTTGTAGAAGTTCGCAGTTTTCTTGGCTTGGCTGGCTACTACCACGGCGATTTGTTTCAGACTTTGCTCGGATTTCAGCACCTATGACCCAGTGACCCGCAAGGATATGCAGTTTGCTTGGACAGCAGAATGTCAGGAATCTTTTAAGAAATTAAAGCGAGGCTTGATGACGGCACACATTCTCATGCTTCCAGATGGGGCTGGAGGATTTCCAGTGTATTGTGATGCTTCAGATAGAGGTTTAGGATGTATTTTGATGCAGCATGAGAAGGTAATAGCTTATGCATCACGTCAGCTTCGTGATCATGAGAGGAATTACCCCACCCATGACTTGGAGTTGGCAGCATTAGTGTTTGCACTTAAGCTGTGGAGGCATTACTTGTACGGAGATAGGGTGAGATTTTTACCGACCACAAGAGCCTGAAGTATGTGTTCACCCAGAAGGATCTTAACATGCGTCAGAGAAGGTGGCTAGAGCTACTTGTGGATTATGATGTCAACCTGCAGTATCACCCAGGGAAGGCCAATGTAGTAGCAGATGCATTGAGCAGGAGAGCCGGAGCTTATTTTCTAACAGCGCAACCAGAGTTATTAGCAGATCTTCAGAAGATGGGTATTGAAGTTGTTCTTCCTACCCATGTGGCATTGATGGCCAATATGCAAGTTCAGTCCAGTATAGTTGAGAGGATCAAGTTAGCTCAGTCAGCAGATTCTAAGCTTCAGCAGCTTAGGACAGAATGTATAGCGAGACGAAGACTAGAGTTATGCATCTATGAGGATGGTACACGTCGGCATGGGAGGCGTCTTTGTGTACCTAGTGGTGATATCAGACAGAAGATCATGGCAGAAGCTCACAGTTCTCAGTATTCGATTCATCCCAGTGGTACGAAGATGTATCGAGATATCCGACAAAAATTTTGGTAGAATGGCATGGAGAGGGAGATAGCCCGGTTTGTCTCTCGGTGTTTGGTTTGCCAACAAGTTAAAGCTGAACATCAGAGACCGGCTGGACTTCTTCAGCCCTTTCCGATTCCAGAATGGAAGTGGGAGCATATACCATGGATTTCGTGACGGGATTACCTAGGTCCCCAGCTGGAAGAGATGCTATCTGGGTTATAGTCGACAGGCTTACCAAGGTGGCTCACTTTCTCTCGTTCAGAGTTGGTCAGTCGACGGCTCAGCTAGCAGAGATGTACCTCAGGCAGATCGTCAGATTTTATGGTATACCAGCCAGTATCACCTCAGACAGGGATTCAAGATTTACGTCGTACTTTTGGCACAGTCTGCAAGAGAGTTTGGGAACTCGCCTCCAGTTCAGCTCAGCTTATCATCTGCAGACAGATGGTCAATCAGAGCGTACCATACGAACCTTGGAAGATATGTTGAGATCTTCTACACTCGACTTCGGTGGTTCATGGGAGGATCACCTGTACCTGGTAGAATTCTCGTATAACAAAAGTTTCCAGGCCAGTATCCAGATGGCACCGTTCGAGGCACTTTATGGTAGGAAGTACAGATCCCCGCTAGCATGGGACGATGTTAGAGAGAGGCAGATGCTCGGTCCGAAAATGATTACTCAGACAGTTGAGGTGGTCAGAAAAGTTAGAGATCATCTTCGCATCACACAAGATCGCCAGCGTCATTGGGCCGATTCTCATCGGCGTCCCCTTGATTTTTCTGTCGGCGACCATGTATTCCTGAGGATCTCGCCTACCCATGGCGTCATTCGTTTGGCGTGCGGGGAAAGCTTAGTCCTAGGTATATAGGACCGTTTGACGTTTGACATTTTAGAGTGAGTAGGAGATGTGTCCTATCGTCTCGCTCTTCCGCGTCATTACGTGAGGTGCATAATGTCTTCCATGTATCCCAATTACGACGGTATATCCCAGATCCGAGTCATGTTCTTGATCACTCGGAATTGGTTGTTGGTACCAACCTTTCGTATGAGGAGAGATCCGTGTTCATATTGTACCAAAGAGAGAAGATACTCAAGAATAAGACTATCAAGTTAGTCCGTGTTGCTTGGGGTCATCACTCTTTGGGTGAGTCAACGTGGGAGCGTGAGGATGATATCCGATCGCGATATCTCGACCTGTTAGACTCGTAAGGTATAATGTCCTTCTTATGCCTTATACTCTCGATTTCTTGCATGAATGAATGATTGCATGGTAGACTGCTTAGTATAGCTTGTTCTTGCCTCTCTGGCCTCTTAATGAAATTCGAGGACGGAATTCTTTTAAGGTGGGTAGAGTTGTAACACCCGTAGTTCATATACGTATTTGGTATACGTGTACGTATTTTGACTCATTTGCATGTCTTATTTTATGGTTTATTTTGGCATTTCGGTTACTTGGTTCGGCTTGATTCGGTTTTTGCATGTGGACCAACCCCTACCTACCACCATCCCCTCCATTTATTAACCCACTGACCCATTCTCTCTCTTTATTTACTCTTTTTCTTCCTCCATTAACTCTCTCCACCGACCAGAGAGAGAGGCTTAGGCAAGTACATCTTGCTTCATGGAGGAACTCAGTTTTGTCATTCTATTATCTTTCTTATGAGATTCTAAGTCACTTCAGTATTTAGCATTTTCGAATTCCATGGCTCATTTCATGTAGATCTAAGTTTTAGCTTTTTTATCTTGGTGGTTTTGATCTTCTAAAACTTGGTTATTTTCGAAATAGAGAGTTCCATGTAGTAGGGATTTCGGTTTCATGCAAGTTTGGCTCTGGAATGGTTGGATTTCATCGAGACTTGACCGAGATGGGTCTTGCTTGAGTTCGTGAGCTTTTACGCCTACTTGTCTTGGCCATTGGGAGAAAATAAAGTTTTACGCACACGTTCTAATGTGTTAGCGTAGTGTTTAGCCTTTACACCCATGTTTTACGTGACAGCATATTATTCAGCCTTTTACGCACACGCATTTGTGTGCCAGCGTACTCCGTTCTACGCCGAGTTTATTCGAATTTTACGCTCGGGGCCCTCCCGCTCGCGTAAAAATGTGCTCGCATAAAACCCTGGCCCGAGAAGACTCTCGCATGCGTAAAGTCTTGCTCGAGTGTTTTCTCGCGTAGAGTTTCACTAGCGTAGAGCCTCGCTTGCCTACGGCTCGCTAGCGTAAAACCCTACCCTTATGCACCCTTGCTCGCGTAGAGCTATCTCACCTTGCTCTTGCTAGCGTAAGCCACTTTAAGCTTGAGGCCCCTTGGCCTAGCGTAGAGGTACGCGCGTAGAGACTTTGAGTCCCTATGGCGTACACCTTTACCCTTTTATATCCTTACGCCTTTTGTCATGAACTTGATAATCACGAATTATTTAATATGTTTGATATGATAATTGTACACGACATGGTATGAAGTAGACATGACATAACATGATATGACAACCAAGCATGATGGGAACTATTGAATGCTGTTGCGACGGCTAGTATGACATGACAAGAATGACATGACAAGAATGAATGGCCTAGACACCGTAGACAATTGTGTTTATACAAGTGAACCAGTATGGTCTTGCATCATGTCTAGGGCAGGGAACCCTGAGTACCACGGTCAGGGGTACCTACTTAAACTGATTAAGGCTAATAACTAGAATAATCCAGTAGTCATAAAGAGATTTTCTAGCTATAGGCAATCTCGTTATCTGGGCTCCCCCTCATGGGATCAGTAGCCTGCCGTCGAGTAGGGCACATTTCTAGCACACTGTCATGTGTTGTACCCTTCAAGCTACCTAAGGGTACATGTGTTCCTTGGACAATGTACCCACATGAATTCAACCCCTAAATTGCATCCGGATAGCCTGGATGGTCTGCAGGGCTTATGGATGTGGAATAACCTCATTGCATCTTTTTAGTAATTAGGCCTGTGATAACCCTAGTTAGTTAAAGTATCAACCCGTACTCATTGCTTAGCCGTGATCTGATTGGATGGAGTCTAAACCAGTCTAGTCTTGTCCTGATCATGTACAAGATTGTTACATGACCTGAATGCTTGTGCTTTACTTTATCGATAAATGGTGGAAAACCAAGTTCCGTTCAGATGAAGGGTTACAATCCCGGTCCTTGTTTGGTTTAAGGGTTGCAACTTAGTTATCTGAATAGTCCCATGGTTATCTTATCGTATATCATCATGATTGACCATATCTCCAATTTTCTTTATTATATTAATATATTTTGTGTGATTGCTGTTAGTTCTTAAGTGTAGCCTCCTTTGTGGCACTTGCTTTCTAGGATCTGACCCAGCTGGTTTGCATGACCAGATACCGGAGTAGCACCAGAGGATCTCCCTGTCTTCCAGCCAGATGGTGACCACGAGGCGTAAACTGGCAATGAGTGGATTTTATTTTGCTCTTCCACTATTATAAAATATTCTTTTGAGGTGTTTAGCCGACGAGCACGTGTTAGCTCGATTGTACCTTTACTTATTGTTTGTCTATGGGCTGTAGCATGATTAACAAATTCTAGGGTTGATCATGTATGACTGAACTCTTGCTAGTCTGTACATTTTGTATGACTAGCTTTATGATCAACCAAATATGTAATGTATGGGACGTCTTACTATTGTATATTTGGTGCTCTAACATCTTGTAACTGCTATTACTTGCTTGAGATTGAGACGATAGGCTTGTTCATGACCATAAGAGACCGATGGCTTAAACCCTCATGTATCTAGACAGCCGTGACCGTAGAGAGAGGTGGGTTGCACTTTAATATACGTAGCTGGCTATGTCCGCCCTCGCTCTCAAGTATTCTGGTTCTGGGGTGTTACACAAAGTATATTTTAAACAGGCGTGAATGTTGAAACAAGTATGATGGATGATTCTAGTCGAAATATGGTGTAGAATAGGCGTAGAATGGAAAAATCGAGTATAGATGGGTGGTTCTAATCGTAATATGGTGTAGACTAGGAATAGATTGGTGAAACCGACTGTAGATGCATGATTTTAACCACAATATGGTAAAAAAAAGTAGCATAGATTGGTGGAAACGAGTATAAATTGTGATTTAGATCAAAAATTGGGTATCCAGTGCTCGTAGAATATTAAAAATGAGTATAAATGAGTAATTCTAACTGAGGTATGGTACATAATGTATGTAAGATAGGTAATTGTAGCCAAAATATAGTATAAATTTGTCGTGTAATGGTGAAAACGAGTATAGACGTGTGATTCTAACTGAAATATGGTAAAGAACGAGCGTACACTGATGAAACGAGTACTAGAAGGGTAACTATAACCAAAATATAGTATAAAATTGTCGTGAAATGGTGAAAAAGAGTATAGATGGATGATTATAACCGAAATATGTTGTTAAATTGGCGTAAAATGCCAACAACGAGTATATATGGATGGTTCTATTCGAATATGATGGTAGAATTAGCGTAGATTTGTGAAACTAAGTGTAGATGTGATTCTAACCGAAATAGGGTAAAAAAAAATTGGCATCGATTCGCGGAAGCAAGTATAAATTTATTTTTAACTGATATAAGGTATCAAATGCTCGGGCAATCGTGAAACCGAGTATAGATGAGTGATTTTAAAAGAAATATAGAACAAAACGAGCGCATAATAATGAAAACGAGCATTACATAGGTAATCATAAACGAAATCTAGTATAGAACAAGCATGGAATGGTGAAAATGAGTATAGATGGGTGATTCTTAAAACAATATGGTGTAAAATGGGCGTTGAATGGTGAAAACGAGTATAGATGGGTAATTCTAATCAAAATATGGTATAGAATGGGCATAGATTGGTGAAACCGAGTGTAGATTGGCGAAAATGCTTACAAAATATGATTTTAACCGACATAAGATATCAAATGCTCATAGAATGGTGAAACCAAGTATAAATGAGTGATTTTATATGGAATATGGTACAAAACGAGTGTACAATGATGTCATGATCCGTACCCTAGAGTAAGGGCACGAGACGTGGGTACGTCCAGCCTATGCCGCAGTGTCGTCGGTAGAACGCTGTCCAAGGTCAACATACATCTAGCAATATATCTCTAAACAGTTTATACTCCCCGAATGGGGTGACATAACAGTAAATAAACTCAATCACAACTAAGAAAGAGATAGCACGATATGAAATAGAACTCAAGGAAAAATAGATGATAAAGTAGTCTAAGATAATCCCAGCAAATATCCAGAGGTACATGGTCTCAGATACTGAATAAAAAGATATATACAACTCAACATCTCTGAACAAAAATAAGTCTAGCTAACATGTCTCAAGACTACATAAAATAGATAAGCCTAACTAAACTAGTCTAGGCAATGGGGGTGATGTCCTCAGCTAGAGCTGGGTCCTCCTGAGGGTCCAGCTCGCAAGTGTCATCTAAGGCTGCCCCATAGAAAGTATCCAGACATGCCTCCTCCTCGTCCTCTGTAATATTTTTAACAGGTCCAGTCAGGACAGAGCGAGCACAATACATCTCAACAGTTCATAGCATGTTAGAAAATATAATCATGCAGTAAGTAAGATACAGGTACTGAAAGAAATGCGGTATGTAAATAGAGAGAGAACTGTAACAGAAATATCTACTATAAATAGAGACTAACAGTGGCTAGTGAGTCAGAGTACAATATAGACATGTAAATGGCATAGGAGATTCTGATAAGACACTATGGAAAAGATTCTGATAAGATACTACTTGGGTATTATTCACATGTCTACTTCTACTCCCCCGTACCCCCAATCAATACACAAGGATCCAACCAGTTATTTTATAATTCCATGCAAAGCCCCCGAAGGGTGATACATGGAGTCCCATAAGTGGGGATTCTAGGAGATTCTAGGATACCCAGTAAATGGGATAAGAGATTCTAGAGACTCTGTGATCATAAGGGTATAGTCACAAGTGATCAAAGAACTAGTGAAGCATAGTGATACGCCATGTAAGTGAAACGCACAGAACATGTAGTACCCGATGCTCCCTAAGGATAACAACTCAAGAAGGGATCCATATAGTACCAATCCGTGTGACCATGTGACAGTAACAAGTAAAGTAATTTAATGCAGGAAATAATTCTAAGCAGGATATGAAATGATCAGAGAATGTACTCGCCTGGTATCTGAGTGTCCAATAGGAAAGTACTGTCCGAGGAGTGGTGTCTGGCTCCTAATCAGAACAGCACAAGTCACAACAAGTCCAGAATGGTAAAATGAAGTTCTACTATGCATTCTACATGAGTCTAGGTCAATCTAGGCCAAAGTCAACTCTTGGTCAACTCTGGTCAACCCTAGAAGTCAAACTAGGTCACTATGGTCAAACTAGGTCAATCTAGTCTACACTAGTCTAGCAAGTCTATTCTAGGTCTAATATAGGCTGTACAGCCCAATCTAGGCTCACCAAGCTATACACACATTACCTAGGCCTATTTAACAAATAATGAAAATGAGTACTATATGGGTAATTATTACCGAAATATAGTATAAAACGGGCATAGATTGGTAAAAAACGAGTATAGATTGTTGATTGTAACCAAATATGATGTAAATAGGCGTAGAATGGTAAAAACGAGTACATATAGGTTGTTCTAATCGAAATATGGTGTTTGATAGACGTACGTCGCTGAAATAGAGCATAGATGCATGCTTCTAACCGAAATATATAAGAAAAAAAGAATAAAAATGAGTATAGAAATTAGATTTTAATTGAAATAAGGTATCAAATGCTCATAGAATTGTGAAAACAAGTAGAAAATGAGTGATTCTAACTGAAATATAGTATAGAACGAGCATACAATGATGTAAACGTGTATTACATGGGTAGTAATAACCAAATTAAGGTTTAAAACCGACAAAATGGTGAAAACGAGTATAGATCGGTGATTCTAACCAAAATATGGTATAAATATGCATAAAATGGTGAAAACAAGTCAGATGGGTGGTTCTAATTGAAATATGATATAGAATGGGCATAAATTGGTGAAACCGACTATACATGCATGATTCTAGTATAGAAATATAATTTTTAACCGAAATGAGATATCAAATGCTCTTAGAAGGTAAAAAGGAGTTGAGTGATTCTAAGTGAAATATTGTACAGAACGAGCATACAATGATGAAAACAAGTATTAGATGGGTAATTATAATCGAAATATAGTATAAAGTAGTCGCGGAGTGGTGAAATGAATAAGATGGGTGGTTTTAATCGAAATATGGTTTAGAATGGATGTAAATTGGATAATCCGAGTCTAACCAAAATGTTTAAAAAAAAGGTGGCGTAGATTAGCGAAACGAGTACAAAAATGTAATTTTAACCAAAATAAGGTATCAAATGCGCATAGAATTGTGAAAACGAGTATAAATGAGTGATTATAACTAAAATGTGGTAGAGAACGAGTATATATGGGTGATTCTAACCAAAATATGGCATAATCTGTGTATAGAATGGTGAAAACGAATATATATGGGTGGTTCTAAGCGTAATATGGAGTAGAACAGGCATAGATTTGTCAAACCGACTATAGATGCATTATTCTAACCCATGTATGATTTAGACAGGTGGCGTAGATTTGTGGAAACAAGTATAGACATGTGATTTCTAACTGAAAGAAGGTATTAAGTGCTTGTAGAATGGTGAAAACATGTATAAATAAGTGATTTTAATTGAAATATGGTGCAAAAACGAGCATACAATAATGAAAATGATATTAGATAGGTAATTATTATCGAGATAAGGTATAGAATAGGCATGGAATGGTTTATTCTATAAAATATGGTGTAAATAGGTGTTTGGTGAAAGCGTGTGTAAATGGGTGGTTCTAATCGAAATATGCTAATGATGTATATATATGGTGAAACCGACTGTAGATATGTGATTCTACCTTAAATATTGTAGAAAAAGTGGCATAGATTTGTGGAAATGAGTAATGTGATTTTCTATCCGAAATAAGTATTAAATGCTCGTAGAATGGCAAAATCAAGTATAAATGTGTGATTCTAACTGAAATATACCTAACAAGCGTGCAATAGTGAAAACAAATATGAATTGGTTAATTACAACCAAAGTATGGTTTCAACAGTAGTGGAATGTTGAAAACGTATAGATGGGTGATTTTAGTCCAAATATGGTGTAGAATAGGCGTAGAATGGAAAATCGAGTAGATGTGTGGGTCTAATCATAATATGGTATAGAATAGGAATAGATTGGTGAAACCGACTATAGATGCATGATTTTAACTGAAATATGGTAAAAAAATGAAATAGTTTGGTGGAAACGAGTATAAAAGTGTGATTTCTATCAAAAATAAGGTATCCAATGATCGTAGAATGGTAAAAATGAGTAATTCTAACTGGGGTATGGTAGATAACGAGCGTACAATGATGAAGATGACTATTAGATAGTTAATTATAACCAAAATATTATATAAATTTGTCGTGGAATGGTGAAAACGAGTATAGAAAGGTGATTCTAACTGAAATATGGTACAGAACGAGCATACACTGATGAAATGAGTACTAAATGGGTAAATATAACAAAAATGTAGTTTAAAATAGTTATAAAATGGTGAAAACGAGTATAGATGGATGATTATAACCGAAATATGGTGTAAAATGGGCGTAGAATGGCGACAACGAGTATAGGTGGGTGGTTCTAATCGAAATATGGTGTAGAATTAGCGTTGGTTGGTGAAAGTAAGTATAGATTGGTGATTTTAACCGAAATAGGGTAAAAAAAGTGGGTCGATTGGTGGAAACCAGTATAGGAATTTATTTCTAACCGATATAAGGTATCAAATGCTCGAAGCATTGTGAAACCGAGTATAGATTAGTGATCCTAAATGAAATGTAGAATAAACACGGCATAATATGAAAACGAGTATTACATGGTTAATCATAAGCAAAATATTGTATAAAACAAGCGTGGAATGGTGAAACCGAGTATAGATGGGTGATTCTTAAAACAATATGGTGTAAAATGGGCGATGAATGGTGAAAACGAGTGTAGATGGGTAGTTCTAATCAAAATATGGTGTATAATTTACGTTGATTGGTGAAACCGAGTGTAGATACGTGATTCTATCTTAAAATGTGATTTTAACCGAGTGTAGATTGGTAAAAATGCATACATAAATGTGATTTTAACTGACATAGGATATCAAATACTCGTAGAATGGTGAAACCAAGTATAAATGAGTGATTCTATTTGGAATATGGTACAGAAGGAGCGTACAATGATAAAAACGAGTATTAGATGTGTAATTATTTCCGAAATATAGTATTAAATGGGTCTAGAATGGTAAAAACGAGTAGAGATAGGTGATTGTAACCGAAATATGATATAAAATGGGCATAGAATGGTGAAAATGAGTACAGATGGGTGGTTCTAATCGAAATATGGTGTATGATAGGCATAGGTTGGTCAAACGGAGCATAGAAGCGTGCATCTACCAAAATTGTTAGAAAAAGAAGAATATAAAATGAGTATAGGAATTAGATTTTAATTGAAATAAGGTATCAAATGCTCGTAGAATTGTGAAAACGAGTAGAAAATGAGTGATTTTAACTGAAATAGAGTATAGAATGAGCATACAATGATGAAAACAAGTATTACATGGGTAGTTATAACCGAATTAAAGTTTAAAACAGGCGTAGAATGGTGAAACGAGTATATATGGGTGATTCCAACCGAAGTACGATATAAATATGCATAAATTGGTGAAAACAAGTATAGACGGGTGGTTCTAATCGAAATATGATATAGAATGGGCATAGATTGGTGATGCCGACTGTAGATACACGATTTTAACCGAAATATAGCAAAAAGTGGCATAGATTGTTTGAAACGAGTATGGAAATATGATTTTGATCGAAATAAGATATAAAAATGTTGAGAGATTCTAAGTGAAATAACGAACAGAACAAACGTACAATGATGAAAATAAGTATTAAATGGGTAATTATCACTATATATTGTATAAAATAGTCGTGGAATAGTGAAATGAGTAGGATGGGAGGTTTTAATCGAAATATGGTATAGAATGGGTGTAAATTGGTGAAATCGAGTCTAACCGAAATATGTTAAAAAAGTAACGTAGATTGGCGAAACGAGTACAAAAATATGATTTTAACCAAAATAAGGTATCAAATGCTCATAGAATTATGAAAATGAGTATAAATGAGTGATTCTAACTAAAATATGGTAGAGAACGAGCATACAATGATGAAAATGAGTAAAGATTATAAACAAATCATGGTGAAATAATTAAAACAATTATAGATTGGTGATTCTAACCGAAAAATTGTATAATCTGTGCGCAGAAAGGTGAAAACGAGTATATATGGGTGGTTCTAAGCGTAATATGGAGTAGAACGGGCATAGATTGGTGAAACCGACTGTAGATGCATTATTCTAAACCCAAGTATGATTAGACAAGTGACGTAGATTTATGGATACAAGTATAGAATGTAATTTCTAACTGAAATAAGGTATTAAGTACATGTAGAATGGTGAAAACGAGTATAATAAGTGATTCTAATTAAAATATGGTGCAGAACGAGCATACAATAATGAAAACGAATATTAGATAGGTAATTATAACCGACATAAGGTATAAAATAAGCATGAAATGGTGATTATACGAAACATGGTGTAAAATAGGCATTTGATGAAAACGTGTATAGATGGGTGGTTCTAATCGAAATATGGTGTAGAATAGGCGTATATTGGTGAAGCCGACTGTAGATATATGATTCTAAGTAAAATATTGTAAAAAAAAGTGGCGCAAATTTGTGGAAACGAGTATAGAAATGTGATTTTCTAACCGAAATAATTACTAAATGCTCGTAGAATGGCAAAATCGAGTATAAATGTGTGATTCTAACTGACATTTGATACATAACGAGCGTACAATAATGAAAACAAAATGAGATGGTTAATTACAACCAAAGTATGGTTTAAAAAGGCGTGGCATGTTGAAAACAAGTATAGATGGGTGATTCTAGTCGAAATATGGTGTATAATAGGTGTAGAATGGTAAAATCAAGTATAGATGGGTGGTTCTAATCGAAATATAGTATAGAATAGGCATAGAGTGGGAAAACCGACTGTAGATGCATGATTTTAACCGAAATATGGTAAAAAAATGTGGCGTAGACTGGTGGAAACAAGTATAAAATTGTGATTTCTATCAGAAATAAGGTATCCAATGCTCGTAGAATGGTAAAATTGAGTATAGATGAGTAATTCTAACTGAGATATGATACATAACGTCCATACACTTATGAAAATAACTAGTAGATAGGTAATTATAACCAAAATATAGTATAAATTTGTCATGGTATGGTGAAAACGAGTATAGACGGATGATTCTAACTGAAATATGGTACAAAATAAGCTACAACGATGAAACAAGTACTAGATGGGTAACTATAAACGAAATATAGTATAAAATGGGCGTAGAATGACGACAACGAGTATAAATGGGTGTTTCTAATCGAAATATGGTGTAGAATTAGTGTAGATTGGTGAACCTAAGTGTAAATGTGTGATTCTAACCGAAATATGGTAAAAAAAAGTGGCGTCGATCGGCGAAAACAAGTATAAGAATTTATTTTAACCGATATAAGGTATCAAATGCTCAAAGCATTGTGAAACCGAGTATATATGAGTAGGGGTGTGCATCGATCGGTGGTCGACCTATTTGGTCCCAACTGAAGTCGAACCGAAGTTAATCGATTTTAAAATAAACAAAACCAAACCAGACCAACGAAATGGTCGGTTCGGTTTTAAAATCGACTGACTTGGTTCGATTTGGATCGGTTCGACTTGGTCGATTTTGATCACTAAAAAAATAGACTGTATATTTTTTATTTTGTGAAACCTCAGTCAACTTCCACTTTGCAACATTAAATACAATTCAGCAGCTTCAATTCAACTTGCACTTTACAGGTGGAGAAAATGCCTATTATACATAAAGATCATATACATTGAAGCAAAAGTCCCTTTCATGTGCATATGAGCAATTAGAAAAGAGTAGGAGCCGCCATCACAGCTCCTCTTTGAGATTGAGAGAGAGAGGGAGAGATCTTTCAACTTTAACTTGATAAATGGCTGTGATGTGAATAAATGAACCAAACCTGTATAATACAACCCAATGAACCCATACCCAACCGGCCAACCCTAATTATTTAACAAGGATTTGGTTTGGTTTGGTTCGGTTTAGACAATTTTTGGCATAACCAAAGCGTGAACCGAACCGAACCGGTCGGTTTTGAAAAAATTGAAGCCAAACCAAACCAACCGAACCATCGGTTCGGTTTAAAACCAATCGGTTCGGTTTGGCTTGGTTCGATTTGGTCAATTTGACTTATTGTGCACAGCCCTATATATGAGTGATTCTAACTGAAATATAGAACAGAACGACCGCATAATGATGTAAACAAGTATTATATGGGTAATCATAAATGAAATATAGTATATAAACAAGCATGGAATGGTGAAAACGGGTATAGATGACTGATTCTTAAAGGAATATGGTGTAAAATGGACATTGAATGGTGAAAACGAGTTTAGATGGGTAGTTCTAATCAAATATGTTGTAGAATAAGATTGGTAAAACCGAGCGTAGATTCGTGATTCTATCTTAAATATGATTTTAACCTAGTGCAGATTGGTGAAAATGTATACATAAATGTGATTTTAACTGACATAAGATATCAAATGCTCGTAGAATGGTGAAACCAGTATAAATGGGTCGTTCTATTTGTAATATGGTACAGAAGGAGCATACAATGATGAAAACGAGTATTAGATGGATAACTATTTCCGAAATATAGTATAAAATAGGCCTAGAACGGTAAAACGAGTAGATATAGGTGATTGCAATCGAAACATAATATAAAATGGGCATAGAATGGTAAAACGAGTATAGATGGGTGGTTCTAATCTAAATATGGTGTATGATGGGCATAGGTTGGTGAAACGGAGCATAGATGCGTGCTCTCTACCAAAATTGTTAGGAAAAAAGAATATAAAATGAGTATAGAAATTAGATTTTAATTGAAATAAGGTATCAAATGCTCGTAGAATTGTGAAAACGAGCAGAAAATGAGTAATTCTCACTGAAATATAGTATAAAACGAGCGTACAATGATGGAAACGTGTATCACATGGGTAGTTGTAACCGAATTATGCTTTAAAATAGGCATATAATGGTGAAAATGAGTACATATGGGTGATTCAAACCAAAATATGGTATAAATATGCATAAAATGGAGAAAACAAGTATAGATGGTGGTTCTAATCAAAATATGATATAGAATGAGCATAGATTGGTCAAACCGACTGTAGATGCACGATTCTAACGAAACTATAAAAAAAGTGTCATAGATTATTTGAAACGAGTATAGAAATATGATTTTTGATCGAAATGAGATATGAAACGAGTTGAGTGATTTTAAGTGAAATATCGAACAGAACGAGCGTATAACGATAAAAACAGCTGCAAAATGGTGAAATGACCGATAAATCGTATAAAACAGTAGCGGAATGGTGAAATGAGTAAGATGGGTGGTTTTAATCGAATATGGTATAGAATGGGTGTAAATTGGTGAGATTGAGTCTAACCAAAAATGTTAAAAAAGTGGCATTGATTAGCGAAACGAGTACATGATTTTAACTAAATAAGGTACCAAATGCTCATATAATTGTGAAAGCGTGTTTAAATGAGTGATTCTAACCTAAATATGGTAGAGAACGAGCATACAATGATAAAAATGAGTATAAGATTATAACAAATTATGGTGAAAATAATTATAGATTGGTGATTCTAACCTAAATATGGTATAATCTGTGCACAAAATGGTGAAAACGAGTATATATGCGCGGTTCTAACCGTAATATGGAGTAGAACGGGCATAGATTGGTGAAACCGATTGTAGATGCATTATTCTAAACTCAAGTATGATTAGACAGTAGTGTAGATTTGTGGAAACAAGTATAGAAATGTGATTTCTAACTCAAATAAGGTATTAAGTGCTTGTAGAATGTGAAAACGAGTATAAATAAGTGATTCGAAATAAAATATGGTGCAGAACGAGCATATAATAATGAAAATGAATATTAGATAGGTAATTATAAGCGAAATGAGGTATAAAATAGACATGGAATGGTGATTCTACGAAACATGGTGTAAAATAGGCGTTTGGTGAAAACGTGTATAGATGGGTGGTTCTGATCGAAATATGGTGTAGAATCGGCGTATATTGGTGAAACCGACTGTAGATATATGATTTTAACTGAAATATTATAAAAAAAAGTTGCGTAGATTTGTGGAAATGAGTGTAGAAGTATCATTTTCTAACCAAAGTAAGTATTAAATGCTCGTAGAATGGAAAAATCGAGTATAAATGTGTGATTCTAACTGAAATATGTACCTAAGGAGTGTACAATAATGAAAACAAATATGAGATGGTTAATTACAACCAAAGTATGGTTTAAACAGACATGAAATGTTGAAACCAAGTATAGATGGGAGATTCTAGTCGAAATATGGTGTAGAATAGGCGTAGAATGGTTCAAACGAGGACATATTGGCAAAAATGCGTACAGAAATGTGATTTTAAAACCGACATAAGATATCAAATGCTCGTATAATGATGAAACCAAGTATAAATGAGTGATTCTATTTGGAATATGGTATAGAACGAGCGTACAATGATGAAAACAAGTATTATATGGGTCATCATTACCGAAATATAGTATAAAACGGACGTAGAATGGTAAAAATGAGTATAGATAGGTGATTGTAACCGAAATATGATCTAAAATAGGCATAAAATGGTGAAAACAAGTATAGATGGATGGTTCTAATCGAAATATGATGTAGAGTAGGCATAGATTGGTGATACCGACTGTTGATACTTTAATCGAAATATAGGAAAAAAGTGGCGTAGATTGTTTGAAACGTGTATAGAAATATGATTTTTGACCGAAACGAGATATGAAAATGACTTGAGTGATTCTAAGTAAAATATCGAACAGAACGAGAGTACAATAATGAAAATAAGTATTAGATGGATAATTATAACCGATATATAGTATAAAATAGTCGCGAAATGGTGAAATAAGTAAGATGGGTGATTTTAATCAAAATATGGTATAGAATAGGTGTAAATTTGTGAGACCGAGTCTAACCGAAATATGTTAAAAAAGTGGCGTCGATTAGTAAAACGAGTACAAAAAATGCGATTTTAACCAAAATAAGTTGTCAAATCCTCATAGAATTGTGAAAACGAGTATAAATGAGTGATTCTAACTAAAATATGGTAGAGAACGAGCATACAATGATGAAAATGAGTATAAGATTATTACCAAATTATTGTAAAAACGAATATCGATGGGTGATTCTAACCGAAATATGGTATAATATGTGTGCAGAATGGTGAAAACGAGTCTATATGAGTGGTTCTAAGCGTAATATGGAGTAGAACGGGCATAGATTGGTAAAACCGACTTTAGATGCATTATTCTAACCAAATATGATTAGACAAGTGACGTAGATTTGTAGAAACAAGTATAGAAATGTGATTTCGAACTGAAATAAGGTATTAAGTGCTTGTAGAATGGTGAAACGAGTATAAATAAGTGATTCTAATTGAAATATGCTGTAAAACGAGCATACAATGATGAAAATGAATATTAGATACGTAATTATAACCGAAATAAGGTATAAAATAGGCATGGAATGGTGATTCTACAAAACATGGTACAAAATAGGCGTTTGGTAAAAACATGTATAGATGGGTGGTTCTCATCGAAATATGGTGTAGAATGGGCGTGTATTGGTGAAACCGACTGTAGATATGTGATTCTAACTAAAATATTGAAAAAAAAAAGTGGCATAGATTTGTGGAAACGAGTATAGAAATGTGATTTTCAAACCGAAATAATATTGAATGCTCGTAGAATGGCGAAATCGAGTATAAATGTGTGATTATAACTGAAATATGATACATAACGAGCGTACAATAATGAAAACAAATATGAGATGGTTAATTACAACCAAAGTATGGTTTAAACATGCATGGAATGTTGAAAACAAGTATAGATGGTGATTCTAGACGAAATATGGTGTAAAATAGGCGTAGAATGGTTAAATCGAGTATAGATGGGTGGTTCTAATCATAATATGGTATAGAATAGGCATAGATGGGTGAAACCTCCTGTAGATTTACGATTTTAACAAAATATGGTAAAATAAAGTGGTGTAAATTGGTGTAAACGAGTATAAAATTGTGATTTCTATCAGAAATAAGGTATCTAATGCTCGTAGAATGGTAAAAAAAGTATAAATAAGTAATTCTAACTGAGATATGATACATTATACGTGCGTACAATGATGAAAATGTCCACCAAAATATAGTAAATTTGTCGTAAAATGGTGAAAACGAGTATAGATTGATGATTATAACCGAAATATAGTGAAATGGCGTAGAATGGCGACAACGAGTATAGATGGGTTGTTTTAATCGAAATATGGTATAGAATTAGCAAAGATTGGTGAAACTAAGTGTAGATGTGATTCTAACCGAAATAGGTAAAACAAAGTGGCGTAGATTGGCAATAAGTAAAATGGGCATAGAATGGCGACAACGAGAATAGATGGGTGGTTCTAATCGAAATATGGTGTAGAATTAGCATAGATTAGTGAAACTAAGTGTTGATATGTGATTCTAACCGAAAATTATGATTTTTATCAGAAATAAGGTATCTAATGCTCGAAGAATGGTAAAAATAAGTAAAAATGAGTAATTCTAACTGCGATATAATACATAACGTGCATACAATGATGAAATGTCTATTAGATAGATAATTATAACCAAAATATAGTATAAATTTGTCGTGAAATAGTAAAAACGAGTATAGACGGGTGATTCTAACTGAAATATGGTACATAACAAGCGTACACTGATGAAACGAGTACTAGATGGATAATTATAACCAAATTATAGTATAAAATAGTCGTGAAATGGTAAAAACGAGTATATATGGATGATTATAACCAAAATATGGTGTAAAATATGAGTATAATGGCGACTACGAGTATAGATGAGTGGTTCTAATCAAAATATGACCACTACAACAAAAAAATCCTTTTAATGATGGCTAAAAAGCGTCATTAATGACGAACCATGACGCTTTTTTTTTTCACAGCAACTGTTATGAAAATGGGTGTTATAAATGTTTTTTAAAAGCGTCATAAAGAAACCGTCATGAATAGTTTCTATAAAAGCGTTATGAATAGTTAATATATAGTGCACAATTCAGAACAATTTTAAAACGTCATGAATAGATAATATGTATAGGCTCAATGCAGCACATTTATAACACTTTATACTATTCAAATTAGCATATTTATAATACTTTATACTGCACATTATATATTATATTCCAAAAACTTAACATTATATATCATCATCTTTATTACATTTCTCAAAATAGAGTACATATCAACATCTTCATTACATTCTCAAAATAGAATATCCAAATACATATATATATTTACAACTACCAAAATTGTCCACATCAAAACTTGGCCACATAACGAATAATCATGAAAGATCAACGACAGCCGGAACACTAGTGAAATAATCTTGAGAAAAAGAGAAGACAACCAAATCAGTCCATATAATTGTCAGGCCTAAAAATCAAATCTAATCATAAAATATCAAGAGAAAGAAGTAAAAAGCCCTACATAACTCAAACATAGCATGCTCTAAAAGGCTTTGTAAAAAGCTTGAACTAGAACAACCAAACTATACCGAGTCCCTCAAACCAAAATATTCCAACACAACTTTGATTGTAAGAGCTTCAAATGACTAATTACTGGTATTGATTTCGATTAAATTAAAAGAAAACAACCAGTACAAGTACAAATTGACTTGTAGTTCCACTTTCACCTAATTGCCTCCAAAGTCTAAACAAATATGAGTATCATAAGATGTTGGATCCTCATATCAGATGATGCAGTTCCACTCATATCAGATGAGTATCATGGCTACCAATTCCGCTAGACCAGAACCGAGCAATAGCCAATTCCACAGTCAGGCCACCTTGTATAGGAAATGTGAAACTTTTCAGTCAGGGAGATGAAAATATCGCAACAGCCTCCTATTTAACAGGCCTCTTCAAAGGACAAATCTGTATAGCAAACATTAGGTGTGCTAAACTTAACCAGCTTTGCTTAACTAATAGCATTAAAAGTTTGCAGCTTCAGCTGCGTACAAATAAAATTAAAACATAGTTTTCTCAAGGTGGGTACATATCAAGTGGTACCTGAAGGGTATCAATGAAAATCTCCTGGCAGTATCAAATCCAGACGTCCTCATTGTTGCTTCAGCCCATGTACACCCAAGTGGAACCTCAATAAATCTCCTCTCAATATGAACTGGTATATGAAATAGGCAACAGTAAGTAGCCTCTAAGAAACACACAAGCTATAGCCTAAGTGCAAATCAAAACAAGGAATCACGTAAGATCCAGCTCAAAAGTTAAATCAGAACTCCCATCTTTTTCACAAATAGAAGAAATTAGAAACATAACCTCTGGAACATGCCCCAGTGACTTGACAAAAATGATTAAATTACACAATCATGTACTATAATGAAAAATCTTGGACCTGTAGGAGTTTGTCCAAGTGGCATCTTCATTTAATTAGAAGATATAACAAAACATATAATTTTCCAAGACCAAAGCACTACTTAATGAAAACCCTAGAAAACCTTAGTGTTCCAGGTGTGAACAGAATGCATCTCTAAACCATCTCTACTACATAAACTGGTCATAATTCTCCTGAGCAGACCTATCCAATCGCGTTGAGAGAAAAAAATAGCTCACTAACAAACAACGATCCATGTCTGGCCCAGCTGATTCAAATCAGCGAAGGAATTGACCTAATTTTACACAGTCCTCTAAGAACATACGATACTCCTATAGTTAAGCATGCAAGCAACCTAGCAAGCACATGCCTCCGTAAAATCAACACGATACCCATGTTACGTCATATGGAACAAGACACAGATACTACAAGATACACTAGGACACGCCAAAACCAGTGTCTTATCTGTATAGTGTAGTTATCCATGTCCCTGCAAATAGCATGCAACATATTTGGAGCAATTTATGTATCATCACTAAGTAAAGCAAATGAGTTTCTCTCTTTTAAACAGAATCATTATTATCACATTCCAAAGGTTTCTCAGCATTAAATAAATCGAGATGAACACCAAAATCGCAGAATCTCTTCTTCTGCGTGTGAAGGAACTTCGCGTACTCCGGCTCCCCGTCCTCCGTCTTGTACAGCTGAAGCACCAGCGGCCGCCTAGTCACAATTCCTAAAAAATTCCCCCAAAAAAAGACACATCAAAACCCTACAGATATCCGAACTTTTGACTAAAATTAATCAAATATTCTAACGAAGATTCTACCGGATCCGCGGGGGAGGAAGTCCCTCCCGACGATGCTCTCCAGAACCGACGACTCCCCGAGCTCTGAACTCGAAGAAACAAGCAAAATTAGCTCCTAAAGAGTGAGAAAAAGAAGAAAAAAGAAGCTCCGAAACCCTAACACGGACCTGTCCTCCGACGACGGCGACGGAGGGGAGCGCCTCCTATAGGGTGGGCAGGGCACCGTCGGTGCCGCCGTGGTCGCCGATGACTGTGCACGCACGCTAGATGCGGTTGACGAGTCCGATCAGGCTCTCCATCGTCGTCATCTTTGAAACCAAAACCCTAGATATTTTTTGGATCTTTCTTGAGAGGAAATGGAGGAAGAGTGAGGCCCTCCTTGAAGATTTTGGATCTAGTGTTAGGGTTTTGGAGTTGGGGGAGAGGAGGGAGAAGAAATGAGGAGAAGGAGAAGACCAGAATACTTTGGGGGAGAGACGGACTATAGCAAGAATTTTGCCAACAATTAAACTTAAAAAATATTACAAGTTTGCCACCGCTCTAAATTATTAATAAAGCTTTATTTTATAAACGTTATAAAAAGCCCAGAATTAGCCTAAACCGTCATAGAAAAAAGTTTTTTCGAACTTTGATGACGCTTCTTTATCAGCCGTCATGAAATCCACTTATCAAGCGTCATTAATAGGTCTTTTTGTTGTAGTAGACGTAGAATTAGTGTAATGGTAAAACTAAGTGTAGATGTGTGATTCTAACCAAAATATAGCAAAAGAAAGTGGCGTAGATTGTTTAAAATGAGTATAGAAATATGCTTTTTGACCGAAATGAGATATGAAAATGAGTTGAGTGAATCTAAGTGAAATATCGAACAGAACGAGCATACAATGATGAAAACAGACACGGAATTGTGAAATAACTGATATATAGTATAAAACAGTCGCGGAATGGTGAAATGAGTAAGATGGGTGGTTTTAATCGAAATATGGTATAGAATGGGTGTAAATTGGTGAGACCGAGTCTAACCAAAATATGTTAAAAAACGTTGTGCAGATTAGCGAAACAAGTACAAAAATGTGATTTTAACCAAAATAAGATATCAAATCCTCATATAATTGTGAAAATGGGTATAAATGAGTGATTATAACTAAAATATGGTAGAGAACGAGCATACAATAATGAAAATGAGTATAAGATTATAACCAAATTATGGTGAAAACAATAATAGATTGGTGATTCTAAACGAAATATATATAATCTGTGCGCAGAATAGTGAAAACGAGTATATATGGATGGTTCTAAGCGTAATATGCAGTAGAACGGACATAGATTGGTGAAATCGATTGTAGTTGCATTATTCTAACCAAAATATGATTAGACAAGTGGCGTAGATTTGTGGAAACAAGTATAGAAATGTGATTTCTAACTGAAATAAGGTATTAAGTGCTTGTAGAATGGTGAAAACGAGTATAAATAAGTGATTCTAATTGAATTATGGTGTAGAACGAGCATACAATAACGAAAACGAATATTAGATAGGTAATTATAACCGAAATAAGGTATAAAGTAGACATGGAATGGTGATTCTAAGAAACATGGTATAAAATAGGCGTTTGGTAAAAACGTGTATAGATGGGTGGTTCTAACCGAAATACGGTGTAGAATGGGCGTATATTGGTGAAACCGACTGTAGTTATTTGACTCTAACTAAAATATTATTAAAAAAGTGGCGTAGATTTGTGGAACCGAGTATAGAAATGTGATTTTCTGACCGAAATAAGTAATAAATGCTCGTAGAATGGCGAAATCGAGTATAAATATATGATTCTAACTGAAATATGATACATAACGAGTACGGTTTAAACAGGCGTGGAATATTGAAAACAAGTATAGATGGGTGATTCTAGTCGAAATATGGTGTAGAATCGGCGTAGAATGGTAAAATCGAGTATAGATGGGTGGTTCTAATCATAATATGGTGTAGAATAGGCATAGATTGGTAAAACCGACTGTAGATGCATGATTTTAACCAAAATATGGTAAAAAAAAGTGCGTATTTATTACCAAAATTTAGTATAAACAGGTGTAGAATGGTAAAAACGAGTATAGATAGGTGATTGTATCCGAAATATGATGTAAAATAGGCATAGAATGGTGAAAACGAGTACTTATCGGTGGTTCTAATCGAAATATGGTGCATGATGGGCGTAGGTTGGTGAAACCGAGTATATATGCGTGCTTCTAACCGAAATACGTTAAAAAAATGAATAGAAACTGAGTGGTTCAAACTAAAATATAGTATAGAACGAGGATACAATGATGAAAATGAGTATTATATGGGTAGTTATAACGGAACTAAGCATTAAAACTGGCGTAGAATGGTGAAAACGAGTATAAATGGGTGATTATAACCGAAATATGATATAAAATATGCAACAAATGATGAAAACAAATATAGATGAGTGGTTCTAATCGAAATATGATATCAAATGGGCATAGATTGGTGAAACCGACTGTAGATGCACGATTCTAACCGAAATATAGCAAAAAAAAGTGGCATAGTTTGTTTGAAATGAGTATAGAAATATGATTTTTGACCGAAATGAATATAAAAATGAGTTGAGTGATTCTAAATGAAATGTCGAACAGAACGAGCATACAATGACGAAAACAACCACGGAATGGTGAAATGACTGGTATATAGTATAAAACAGTCGCGAAATGGTGAAATGAGTAAGATGGGTGGTTTTATCGAAACATGGTTTAGAATGGGCGCAAATTGGTGAGACCGAGTCTAACCGAAATATGTTAAAAAAAATGGCGTAGATTAGTGAAATGAGTACAAAAATGTGATTTTAACCAAAATAAGGTATCAAATCCTCATAGAATTGTGAAAACGAGTATAAATGAGTGATTCTAACTAAAATATGGTAAATATGGTAGAGAATGAGCATACAATGATGAAAATGAGTATAAGATTATAACCAAATTATGGTGAAAACAATTATTGGTCGGTGTTTCTAACCTAAATATTATATAATCTATGCGCAGAATGGTGAAAACGAGTATATATGGGTGGTTCTAAGCGCAATATGGAGTAGAACGGGCATATATTGATGAAATCGACTGTAGATGCATTATTCTAACCCAAATATGATTAGACAAGGGGCGTAGATTTGTGAAAACAAGTATAAAAATGTGATTTCTAAATGAAATAAGATATTAAGTTCTTGTAAAATGGTAAAAGCAAGTATAAATAAGCGACTCTAATTGAAATATGGTGCAGAATGAGCATACAATAATAAAAACAAATATTAGATAGGTAATTATAACCGAAATAAGGTATAAAATAGGCATGGAATGGTGATTCTACGAAACATGGTGTAAAATAGGCATTTGGTGAAAACGTGTACAGGTGGGTGGTTCTAATCGAAATACGGTATAGAATGGGCATATATTAGTGAAACCGACTGTAGAAATGTGATTCTAACTAAAATATTGCAAAAAAATAGTGGCGTACAATTGTGGAAACGAGTATAGAAGTATGATTTTCTTACCAAAATAAGTATTAAATGCTCGTAGAATGGCAAAATCGAGTATAAATGTGTGATTCTAACTGAAATATGATACATAACGAGCGTACAATAATGAAAACAAATACGAGATGGTTAATTACAACCAAAGTATGGTTTAAACAGGCATGGAATGTTGAAAACAAGTATATATGGGTGATTGCAGACGAAATATGTTGTAGAATAGGCGTAAAATGGTAAAATCGAGTATAGATGGGTGGTTCTAATCGTAATATGGTGTAGAATAGGCATAGAGGGGTGAAATCGACTGTAGATGCATGATTTTTAACCAAAATATGGTAAAAAAAGTGGCGTAGATTGGTGTAAACAAGTACAAATTTGTGATTTCTATCGAAAATATGGTATCTAATTCTCGTAGAATGGTAAAAATAGTTATAAATGAGTAATTCTAACTGAGATATGATACATAACGTGCGTACAATGATGAAAATGTCTGTTAGATAGGTAATTATAACCAAAATATAGTATAAATTTGTCGTAAAATGGTGAAAACGAGTATAGACGGGTGATTCTAATTGAAATAAGGTACATAACGAGTGTACATTGATGAAACAAGTACTAGATGGGTAATCATAACCAAAATATAGTATAAAATGGTCATGAAATGGTGAAAACGAGTATAGATGGATGATAATAACCGAAATATGGTGTAAAATGGGCGTAGAAGGGCGACAACGATTATAGATGGGTGGTTCTAATCGAAATATGGTGTAGAATTAGCGTAGATTGGTGAATCTTAGTGTAGATGTGTGATTCTAACCGAAATAGGGTAAAACAAAGTGGCATAGATTGGCGGAAAAAAGTATAGGAATTTATTTCTAACCGATATAAGGTATCAAATGCTCGGAGCATTGTGAAACCGAGTTTAGATGAGTGATTCTAACTGAAATATAGAACAAAACGAGCGTATAATAATAAAAACGAGTATTATATGGGTAATCATAAACGAAATATAGTATAAAACAAGCGTGGAACGGTAAAAACGAGTATAGGTGGGTGATTCTTAAAAGAATATGGTGTAAAATGGGCATTGAATGGTGAAAACGAGTATAGATTGGTAGTTCTAATCAAAATATGGTCTAGAATGGGCATGGATTAGGGAAACCGAGTGCATCTTAAAAATGTGATTTTAATCGAGTGTAGATTGGTGGAAATGCGTACAGAAATGTGACTGTAACCGACATAAGATATCAAATGCTCGTAGAATGGTGAAACCAAGTATAAATGAGTGATTCTATTTGGAATATGGTACATAATGAGCGAACAATGATGAAAACAAGTATTAGATGGATAATTATTACCGAAATATAGTATAAAACGGACGTAGAATGGTAAAAACGAGTATAGATACGTGATCGTAACCGAAATGTAATGTAAAATGGGCATAGAATGGTGAAAACGAGTACATATCGGTGGTTCTAATTGAAATATGGTGTATGATGGGCGTAGGTTGGTGAAACCGAGCATAGTTGCATGCTTCTAACCGAAATATGTTTGAAAAAACGAATAGAAAATGAGTATAGAAATTATATTTTAATTGAAATAAGGTATCAAATGCTCGTAGAATTATGAAACGAGCAGAAAATGAGTGATTCAAACTTAAATTTAGTATATAACAACCATACAATAATGAAAACGAGTATTATGTGGATAGTTATAAAGGAATTAAGCTTTAAAACTGGCATAGAATGGTGAAATCGAGTATATAGGGTGATTATAATCGAAATATGGTATAAAATATGCATAAAATGGTTAAAACAAGTATAGATGAGTGGTTCTAATCAAAATTTGATGTCGAATGGGCGTAGATTGGTGAAACCGACTGTAGATGGACAATTCTAACCAAATATAGCAAAAAAAGTGGCGTAGATTGTTTGAAATGAGTATAGAAATATGATTTTTGACCGAAATGAGATATGAAAACGAGTTGAGTGAATCTACGTGAAATATCGAACAGAACGAGCGTACAATGATGGAAACAACTACGGAATGGTGAAATGACTGATATATAGTATAAAACAGTCGCGAAATGGTGAAATGAGTAAGATGGTAGTTTTAATCGAAATATGGTATTGAATGGGCGTAAATTGGTGAGACCGAGTCTAACCGAAATATGTTAAAAAAAAGTGGCATGGATTAGCGAAACGAGTACAAAAATGTAATTTTAACCAAAATAAGGTATCAAATGCTTATATAATTGTGAAAGCGAGTATAAATGAGTGATTCTAACTAAAATATGGTAGAGAACGAGCATACAATGATAAAATGAGTATAAGATTATAACCAAATTATGGTGAAAGCAATTATAGATTGGTGATTCTAGCCGAAATATGGTATAATCTGTGCGCGTAATGGTGAAAACAAGTATATATGGGTGGTTCCAAGCGCAATATGTAGTAGAACGGGCATAAATTGGTGAAACGGACTGTAGGCATTATTCTAACCCAAATATGATTAGACAAGTGGCATAGATTTGTGAAAACAAGTATAAAAATGTGATTTCTAACTGAAATAAGGTATTAAGTGCTTGTAAAATGGTGAAAACGAGTATAAATAAGTGATTCTAATTGAAATAAGGTGCAAAACGAGCATACAATAATAAAAACAAATATTAGATAGGTAATTATAATCGAAATAAGGTATAAAATAGGCATGGAATGGTGATTCTATGAAACATGGTATAAAATAGGCGTTTGGTGAAAACGTGTATAGATGGGTAGTTCTAATCGAAATATGGTAAAGAATGGGTGTATATTGGTGAAACCGATTGTAGATATATGAAAAAAACATGAATTCACGTAATTGCTTTTATGAGGTCAAACTTAATTCACGTAATTGGAAGTGTTTTTACTATACAACAATATTTAACCTAATCATCATCTTCGTTCTCATCCTCGGCCTCGTCTTCATCATCATCCTCCTCATCCTCATCCTTATCTTCATCGTCGATTTCATCTGTATCCTCATCCCCATCAAATTTTTCTTCTTCTGCCTCAAAATTTGGGACAAGATGCCTCTTTCTCCCCTGGTTGACAACTAAGTCTTGTGTATCAACCTCTTCCTCCCCTCTATTTTCCTCAACAATATCTTCAACATCCATTGTATCTGAGTGTTGTCCCAAGTATTGGGACTTTTCGATCTGGTCCTCTTGATATGCTGGGTCTCCAACGTTGAATGTATTTCTAGATTTAATCTTGCATACTGCCCACCAGTCAAATCGATCTCTACGACGCCTTGGGTAGCTTGTATAGTAGACTTGAACAGCCTGATTTGCTATCGCAAATGTATCGGACCCTCTATACCTCCTGCGATGATTTATATCGACGAATCCAAATTGTTTATCGATTCTCCAACCGATATTTGGTGTCGTATCGAACCACTCACATTTGAACATCACAATATACATATCATATGAGCCAGTATATTGTAAATCTACAATATCCCGAAGCACTCCATAATAGTCAAAGTTCGGCTCGTCGTCATAGACTGTGCCTCTTATGCAAATACCGGAATCCTTGGTATTGATGCCGTCATTGATAAATTCGACATTTATAGCATTCTGAGTTGACTTAAAGCTGAAGCCATTAACGACATAGCCTGGCCAAGTCTTTATTTGCTTCTTCGGTCCCAGTGCCAGATAACGAACACTCTCATGAGTGAGTGTTGTTTCAGGCAATAAAACCTGTAAACAAATATTTATAATTTAAATGTTTCAGATTATATATTAATAATCTCAATTATAATCATAGTTACTTACGTATTTGCGAAACCATGACGGAAATATACAATCAACCTCTCTTTGAAGTCCCTCATCGGTAATATCGGGTCTCCTCATTTTGATTTCATCTCTTAATACACTATTAGAGAAAATAAGAATATATAAGTGTAGTCACTTACTTCATCAAATTCGAGATTATAACGAGTGCAAGTGTACTGACTTACTTCTTCAAATCTCTCACTTCTTGTATGTCACAGTTTAACAAGACATATCGGTGAGCGGCATCATACTCGTCGTCTGTCAACCACCGTCTTTTACTAGCCCCAACAGGCTTGCCCCTTACATTGAATATTCCTCCATCCTCAACGTCCTCGTCATTCCTTTGAGGTCTATTTCGATTTGTCTTAACATGAGTATCGAAATAAATGGAGCAGAAGTTTGAAACCTCTTCGATAAGATATGCTTCGCATATCGAAGCCTCTATATGAGCTTTGTTGCCAACTTTCTTCTTTAGATGGTGTAGGTATCTAGAGAGACAAATTATCTTGAGAATTAAGAAAGAATTTTAAAATAAATGGAAATTCAGCTTAAGTTATATCGATATTTATGTACCTTTCAAATGGGTACATCCATCGATAATGAACAGATGCACCGACACGGGCTTCGTATGCTAGATGAATCGGTAGATGTTCCATGCTGTCGAAGAAGCCAGGAGGAAATATTTTCTCCAACTTGCAAATTGTTAAGATAATCTTCTCCTCAAGTTCAACCATGTGTTGCACAGTCAACTTAGTTGAACAAATATCCCTAAAAAATATTGATAGTTTGGCCAACGGAACCCATACAGCAGAAGACAACAACTCTTTCAAAGCAATGGGCAGTAATCTTTCCATAAACACGTGGCAGTCATGACTCTTCATTCCTGTTAGCTTGCGTTCATTGAGGTCAACGCATCTAGACAAATTTGACACATAGCCGTCGAAAAATCCTAAAGTAGATACCCACTTGCAGATTATTAATCTATCTTCCTTGCTCAATGTGTATTGTGCTATCGGCTTACTTAATTGTCCAGCAGCTCCCCTTTGTATCAAGTTCAGATAAGGACGCTTGCATATCTCGACAATGTCTTGTCTTGCTTTTGGATTGTCCTTCGTCTTTCCTTTAATGTCCATGACGGTATTGAAGACATTATCGAACAAATTCTTTTCGATATGCATAACATCAAGATTATGCCTTATAAGATTATCTTTCCAATAAGGCAAGTCCCAGAAGATACTCCGTTTGGTCCAGTTATGGGTTTGTCTGAACCCATCGACACGATTATTTGATGGATCTTCCATTACAGTGGGAAAATCCTTTACATCTTCCCAAATATCGTATCCCGACTGCCTGGCAGGCGGATGAGAAAATTCTTGTTTTCCAGCTCTGAATGCGTCCTTGTTCTTTCTCCAAGGATGACTCGCGGGCAGAAATTGACGATGACAATCAAAGAAAGAAGTTTTTCCTCCATGCTTAAGGCGAAACGCCCTACTATTTTGCATGCATATCGGACAAGACAGGGTGCCGTGAGTACTCCATCCCGACAGCATACCGTATAAGGGAAAATCATTGATTGTCCACATCAGTGAAGCTCTCATCTGAAAGTTCTGTTTCCTGGAAATATCATACGTCGTGACGCCGATCTCCCACAGCTATTTTAGCTCATCCACCAACGGCTGTAAATATATATCGATATTCTTCGTCGATTTTTGGGACCTGGTATGATAGTTGTCAAGAACATATAAGGAGTCTTCATACACATCCATGATGGCAGATTGTAAGGGGTCAGAATGACCGGCCAGCAGGAGTATTGAGATCCCGACTGCCCGAAAGGGGCGAATCCATCAGAACATAGCCCCATGCGTACATTTCTGGGCTCTGCAGCAAAATCTGGATGGCAAAAATCGAAATATTTCCACGCCTCTCCATCCGAAGGATGTGACAATTCTCCATCGTTCTTTGTGCGTTCTTCGTTGTGCCACGTCATGTGTTCTGCTGTATTCTGAGACATATACATCCTCTGCAAGTGCTTCGTGATCGACAAGTAATGCATATACTTGTAAGGACGTCGTTTTCTAGTTGACTTTCCTTTTCCCCTGACTTTCTAGTAACGATCCGCATTACAGAAGCGGCAACTTTCTACATCCTCGTTCTCCTGTAGTACAACATGCATCCGTGCGACAACAATCTATCTTGTCGTACCCCAGTCCCAGTTGTCGGACCATCATCTTCGACTTGTAGAAGTTTTTTGGAAGCTCTTTTGATTCCTTCGGTAACACCTCCTTCATTAGTTGTGTAATCCGATCATAGCAAGTTTGTGGCAAATTAAAATCGGACTTTATGTTCAACAACCGCATCGTCACTGACAGTACGGAATGTGGATCACAACCAGGATATAAAGAAGTTTCAGTATCCTGAAACATATCATAGAACTCCTTCGCCTCGGGATTAGGATCCTCCGGATCAAAATTAGGCCCTGCCGCGTCGTACACCATATCTCGTGCAAGGTTCTGCACGTCTCCATAATCAACGGAGCATTCGTCGTCATCGACGACAAAATTCGCTGCAGCATTATCATCAAAAGCATAAGTAGCAGCATTCGCAACCTGTCTTTCGGCATATAGTTCACCTTGCGATGACCACAGGCCGTAATCACGTACGAAACCCTTACGGGTCAAATGATCTCTTACACTCACCACTTCTTCGTAACGTCTATTGCGACAATTACGACATGGACACTTGATTTTGTTACCGTCCATAAACTGAGCTTTGCTCATGGCATACTTAAGAAACACTTCCACGCCTGCCTGAAAATCGTCACTCACACCTATTCTGCTCTCGTGTTGTCGTTTGTACATCCATGTACGATCAACGAAATAACGATCCATCACAGATTAGATGTAAAAATCTGTATAGTAAGACAAACTAAACAGAATTAGTATATAATCATGTAACTGGTGGATCCGCTAGTATTCTAGCTCTTGAAGAGAAAAATATAAATACAGTTGTTACTAATAGTTCGATACCGATAGTGCGATACCGATACCGATACCGATAGTGCGATACCGATACCGATAGTTCGATACCGATAGTTCGATACCGATAGTGCGATACCAATAACGATAGTGCGATACCGATACCGATACCGATAGTTCGATACCGATAGCATGGTTTAAAGTATCGGCCGATACCGATCCGATACGGCTGATACCGATACGGTTTGGCATGTTCCGATCCGATACCGACCGATACCAATATTGACCGATACCGACTATGGGGGTCTTTGTTTCGGTCAATTCGGCAAAACCAATCGGTAAGGGTGACTACTATTTCATATAATTTCAAAACTACTAAGAAATAACGCTGAAATACTTAAAATTATGCCTAAATGTATAAAATATATGTTTTTAAATGTAAATAATTTATTAATAATTATTTGTTTTTCGATACCAAAGTCCGATACTCTGATACGATACCGCCGATACTACCGATATCGCTGATACCAATACTTATAGGAATAGTCCGAAACCGATTCCGATACCGATTGTGAACCTTGACCGATAGTGCGATACCGATACCGATACCGATAGTGCGATACCGATACCAAACTGAATCAATTACCGATACCTAGAGTCCACTTCTAGGATATGGGAGCTATATCCTAAATATCTAGTCTAAAATTAACTTGGTTAGGATACTAGAGTGTCCTTATTATCTAGCAAGCACTACCTTAGTCTAGTCACACTAGCATTAATTACCTATAATTCCTACCATGTCTACAATCAAACATTACACCCCAAGCCGTCCTGCATGCTAATTATAATAGGCACATATATATGTATATCACAGTTAGATTTATAGACCTTGAACCCAAACACACTTATGCAGATGAAGAACTCGCACTGTCCTTGACACAGTGAACATATACACTATGAACCCAAACTCCATATTCACATTTACTAATCCAAACACCACCAAACTAATGGATAACACCCAATATGGATAATACATTATTTAGCCAATATATAAACTTAGATGAATTTGATAAGCAAAGCCCCCCGCCGCCCCCGACCAAAGCCCGCCGCCCCAAGCCCGCCGCCCAGCCCCCGACGCCCCCCGACCAAAGCCCGCCGCCCCAAGCCCCAAGCCCGCTGCCCAGCCCCCGACGCCACCGCCCCAAGCCCGCCGCCCAGCCCCCCGACGCCCCCGCCCCAAGCCCGCCACCCAGGCCCCGACGCCACCGCCCCAAGCCAGCCGCCCAGCCCCCGACGCCCCCGACGCCCCCGCCCCAAGCCGGCCGCCCAGGCCCCGACGCTCCCGCCCAAAGCCGGCCGCCCAGCACCCGATGCCCCCGCCCCAAGCTAGCCGTCCAGCCCCCGACGCCCCCGCCCCAAGCCCGAATGTCCCCAAGCCCGCCGCCCCCGCTGCCCCTACGTCGACACCGGCGACACAGAGAAAGGAGAGAGAGAGAAGAAGAGAGATGAGAGAGATGAGAGAGAGAGAGAGAGGAGATTACCTTCGGGAGAGAGAGAGGAGAGGATGCCGTCGCGTTCACCGAAGCCGCATGAGAGAGAGAGAGAGACAGAGAGAGAGAGAGAAAGAAAGAGAGGAGAGAGATTGAATTTGGAGGGAATGCCAAAAGTTCCCCCCGCCTTTTCATTTAAGTCTGGAACGTAAACGTAGCGACGGAATCGCGACTGCTAATAATCCGTCGCCAGGTAGTCACTAATATTGATTATCCGACTGAATATCCGTCGCTAAGTCGTCGAAAATATGTCCCGCCAATTTCCTACACAAATCCCGCCAAATAATCGACTGTGTAGCGACGACGGTAAATCCGTCGCTATAACACCGACAGTCTAGCGACGGATGTGCGACCTTTCCTCCCCCTAAAATTAAAATAAAAATGGCAAATGCGTATAGTCGGAAATCAGTCGCTGAGCGGCCACGAAACCGTCGCTAATACCGACGGAAAAAGTCCGTCGCTAAAAAAACCGTCGCTAAATGAGTGTATTTTGGTAGTGAATTGACTATTAGATAGGTAATTAAAACCAAAATATAGTATAAAATAGTCGTAGAATCGCGAAAACGATTATAGCGGGTGATTCTAACTGTAATATGGTAGAGAACGAGCGTACAATGATGAAAACGAGTACTAGATGGGTAATTATAACCAAAATATAGTATAAAATAGTCGTGAAATCGTGAAAACGAGTATAGATGGATGATTATAACCGAAATATGGTGTAAATGGGCATAGAATGGTGACAACGAGTATAAATGGGTGCTTTTAATCGAAATATGGTACAGAATTAGCGTAGATTGGTAAAACGAAGTATGGATGTGTGATTCTAATCGAAATAGGGTAAAAAAGTCGCGTCGATTGGCAGAAACAAGTATGGGAATTTATTTCTAACCGATATAAGGTATCAAATGCTCGGTGCAATTTGAAACAGAGTATAGATGAATGATTCTAACTGAAATATAGAATAGAACGAGCACATAATAATAAAAACGAGTATTACATGGGTAATCATAAACAAACTATAGTATAAAACAAGCTTGGAATGGTGAAAACGAGTATAGATGGGTGATTCTTATAACAATATAGTGTAAAATGGACGTAGAATGGTGAAAATGAGTATAGATGGGTAGTTCTAATCAAATATGGTGTTGAATTGGCATAGATTGGTGAAACTGAGTGTAGATACGTAATTCTATATGAAAAATATGATTTTAGCCGAGTGTAGATTTGCGGAAACATGTACAGAAATATTATTTTAACCGACATAAGGTATCAAATGCTCATTGAATGGTGAAACCAAGTATAAATGAGTGATTCTATTTGGAATATGATATAGAACGAGCGTATAAAGATGAAAACGAGTATTAGATGGGTAATTATTACCAAAATATATTATAAAACAAACGTAGAATGGTGAAAACGAGTATAGATAGGTGATTGTAACCGAAATATGATATAAAATGGGCATAGAATGGTGAAAACGCGTACATATGGTTGGTTTTACTCGAAATATGGTGTATGATAGGGATAGGTTGGTGAAACCGGGCATAGATGCCAGCTTCTAACTAAAATATTTAGGAAAAACGAATATAAAGTGAGTATAGAAATTAGATTTTAATTGAAATAAGGTATCAAATGTACGTAGAATTGTGAAAACGAGTAAAAAAAAAGAGTAATTCTAACTGAAATATAGTATAGAATGAGTATACAATGATTAAAACGAGTATTACATGGATAATTATAGCCTAATTAAGGTTTAAAATAGGCATAGAATATTGAAAACGAGTATAGATGGGTGATCCTAACCGAATTATGGTAAAAAAAATATGCATAAATGGTGAAAACAAGTATATATGGGTGGTTCTAATCGAAATATGTTGTAGAATGGGCATTGATTGGTGAAACCGACTGTAGATGCACAATTCTAACCGAAATATAGCAAAAAAGTGGCGTAGATTGTTTGAAAAGAGTAGATAAATCTGATTTTTGACCGAAGCGAGATATGAAATAAGTTGAGTGATTCTAAGTGAAATATCGAAAAGAACGAGCGTACAATGATGAAAACATGTATTAGACGGGTAATTATAATTGATAAATAGTATAAAACAGTTGCAGAATGGTGAAATGAGTAAGATGGGTGATTTTTATCGAAATACGGTATAGAATGAATTGGTGAGACCGAGTCTAACCGAAATATGTTAAAAAAAAGTAGCGTAGATTAGCGAAACGAGTACAAAAATGTGATTTTAACCAAAATAAGGTATCAAATGCTCATCGAATTTTGACAACGAGTATAAATGAATGATTCTAACTAAAATGGCGGAGAACAAGCATACAATGATGAAAATGAGTATAAGATTATAACGAAATTATGGTGAAAACGATTATAGATGGGTGATTCTAACAAAAATATTGTATAATATGTGTACAGAATGGTGAAAACAAGTATATATGGGTGGTTCTAAGCGTAATATGGAGTAGAACGCACATAGATTGGGGAAACCGACTGTAGATGCGTTATTCTAACCCAAATATGATTAGATAAGTGGCGTAGATTTGTGAAAATAGTATAGAAATGTGATTTCTAACTGAAATAAGGTATTAAATGCTTGTAGAATGGTGAACACGAGTATAAATAAGTTTTTCTAATTAAAATATTGTATAAAATAGGCATGGAATGGTGATTATGCGAAACATGGTGTAAAATAAGCGTTTGGTGAAAACGTGTACATATGGGTGGTTCTAATCGAAATATGGTATAGAATGGGTGTATATTGGTGAAATCGACTGTAGATACTTGTTTCTAACTGAAATATTGTAAAAAAAAAGGTAGTGTAGATTTATGGAAACGAGTATAGAAATATGATTTTCTAACCGAAATAAGTATTAAATGCTCGTAGAATGATAAAACTAGTATAAATGTGTGATTCTAACTGAAATATGATATATAACGAGCGTACAATAATAAAAACAAGTATGAGATGGTTAATTACAACTAAGTATGGTCTAAACAGGCCTGGAATGTTGAAAACAAGTATAGATGTGTGATTCTAGTCGAAATATACTGTAGAATAGGCATAGAATGGTAAAATCGAGTATAAATGGGTGGTTTTAATCGTAATATGGTGTGGAATACGCATAGATTGGTGAAACCGACTGTAGATGCATGATTTTAACCGAAATATGCTAAAAAAGTGGCATATTTTGGTGGAAAAGAGTATAAAAACTGTGATATATATCATAAATAAGGTATCCAATGCTCGTAGAGTGTTCAAAATGAGTATAAATAGATAATTCTAACTAAGATATGGTACATAACGTGCGTACAATGATGCATATGACTATTATATAGGTAATTATTACCAAAATATACTATAAAATAGTCATAAAATGGCGAAAACGATTATAGACGGGTGATTCTAACTGTAATATTGTAGAGAACGAGCGTACAATGATGAAACGCGTACTAGATATAATTATAACCAAAATATAGTATCAAATAGTCGTGAAATGGTGAAAACAAGTATAGATGGATGATTATAACCGAAATATGGTGTAAAATGGGCATAGAATGGCGACAACGAGTATAGATGGGTGGTTCTAATCGAAATATGGTGTTGATTTAGCGTAGATTGGTGAAACTAAGTGTAGAGTATATATATATATATATATATATATATATATATATATATATATATATATATATATATATATATATATAACTTAAAATACTTAAATAATTACCAGAAATTCTTACTATTATTTAAAAAATCTAAAATACAAAAACTTATTGTAACATATTTTTCTTGTATATTACACATATATTTGTACATATACATATTATTATTATTTTAATTCTAATAGAACTTAACAAAATTTACTATAGCAATATCACAAAAAAGCCCATAATAATATTAATAATAAAATAATAAAATAATAAAATAATATAATAATAAATTTTGGTGAGTACCCAAATTACAATTATGATTACAAGAAAAAATTATTTAAGATAGTAAATAATTAAGTATAAAAATGGAAAAGGGAACCAAAATACAAATAAATAAATTAAAATAAATAAATATTAAAAATAATAAATTTAGGGGGTTTACTGAAGTACAAGTTAGCAACTCTAGAGGGGGGGTGAATAGAGTTTTTATCAAAAATGATCAATTAAAAATTTAAAATCTCTTCACCAACTAAATAATCAGAGTAAAATAAATGCGGAAATAAAGAGTAGAGAGCAAGCACAAACATAGGAAGATTTTTAACCTGGTTTCTCTCGTGGAGGACTAGTCCAGGCCTGAGAACTCTAGCTCATGATTGAAATCCACTATTTATGAAATAGGGTTACAACCACGTATTTTTTCACAGAAGAGCACGCCAAACTTCTTTCAATGATCGCTTTGGCGAAACTTGGACTTTTCCAAGTGACTTACAACTTCTTGCACTTCAAACTTCTAGCTGGATCGTACCGAGCAACTTGGACGGTTGAAAAGTTTGAATGCTAAGTGGATGGGAAGGTAAGGCTCTTGAATATATAGGCTATGTAAGAGATGAAGAAGAGAAGAGTGGATGGTTTCAAATGAGAGAAACCAAGGCCTATTTAGAAGGTTCGGGGTAGGCAAAATTCGGCCAGAATTCGGTAGAAATAATTCAAATTTTTGGCCGTTGGACAACTAGCAGTGATCAAGACCTAAAAATCAGCATCCTGAATTTTAGGGGACCGAGTTCGGCCCGAACTCTGTGTGAGGCAGAGTTTGGCCCGAACTCTATCTTCTATGGACAGAATGTTCTTTGTGAGCTTTGGATGAATGGGTTGATTGGGATTTGGGCTAAGTAAACCTATAAAGCTATGGCTAACCCAAAGTGCTCAATATGACCCAACATACATCATCTATACTCAAGAATAATAATAAAAATACAGACTCCAGTATACGCAAAATAGTAAAACTCCAAGCAGCTGTGATCTTGAACCAATAAGCTGAGTTGATTGATTTCGAGCACGATGTGTCCAATTGGACTATGACAAATATTGTTTTGTTAATTTTCAAGATTAGGTTGACTGTGATCCGGTTTGGGTCAACAATCTCCCCCATTTTGATAATTGACAAAATATGATATTTGTATGTCCAATATTCATACTTGGACACATTATGGCTCCCCCGTACTTGAACAATCGTACTCCCCCGTAAACTGATATTTTCTATAAATACTCATCCAAATATACATATCCAAGGATACACAATTTATAGTGCTAATACATATAGCAATGGTCATAGTATCAAGACAAATATCAATGGTTCTCCCCCTTTTGACAATCAGCAAAAATAGAGACAAAAATATAGAAATAAAAACGTACAATCACATAATGAAAGAGAATCATGCAAGTAGTAGTGTAATGCTCCAGTCCCAAAATAATTGGGACTAGATACGTATCATGCCAGCTGTATACATACGAGTAAATATACGGCTCGTATGTATACATAAGCTGTAAATGTAGAAAGCCAAGACACTAAATCTTATCCACGAAGATAAATAATGATATAAAGCAACTTTGAGTTTGTCATGTACATAATAGTTGGGCGGAGATAAAGTCCACTACCAACCAAATTAAATATGGAAAAATATACAAGGAAAGAATTTAGCAAGCGAGAGCAAGTGACGAGTCCAAGCACAATCATCACGGAAGAAGGAATGGCCTTAGCTAGAGTACCTGCAAGAAATCACGAAACACACACCTGGAGAGATCACTAGGTCCTCAGAGGGACGTAATAAGACACATAATATCATGCTAATAAACTGAATAACAAAGCTCAACAGAAAAGTATGCATGAGTAAAGGTTCCTAAACATTCTATGTGGAATGCACTTCAGAGGACAACGTTCTACGCAGGGGCTGTAACGGATTCATGCAAGCAAGTAATAGAGAGTGGTCGTCAAGTAGCGCTCATCCGAGACACTATCGGCCCTGGGCAGAAGGTAGTGCTCATAAGAGTCACCCTCGGCCTAAAATGTGTGTAAAAATAAATGTATCCCCTACGCTAATAACTGTCCCCTCCCCCCAATGATACTATACATGTGTCGACTCTACGACACTGTTTAAATCCTTAATAACTGCCAAGTCTTCTACACAATCTATTGGCAATTATATCCTAACGTACGGCCTGTACGCACCAATGATCAGTCAGCACGCAAGTCCGCATCTATATGCGACTAACCACTCACACACAATCCGTGGCATATCGTGACAGTTTATGAGATGCACTAAACATACGGTGGTCCCATAACTCTAAGCCAACTGCATAAAGTATAATAATTTGCAGCTATATATAGTATTGAAAGAACAACATAAAGAAAAAGCATGCATTATATTGAGCAAGAAATTAAACAGTAAAGGCAAGGTGTCTTGCCTGGTGTGTCGCCTGGTATGGTGCGATATTCTCTGACACGTCTCAATAGTCCAGTAGCCATGGTCGACGTAATGGTCCAAAATCGCGAAAGAATAGGAACATGTAATTAGTCATGGTCAACGACAAAAATAGGAGGAATTTAGGAGTAACTAAATATTTATACTAGTTTTAGAAATTATTCCCTTATTGTTTTGAAGACTAATTTTTATTAGAAAATTTCAAGAATCGATTTTTAGGCAAAAAAACTCTTAATTTTATCAAAATAAAATTTCCTAGCTAACAAGTATATTTTTATTGGTTAAAATACTTTCTAGAAAAATATTTGAAATTCTTGGGAATTATTTTATATTTTTAGAAACTACACTTTATAATAAAAACATTTCTTGAACAAAAACATTTCTTGAACAATTATATATATAAATATTTAAGCCATTTGTTATAATAAAAATATTTGATATATATTTTACATATATATATATATATATATATATATATATATATATATATATATATATATATATATATATATATAGATATATTATATATATATACCCATGATACCAAATTATCTAAACTAATACATACAATTAATAATAATAATAATAATAATAATAATAATAATAATAATCCAAATAGTAAAAATAATAATAATATAACTAATAATAATAATAATAATAATAATAATAATAATAATAATAATAACAGTAATGATAATAATAATCATAATCATAATATTAAATAATTAAAAAATAATAATAACAGTAATAATAAATATAATAATAATACTAATAACAATAAATAATAATCAAAGTAATATATAATTCTAATAATAATAATTATAAACCAAAATATCACTAATATCTATACATTCCCCTCCAATGTTACACAGCGAGGGAGAAAGAGAATTACAGAGAGAAGTGAGGAATCGAAAGAGAGCGGTAAGAGGAAGAGCGGGGAGAGAGAGGCTTACTGGAGAGGGCTGCGACGATCGATGTGGAGGCGGCGGCTCCAGCGGGTGGCCGGCGTTGGCTCCGCGAACGCGCGACAGTTCGAGGGGAGCGGGAAGGGCTTGCGTGGTGGGGGTCAACGGTTGTCGCCGGTGTCGGGGATCTATGCAAGGCTCGACGGAGGGCGCACGGAGTCGTGTGGTGGATCTCTGGTGCGATCGCCGGAGAACGACATGGGCGGTGGTCGCAAGACTTCGGCTGTCACCGGATCTGGCGGAGAGACAGCGGCTCCGCGGCTGGGAGGTGGCGTACGGTCAAGACGAGGCCGGGATGACGCTCACATCGGTGGCCGGCTCGACTGGGCACGGCAGACCAGAGTGGCGTCGGGCGTTCAAGCTACGGGGGTGGGGCTCGTCGGCCATGGAGGAGGCAAAGTTGAGAAAGGGCGGTCGGTGCCGCTCAGAGTCACCGTGCGGTGGCGGATCTGGTCGCCAGTCGAAAAGGAGGTCGACTCGTGCGGCCATGGCGACGACGGTGCCGGAGTGAAGGTAAGAATTTTACCTCTTCTACTTCTCCATTGTTGGTGGTGGTGGATCTGGATGGGGTTTGTCAGTCGGATGCTAGTCGGATCGGATGGCGGATGTGGTGATGGCAGTGGTGTTTGGTTGGTCGGATTGGCCAGGTGGTGGTGGTTGATGGTGGAGGGGTTGTGCCATGGTGGTGGCGGCAACAGAGTATTTCGGTGGAGTATGGTGGCGGTGATGTCGGGATGATGATGGCGTGGGTGATGTTGGGGACGGCCAGGCAGGAGTTGGGGTGTTGGCGAGCATGGTGGTGCTGTCGGTGATGACTGGGAGGAGGCACGACAATGTTGGGGTTGGATTCTGGAGGCTGGTGGTGATGATGGTGACAGTTGTGGTGGCTGTAGGCGAAGCAACGATAGCGAAGCCGAGAACAGTTCCTGTTATTATGGTTGTCGCGTCCGGGGTATCGGACGGGACACAAATATGTATTTGTAGAAGAAAATATAGTGGAAGAGAATAGTGACACCGACACGATACACAGCTGGTTTGTGGAGAATTTATGGATGAGTACCTCTCCTTATATAGGAGGTGGGAATTCCCAGTTGGATAAGGACTCGTAATGGTTTAAAATCCCGATGGATAATTCCATCATTTATTTAAATCAAATTATAATTTAAGCAATCAAAATTAAATTAATCTAGGTATCTTCCTTTAATTTAAAATAAAATATTTTCCATGTTTAAATTATCAAAAATAACTCAAATATTCAATAAAATAAAATCTTAAATATCATTTCCATAATTATTAAAATATAGCATTAATTAATTTCAAAAATCAAGAATATTACTTAAATATAAATTATAAAATAGCTTTTGTAAATGAAAAAACCTATTCATAAACAAATTTCATATTTCGCAAAATATTCGGAGTATATTTCATATAACCCATAATTTTCAAATTACTACTTATAAACGACGAACAAAATAGCTATTTTTGAAAATCAAAATATTTATCACATTCATTTAAACATGTACTTTCCTATATAAAATAAAATTTATAATAAAAACATTTTTCTAAAAATATATACCTCGACACATATTCGCACTCGTCGAGATATTTACGAAACGCAAATCTCGCACGCTACGTAAGTACAACAAGGCGAACTCGTATGCGACGTATAGATACGAAATAAATAAATAAAATATTTAAAAAAAACGTAGTAGAAATTTAGGGGGTTTACAAGTAGTGCTAACTGATAGCAAGCAGAGCCATATAGTTTAAAAACATAAAGACATAAGCAAAAAGAAACATAGTGCCAAAATAAACATAGTCTAAGCATCAGTAGCAGTACAATAGCCATATCCATCAAGGAGCATGTGAAGGCCCCGCACCATCAGAACTGGTACGACGGGGATCCACAAAAGCAGAAGTCGGATCAAGATAGCGATGAACCCATGAATCGTCAATGCGATAACCATCGCGAGACGGATCACACATCATCAGAATCGGCATCGTTGGATGGAAGGCCATGGAGTACTGAATGTCATGGATAGAGTTGCTTAGCACACTCATCTGCAGAGTAGTGCGGTAGTCCATCTGCGTCCAGCGATCATTCATCTCGACCCAGCGCTCGTCCTCCAAACGGATGCGATCGCGAAGCATAGTCTAAAGAGAGTCCAGTGTAGCAGTGTACTCAGTAGCAGGTGAATCAGGAGCAGCAAAGGGTGCAAGAGTGTCAGGCTTCTCAGCATCATCGGACTCAAAAGAGGCGATAGCAGCAACAGTTCTCCTTGCCTTAGTCAGAAAGACAGGAGTGGGCAAGGACTGACACTGATCCAATGGAACATGGAAGGCACAAAAGATCAAAAGAAGATACATGGTATAAACCAAAGATTTTGGTTTAGACCGAGCACGAATCATCCAATCCATCATCGTGCGAGGAAAGTTGAAGGGGACGCAAAAGTGGAGAAAGAAGATAGCAGTAATCTCAAAGTAAGTAACTCCATCTTTGGATCCAGCTTTCGGCAAGACCGAAGAAAATATAATTCGATGAAGTTCATAGAAATGATTATTGAGATGTTTAGCCATAAGTTTTCGAGGTGAAGGATTTGGAGAACAAAGATCACCCTTGAAACTTTCCAACGTGGTCTCTCCGGGAAAAACAAAGTCCCGAGCATCATCAAGCCGTTTCCAAGTGTTTGGGTCGGGCAAACCTAGTAGGTCGGCTAACTCAAAATCATCAAAAGATATGTCTACATCGGCGACACGTGAATAGATGCGTGTGCGGTCATAAGTCATGTTGCAATAAAACATTTGTATGGCATTCACATATATTGGTTCACGAGTTGCAACAAGCTCATCAAGACGTAAGTCATGAAAATTAGGAAGAAAATCGGAAAATACCGTAAATTTAATAGGGTGTCTGGCAAAGACACGACGATGACGGATGTCGGCGAACCATGCATTGGACGCATCTAAGGACACAAAAAGACGGTCATCGTATGTGTCGGCATTGATGGGTGGAGGTGGATTAAAAATAGGGTGCACCAAGTTAGGAGGAGGATGAGGAATAGATTGTGGTTGAGGATTAGGTTGAGGGTTTGGGTTAGGATTAGTAGAGGATTCACCAATACTTCTCTTGGTCTTTTACCCCTACCAAGCAACCTAGGAGCCATGGAAAAAAAATTGAGATGTGAAGAGAAATAGAGAGATATACCTTACAAGAGACCTAAGATGGAGGAGAACAACTCCAAGATTGACTTCCTTGAGTTTGGAGAGAAATTTTCCAAGGATTGGAGCCTTCTAGGGTCAGGGTTTTGAAGAAAATATAAGTGGAGATGGAGGAAGAAGACAATGGAGGAGAGAGAGACATATTTTTTAATTTATGTCCTTTTGGTCGGATGGTCGGGTGAAATATGGGCCATCGGATAAAAAAAAGATGGACGGCTGAGAATAATCTGAGGTTCTGGAACAAGGACACCGAACTCAGCCCGAACTCTAGGTGGGGCAGAGTTCGGCCCGAGTTCTGGTCCCTTAGGCCAGAACTTCAAGCAGGAAATAAAAAAGAGATTTGAAATAAATTTGAATAAATGGTCAAAGATATAAATAAAAACAAGATTGAAAATTAGAATTTTCAAATGAGGCAGGCTATAAATAAAATTTAACCATATAATAACTAAGGAGTTATGACATAAATCAATATGGTGAAGCTGCTATGGGGTAGCTGCAGGGGCCGGATCCCAACTAGCGGTAGTCCGAAGACTAGTACACCGTGTCGCTTAGGCTTTTACGCCTTGTTGTCAGAAGGACCGTTTCGGCTTGTACCCATAGCAAAGTCAGCATAGAGAATCGTGACATAATCGAAAATTATGTAGGTCAATTTAATATATAACCGTTTCATCTAAAATTCCTAATTCCCGACAAAGAAAATTGAATCGCTCCTCGGATAATGGTTTTGTAAAGAAATAGACCAACTGATGAACCGTGTCAATAAATTCTAAATTAATAGTGTCATTCTCTTGGGGATCACGCAAAAAGTGGTGACAAATTTCAATGTGTTTTGTGCGTGAGTGACATATAGGGTTCTTAGTAAGATTTATAGCACTAGTGTTGTCACAAAATATAGGAATGTGCATAAAAGATAAGTTATAGTCTTCAAGGGTTTGCTTCATCCATAGAATTTGTGCACAACAACGACCAGCTGCGATATATTCAGCTTCTGTTATGGATAGTGCGACAGAATTCTGCTTCTTGCTAAACCAAGAGACTAGAGCCTTTCCTAATAAATGACACATGCCGCTTGTACTTTTACGGTCAACTTTGCATCCAGCGAAATCAGCATCAGAGTACCCAATGAGGTCAAATGATGTTGATTTGGGATACCATAGGCCTACTGTAACCGTACCCTTAAGGTATCGAAAGATACGCTTAACAACGGACGTGTGTGATTCCTTAGGATTTGCTTGATATCTAGCACACACGCAAACGCTAAACATAATATCAGGACGACTAGCAGTTAAATAAAGTAGACTGCCTATCATACCTCGATACTTACGTTGATCAACAGGTTTACCGCTTTCATCTGGTTCTAGTTTGGTTGTAGTAGCCATTGGGGTGCCGATTGGTTTGACGTTGTCAAGGTCAAATTTCTTTTACATGTCCTTTGTATACTTTGACTGACAGATGAAAGTTCCATTTGATGTTTGTTTGACTTGCAGTCTAAGAAAGTAATTGAGCTCTCCCATCATGCTCATTTCAAACTCGGTCTGCATACACTTAGCAAAATCTTGACAGAGAGTTTCATCAGTAGAACCAAATATAATATCATCAACGTAAATTTGTACTAAGAGAATGGTGTCTTTGAAAGATTTTATAAAGAGTGTAGTGTCAACTTTCCCTTTTGAAAAACCTTTTTCAAGCAAGAAATTGCTTAACCTTTTCATACCAAGCTCTAGGGGCTTGTTTGAGGCCATAAAGCGCTTTCTTGAGTTTGAAAACATGGTCGAGAAATTTATGATTATCAAAGCCAGGGGGTTATTTTACAAAAACTTCCTCCTTAATAAATCTATTCAAAAAAGCACTTTTCACATCCATTTGAAACAGTTTAAAGTTTTGAAAATTAGCAAATGCACAAAGCATCCTAATGGATTCAAGTCTTACAACTGGAGCATACGTCTCATCATAGTCGATACCTTTCTCTTGGTTGTATCCTTGAGCTACTAGACGAGCTTTGTTGCATGTAACTGAACCATCTTCATTTACTTTGTTATGAAAATCCATTTCGTACCAATAATCGAGTGATTAGCTGGCCTAGGAATGAGTTCCCAAACTTGCCTCCTCTCGAATTGGTTGAGTTCTTCTTGCATGGCAGAAATCCAAAACTCATTATTAAAAGCTTCTAAAATATTTTTTGGCTCAATTTGTGAAATGAAGGCAGTACTAGCAATGGAGTCCCTTAATGATGATCTATTACTTACTCCGCATGAAACCTCACCTATAACCAAATTTTCTGGATGTGACGGCTTGAAAGAGAATTTTTTTGGCAAGCCCTCCAGAGAATTAGTTTCAGTGGTAGTATTCATCAGAGTAGAAGTTGATGGCTCAACATCATCATCAAGAGTAGCTGCTGCACTGTTATCCTCATGGAAAGTTGCATTTGTAGACTCTTCCACAATTAATGAGCGTTTGTTGAACACTCTATATCCCTTGCTCTTGGCCGCATAGCCAAGAAATATACCATCGTCAGCTTTGGCATCAAATTTGCCTAAGTTGTCTTTGGTGTTAAGGATAAAATATCGACAACCAAAAACTCAAAAATATGAAATGTTTGGAGTTCTTCCAAACCAAAGCTCATAGGGTATTTTCTTCGTAATAGGACGAATGAGCACCCTATTTAAAATATGGCACGCTGTACTGACAGCTTCAGCCCAAAAATATTTTGGAAGAGAGAATTTATTTAACATGAATCTAGCCATATCGCCAAGAGTCATATTCTTTTGCTCCACAACACCATTTTGTTGAAGAGTTCTCGGACAAGAAAACTCATGATTAAAACCATTTAAATCACAAAACTTTTCAAAATCAGTATTTTCGAATTCGCCTCCATGATCACTTCGGATTCGAGTAATCATGTAGCCTTTTTCATTTTGACCGTTTTTAGCAAATATTTTGAAAACAGAAATGGTATCACTTTTTGTTTGTAAGAAAGAAAATCCAAGTAAATCTCGAAAAGTCATCTACTATCACAAAAGCGTAGAGTTTTCTACCAAGACTGGCTACTCTACTAGGACCAAATAAATCTATATGAAGTAATTGCAAGGGTCTAGTAGTACTTACAGAGTTTATGGAATAAAATGAGGACTTGGTTGCCTTATTCAACTCACATTCAGCACATACCGTATCTTTTTTGAATGTGATGTCGGGCAAGCCTCTAACTAGCTTCTTAGTCGATAGCCTGGATATAGTATCCATATTGGCATGACCAAGATGCTGGTGCCACAATAATCTTTCATCCTTGTGAGCATAGAGACATCTTCCTGCACTGTTTGTATCTCTAGATAGATAGAAAATGTAAATATTATCCTCTCTTATCCCTTCAAAAGCGATGTCTCCCGTTGATCTATCATAAATATAGCATTTATTTTATCCAAAGTTAATATCATATCCATGATCAGCAAGATGACTAATGCTGAGCAGGTTATACTTTAACTCGGTCACTAGGCAGACATCCTTTATTACAGAAGAAGGAGGATGACCAATAGTACTATTACCTATAATATACCCTTTTAGGTTGTTGCCGAAGGATACATATCCTTCTCTCTTCATCGATAGTGATGCGAAAAGATTTGCGTCTCCCATCATATATCGCGAGCATCCACTATCGAGAATTCACTTACTTTTAGTTGAGGAAGGAAGGTCCACCTACATCAAGAGTAGATGTGACCTTTGGTACCCATGTTCTGGAGGGTCCTGAAAAGTTAGTTTTTGGCATCCATGCGTATATATTCCTATCTACTAATCTCCTAACTCTACATTATGGTGAGATGTGTCCATGCAATCCACAATAGGTACAAATAGGATTCCTATTTATGTTAGAAGCATGTTGATGATGTCTATATGTAGCATGATAAGAGTGGTGTGGAGCAGCATGATAATGCCTATATGTAGCAGCAGGATGATGATTGTATGCAGTATGGTGGTGATTTTATTTATGTGCAACATGGTGATGATTATATCTATGTGTAGCATCGTGATTATGTGTCACATTAGAATAATAGTTATGAGAATGATTTCTACGTGCATGTGGTTTGTGTGCTGTATGGAAGTGGGTATACATGTAAGCATGTTTGTGTGCTGTAGGTGGATGACGTGCTAGACTATTTTGAGTAGTATTGTGCTTTGTGTGTATCTTATGTGATTGGGTTTGAGGTTGAGCAACCTATTTTCCCAATCTAGTCTCTAATTTCTTAGAGACGGCCTGCAGTTCACTAATCTTAGTATTTAAACCACAAATCTTAGTAATAGAGATCTTGTGTCTATTCTTTTCTTCAGCAAGCTCAGTGTTGAGTGCTGTGATCTCTTGTGTTTGCTTTTCAATACGTGCTTCGATATCATGTAGGCTTAATTTAAGCTTAGACACCTCATTTGTGACTTTCGTGGGTAAAGTGTCTTTAATATTATCAAGCAATAAAGAGAGTCTTTGGATCTCGACTTCATAACTTTTGATCTTCTCCTTGGCGTGTTTATATTTACCAATGACTTTCTTGTGGTCATCGAGTAAATCATTGAATGCATCGCCAAGTTCAACAAAAGTGAAATCATCGAGAGTTTTGCTTGTTACCTTATCGGATGTTGCCATTAGGCATACATTGGCAGTGTCTTGAGGAGAGTCCTTTTCTTCCTCGGAGTCACTAGCTTCGCTTTCATGCCAAATGCTTGTGTTGGCATATTTTCTTCAGGAAACCTTCTTGTATGGTTTCTCATATCGGTTGCTCTTCTTTGCGAATGGGCAGTCTTTTTGGACGTGTCCAATCTTCTTACAGCCGTAGCATGTTGGCTCTTCTTCGTCATCTTCTTGTGGTTCCTTCTTTCTTCGATTGAAGCGAAGGAATTTCTTGAAGTTGCGGACAATGAGAGCTTGATCACCACCTTCAGAGTTGTTGTCATCCATCTCTTCAGGATCAGCTCTTCAACGGTGAGCTTTAAGGGCAATCTCCTTTGCCTTAGGAGCAGGCTCTTCGAAGTCTTTGAGGTCAAGCTCACGAGTCATCAGCTTTCCCATCAAAGTCTCCATGGACATTGTAGTGAGATCATTTCCTTCTATGATGGCTATCACCTTAGGGTTCAAAATCTTTGGTAGCCCCCTAAGTATCTTGTGGATCTTCTCGTGATTTGTATATTGTCTGCCGAGAGAAGACAAGGGGTTGATGATGTCAAGGAATCTTGTAATCATTTGTGTGATCATCTCATTTGGCTTCATCTTGAAAGCCTCATATTCTTGAGTGAGACGACTTATTTTTGACTCCTTGACTTGGGTGGTTCCTTCATGCGTCACTTCTAGAAGTCTTCATACTTCATGAGAGGTAGTGCATATTGAGACCCTGTTAAACTCATTCCTGTCTATTGCACAAAATAAAGCATTAATAGCTCTTGCGTCTAGACTCGCCTATTTTTTCTTCTCGTCAGAATATTTGTCGTAGGATTTCTCAACGAGATCACCATTGACAACTATCCTGGCGGGCCTTTTCTAACCATCGGTGACAATGGTCCACAGGTCGAAGTCTAGCGACTTGAGATAAAAACTCATCCTTATTTTCCAATAGGTGTAGTTTGTTCCATTAAATAGGGGAGGCCTATGAGTGGACTGCCCTTCACCGTGATTAGAAAACATGGGTTGAGTGGTTGCCATGGATCTGCTCTAGGATGTTAGTCCTTGTTAAGAGAACAGAGCTCTGATACCAATTGAGGTACAAGTTGGCAACTCGAGAGGGGGTGAATAGAGTTTGTATCAAAAATGATCAATTAAAAATTTAAACTCTCTTCACCAACTAAATAATCAGAGTAAAATAAATACAAAAATAAAGAGTAGAGAGCAAGCACAAACACAGCAAGATTTTTAACCTGGTTTTCCTCGTGGAGGACTAGTCCAGGCCTGAGAACTCTAGCTCAGGATTAAAATCCACTATTTGTGAAATAGGGTTACAGCCACATGCTTTTTCACAGAAGAGCATGCCAAACTTCTTTTAATGATCGCTTTAGCAAAACTTGGACTTTTCCAAGTGACTTACAACTTCTTGTACTTCAAACTTCTAGCTGGATCGTACCGAGCAACTTGGACGGTTGAAAAGTTTGAATGCTAAGTGGATGGGAAGGTAAGGCTCTTGAATATATAGGCTATGTAAGAGAAGAAGAAGAGAAGAGTGGATGGTTTCAAATGAGAGAAACCAAGGCCTATTTATAGGGTTCGGGGTAGGCAGAATTCGGCCAGAATTCGGCCAGAATTCGGCCAGAATTCGTTATAAATAATTCAATTTTTTGGCCGTTGGACAACTAGCAGTGATCAAGACCTAAAAATCAGCATCCTAAATTTTAGGGGACCGAGTTCGGCCCGAACTCTGTGTGAGGCAGAGTTCGGCCCGAACTCTGTCTTCTATGGACAGAATGTTCTTTGTGGGCTTTGGTTGAATGGGTTGATTGGGATTTGGGCTATGTAAACCTATAAAGCTATGGCTAGCCCAAAGTGCTCAGTATGACCCAACGTACATCATCCTATACTCAAGAATTAAAAAAAGACAGACTCCAGTATACACAAAATAGTAAAACTCCAAGCAGCTGTGATCTTGAACCAATGAGCTGAGTAGATTGATTTCGAGCTCAATGTGTCAAATTGGACTATGACAAATATTGTTTTGTTAATTTTCAAGATTAGGTTGACTGTGATCCGGTTTGGGTCAACATTTACGTCTAATATGCTCGTCATGGCACACGATGCACTAGCTATGACATATTTTCTAGTCTACATGCATAACAAAATTTTACCACGACTAAGACTGTATTTAAAAATAAAAAAATCTTCAAAATTTTTGGAGGTTTACATCCTACCCAACTTACAAAAATTTCGTCCTCGAAATTAAAATATATCTTAATATCAAAGAATAACGTGATTGAATACGAAGGAAGAATAAGTACGTCAAATCGAAACTCGGTTTCCGAAAAGATGGAGGAGGTAGTTAGTTATAAAAGGAATCCAAATTGATGCCATTTTCTACAAGATGGGATATTCTTTGTTCAAGACTCTACCCAACTTATAGAAATTGGTTAGCCATAAAAATTTGCGTTACAAGACTTCTGGAAAGGTCAAATTTTAAGGAAAGGTATGAGAATATTAGGTACGTGTTTATAATTGTGGACTCCAAAGGATGCCTAAGTATTACCAGGGTGTTCTAGGTCAATAACTACCAAGAGGAATTTATTACCAATTTATCATCGCTCATGCATTTGTCATACTTCAAAAAGATAGTAGGAATCTCTTGTTCGGATATAGCTAGTACGTGTCTGTTCAAAGGGATTGCGTAACATGGGTAACTAAGAGATGAGATTAAAGAATTTAGGGGAAGAAGAATTCATGGGCCATGAGATGAGAGTCTACTGTAAGTGTAGAAAATCTTTTTAAGAATTAGATTTGACGACAAGGCATGATTAGGTAGGCATTATTCTTTTAAGTCATAATGACTAGGGTCTGCGGGTTGGTGTTTTGTGTTGTGTAGATACCCGGTGAAATTATCTTTCAAAACAAGTCTAGCGACACAAAAATATATTGATTTGAGGTACTAGCAAAATGACTAAAATAGGTCATAGTCAAACAGGTCAAAAGCATTAAATGGGCAAAATTGTTAAAAAATTTGTCTTTGTCGGTTTGCAAAATGGAATGCACTGATGAAATCTGCGTTTGAAAACAATTTTGTAGACACAAAAATATGTTGATTGGAGTTGGAAGCAAAACGACTAAAATCGGTCAAGGTCAAATTGGTCAAAAGGCACTAAAAGGGCACAAAACCATAATAATTCCAACATTGTTGGTTTACAAAATGGACTTCACGGATGAAATTGTTGTTCGAAAATAAGTTCACAAACATGAAAATGTGTTAATTGGAGCTGGAAGGAAAATGATTAAATTAGTCGAAGTCAAATTAGCCAAATGGCATCAAAATAGCAAAAAAGTCAAAATAATTCCAATATTGTCGGTTTGCAAAATAGAGTTTACGGATGAAATCGTTGTTCATAATAAGTTCGTAAGCACAAAATTGTGTTGATTGGAGCTGGAAGTAAAATGACTAAAATTGGTCAACTCATAGTATAGTCAAATTGATTAAAAAGATTAAAAAGTACAAAAAAGTCAAAAATATCCCAACGTTATTGGTTTGCGAAACGGAGTTCCCGGGATTCAAAAAATAGTTCATAGACACAAAAAATGTTTATTAGAGCTAATATCAAAAAGGCTAAAATTTGTTAAAGACAAACTGGTCAAAAAACGTTAATAGGGAAAAAAGTAAAAAAATCGAACGTTGTCGGTTTGTAGAGTCGAATTCACTTGTGAAACAGTCATTGAAAAATAAGTTCGTAGATACAAAAATATGTTGTTTAGAGTTGGTATGACGACCCGCACCCAAAAATTTGGACACAAATATATGAAAGCACGTCCAGCCTACACCGCAGAGTCGACGGTAATAAGCTGTCAATTTCTCAAGTACATCCAGTCCAATCACATAACATGAATCATGATATCCAGGTAGATATGAAATGGAAATGTAGGTCCACAGAGTTCAACACAGAGAGTCAAAATACAGTAATCCTCAAAATGAAATACAACTCATCAAATGTTCTGATAACAGAAATCCAAATGACAGAAAGTAAAGACTAAGCTAAGCTAAGCATCCTCCAGTGGCACATCGGCAATATCATCTCCCGCATCCTTAGCTAAGCCATGATCTGCCTCAGGTGTACTATAGTAAGTGGAACACCAATGCTCTAAGTATTCGCCTAAAAATGTGGTTATCCAGTTAGGATTGGAGCAAGTACATCATAGGAATCATAACTCATAACATGATAGATATCATACAACGAAAAATAGAAGATAAAATATTGAGATAAAATAGTAACATGGTGAGGGTAGATAAAATAGACATGAAATCATGGCATGTGACATAGCAATATGAATGCATAAGTCATAGCTACACTAAGTGAGGTTTAAGTACTACGTTCTATATGTGATCGGGCTGAGGGATCTACTTGGTACGACTCAATCATACGTGTCGTATTTGATTATCTATTCTTCTGAGAACATGATATACTGGATTTTGATCACATATATACTAAAGTAATTTGCGACTAACTAGCAATCATGATTCAAATCATGGCAGGAAATAGAAACAAGTAAACAGGGAAATATGATAAACATGAGTATAGTAATCATGACCATAATCCATAAATACTAATCTCCTGTGATAATCATGGCATGCACATCTAGATCGTGAAATATAATAACTATCAGAAAATGAGAGCATTTGCTGTAAGTACTTGCCTCGGTAAATGACGTCGACGTACGCGATAAGAACGTCTCACCACGAAAAAGATCACAGTCTACAGTCAAGAATAATAAGTCCCAAATAACTCGTCGAAGATCAATATGTCCAAATCTGTCCAAGATCGAGTCCAAAATCCAATTATCCCAATAAGTCTAATAAGTCGATTATTGATTTGGTAGCAAGTCACAAATTAGGAAAGCACGATTAGGTTATAATTTAATACGATAATAGAAAATAATAACACAAACCTATACCTATAACCTAATAAATATTTATAATATTTGGAAACAAGTTTCTACTTAGCAAAATCCCTTTTAAAAATTATATTAAAGCATTATTCGGTAAATACTACTTTTAGAAAATATATACTATAATAATATAATATATTTACCAAGTATTACTACTACAAAATAACAGTATAAAATACCTACTCATGCGTATATTATTTATTTATACTAATAATATCATTATATATATATATATATATATATATATATATATATATATATATATATATACAAAAAATATATATATATATATATATATATATATATATATATATATATATACCCAATAATATCTTTACACTAACCAATCCTGGGCTTTAAGCCTAGATTAACAAATAAATAAGTTTAAAAAGGACTGGGCCCTAAGCCCAGCCCAAACAGAACATACTAACCATTTAATATCAATTAATTGAAGTGGGCTTGAAACCTAACATGCCACTATACAGTTCAAAATATATAAGCCTTAAACCATAGGCACCTGGCCCATCAGACTAACAGAAGATCCATTAGGGTTTTAAGAACCCTAAGCTCATCTCTTCACAGGATAGAGAGAGTAGACTTAGCCAAAACAAAAAAATAGGGAGAATGAAGAAGCAGAAAGAAGAAGAAGAAGAAGAAGAAGGAAGGGAGTCCAGCGGAGAGAGGCAGAGTCTTACCGTCGTTGGCCCGCGACGTTGGACGGCGAGAATGCAACGACGAGCACGGTACCGGTCGAGGCGGTCTGATCTTCCCAGGTATGGCATAGTGTAGACAGTTCTAGATGGCGCTGGACCCAAGAAGAACGGTGGTGAGGTCAAGAAGAAATGGTGCTGGCTCGAATCTGATGATCGGTGGCGGAGAGCTCGAGATCGGATCAGAGGCGGTTGACGAGGCTAGGCGACAAAGGAGACGGTGGCAGTGGTGAGTAGATCTGGACTCTTTGGTCGAGGTTGGTTGAGGTAGGTGGTGAAGACTGGTGGTGTTGCAATGACGGAGTAGTGGTCTGAGTTTAGTCGGAATTTATTGGTTAAGGTTGGTGTTGTGCACGGTGGGTGGTCGTTGGTGGTTCTGGTGTGTCAGAGTGGTGGTTGGGTGGTCCTGGTGGCTAGGGGTCAGGGTTAGTTACAGAGAAGGACGGTGGCGTGAGGTATTGGGGACGGTGGTTGGTTGGAGCTAGGTCGGAGTCGGTGGAGTCGACTGGGTAGTGTAAGCTGAAGTCTGGTGTAGAGGACGGACGGCCGGAGTAGTGGTGGCGCTGGACGGACTGGTGGTGGAAGTTGGTCGGAGTACGGCTGGCTGTGAGGGTATGAAAGTTCTCGTGGTGCTAGATGATGTAGTGGTGATGGCTGCTGGAAGCTAGGGCGATGGGGAGGAGAGTTCGTCGGAGTAGCATGGCCGGACACGGGGCGTATGGTGGACAGCGGCGAAGCTTGACGGCTAGAAGAGAGAGAGTGACAAGAGAGAGAGGGAGTGACAGAAGAGAGAGAGAGAGAGAGAGAGAGAGAGAGAGAAAGAATATTCTATAATAAAATATTAGGGAGTTCTAAATATTTAAATTTAAAATAGTAGTGTGCTCTCCAAGCCTAAGTGGGGTAGTTGTAATTTGTAATAGATCTAGGAGTACTAGTAAAGATGACTAACAGCTCCTAACTAACCACTAACTAATGACTAACTAATTCTGGTTATTAGTTACTAATTCCTAATTAGGACTAAACTAACAATCAATTATGCTAATTATCCTATTAGTTAGGACTAACTAAATAATTAACTATTCCCTTACCCAAAGCATAGGCCTACAATCCAAGCCCAATGCTTGGTAGGCTCAAAATAATAAACAGAATAATAAAATAATCCAATATTTGTTAGGCTCAAAGCATAGCTAGCCCATAATCCAAGCTCAAAATTTGTTAAGCTCACAATAATAAAATAATTCTGAAATAAAATTATTAATTAAATAATATAAACAGAATTAGAATTAAATTCACAATAATTCAAAAAATGATTTTTATAAATTCCCAAAACTATAACATTATTTTTTTTCAAAAATAGAAAATCCAAAACTAGGTAGTTACAAGTCTACACACCTTAAAAAAATTTGTCCTCAAAATTCAAACATTTATTCGAAGATAACAAGCATACAATCACTCAACAAAAAGACTAGAAAAATGCTCTCTCATCTCGTCTTCGCGCTCCCAAGTTGACTCCCCCAGGGAATGGTGACTCCTAGCTACCCGGACGAGAGTAATCGTCGGGTTGTGAAGCACCTTCTCCTGACGATCGACAATCCCAACTGCTCCTTATGATAAGTGAGGCTAGGACCCATTCTGACCTTTGAATGGTCAATCACATGAGTTGGGTCGAAAATGTACCACCTCAACTGCGATACGTGAAACACGTTGTGCACACTCTCTAAAGTAGCTGGTAGGTCAAGTCGGTAGGCGACAGCCCCGATCCTCTCAAGAATGCTGAAAGGTCCAATAAATCTAGGGCTAAGCTTCCCGCCTCGACCAAAATGGATAGTGCCACGTGTCAGAGAAATCCTTAGGAAAACCAAATCTCCCACCTAAAATTAAAATAAGACTTAGAATATAAACCTTAATCAATTTACTAAACCAAAATTAAAATCTAAGTTTATTACCTCAAACTCTAACGGTCTTCGGTGGCTATCAGCCCAGTGTCTTTGCCTGTCCTGAGCCACACGAAGTCTCTCTCTAATCTGCTTCACCTTCTCTGTAGCATCAATAACCATCTCGAGCCCCAATAAGGCTCGTTCTCCATGTCATCCCAAGACAGTAGGGTACGGCACCTCCGACCATACAAGACTTTGAAAGGAGTCATCTCAATACTGGCTTGGTAGCTATTATTGTATGAAAACTCTACCAGGTGAAGATAATCCTCCCAATAGCCTCTAAAATCTAGCATACAAGTTCGAAGCATATCCTCGAGAGTCTGAATAGTCCTTTCCGACTGTCCATCAGTCTGAGGATGATAAACAATACTAAATTTGGCTGAGTGCCCAAACTAGCCTAAGCTCCTCAAAAAGTGAGAAGTAAATCTGCTATCTCGATCAGATTTGATGCTCACCAGTACCCCATACAATCGAACAATTTGTCTCGTATATCGCTTTGCAAGCCTCTTTGTAGTCAGTCCCACTTTGAATGGTATGAAGTCGGCCGAACCCAAATCGCATCCTTACCTCCAGGAGTACGTAAAAGTCCGAAAATGAAATCCGTAGTGATATGTCCCCACTTCTACTCCGAAATTGGTAATGTTTGAACCAAACCACCTAGTTTCTGCCTTTCGACTTTGACCTGCTGGCACACTAAGCATCTAGAACAGAAGCGTGCCACTTCCCATTTTATTCTATACCACCAGACATGATCTCTCAAATCCTTGTACATCTTGGTAGCTCCAGGATGTATAGAATACTGAGAGCGATGAGCTTTATGCATCACTTCCTCTCACAGATCATCACTCGACACACAGAGTCGAGTCCCATGCCTCAAAGAACCATCTTTAGCAATAGAGAAATCATCAAGCAATCCAGCCTGCACCTGAGCTCGAAGACTCCTCAAGATAACATCCTGGTACTGAGCCTCTCTAATTCTGTCCATCATCCCAGACTGAATCTACATGCCCATCATCTGCATCTCGATTCCAGGAATCACAATCTCAACACCCAGACTCTCTATATCTTCTAACAGATGTCGATCCTTAGTCAAGAACATAGCTACAGGATAACGGCTAAGTACATCCGCTACCACATTAGCTTTACCAGGATGGTACTATAATAAGATATTAAAGTCTTTCATCAGCTCCAGCCATCTACGCTGCCTCATATTCAACTCTTTCTGGGTGAAAACATACTTCAGACTTTTGTGGTCTGTAAATATTTTTACCCATTCACCATAGAGGTAGTGTTTTCTCAACTTCAGAGCAAAGATCACTACTGCAAGCTCTAAGTCGTGAGTGGGATAATTCTGCTTATGGAGTCATAGTTGTCTTGAAGCATAAGCAATAACATTCTTGTTCTGCTCAAGTACAAACCTAACCCCTTTCCTGAGGCATCACTGTATATAGTAAAACTTCCTGTCCCTGATGGCAAAGCAAGAATGGGTGCTGAGGTCAATCTCTTCTTTAGTTCATCAAAAGCAGCCTGACACTCATCAGTCCATACAAACTCCATGTCCTTCCGCGTAAACCTATTCCTCGACTCTGCGATACAGGAGAAGTCCTTCACAAACTTCCTGTAGTATCCAGCTAATCCCAAGAAGCTCCGAATCTCTGCTACTGAAATGGTCAAAGACTCAATGACAACAATCTTCTTCGGATCTACTGAGATACCCTCATCAGTTACCACGTGTCCGAGAAACTCCACTTTGTCTAGGAAAACTCATACTTCGAGAGTTTTCCATAAAGTTGTTCCTTTCGGAGAGTCTCTAACACGATCCTCAAATGCTCTTTATGCTCCTTAGGGGTCTTCGAGTATATCAGGATGTCGCCAATGAACACTACTACGAACTTGTCGAGGTATTGGTAGAATAACTTATTCATCAAGTTCTTAAAAATAGTAGGTGCTTTGGTCAACCCAAATGGCATTACCAAGAACTCGTACTGGGCATATCTTGTCTGAAAAGTAGTCTTTGAAATATATTCCTTCTTCACTCTCACCTGATGATAGCTAGACCTCAAATCTATCTGTGAGAATACTTGGCGCCGCTCATCTGATCGAATAAGTCATCGATCCCCGACAGTGGGTACTTGTTCTTGATTATGTGGCTATTCAAAACCTTATAATTAATGCACATACGCACTGACCCATCTTTCTTCGGCACAAATAATATCGGAGCACCCTAGGGTGTTGAACTCGACCTGATGAATCCCTTCTCAAGTAATTCATCAACTTGCTTCTTCAACTCCACTGCCTCATGATTATTAACTCTATAAACATTCCTAGCTACCAGTTCAGCTCTCGGAACTAAGTCTATAGATATTTCAACATCCCTATCAGGCGGCAATCCTGGTAATTCTTTTGGAAAAACATCAAGGAATTTGGTAATAATAGGGTGAGGCAACCTCTTGTCTTCTATCATAGCTCTACACAGAATATCATGCTTCTGTTCCACAGCTCCTCTGGCAAATTCAAACATAGGCTCCCCAGAGGACTGAATACTATACGTCCTCCATGACAAGCAATAGAAGCATAGTTGCTACTCAAGCAATCCATCCCGAGTACGATATCAAAATTCAGAAGTAGTATTACGAGTAGATCAGCACGCAATTCCCTTCCACCCGGGGTTATGCGACGCTGGACACAAAGATCTTTACTAAAAGAATTTCTCCGCCAGTCATGATCTTGTAGTTTCTATCTAGAGTGATGCTTAATACAATGTTTGAACACAGATGCTAGAGATATTAAACTATGTATAGCTCCTGAATCAAATAGTACAATAGCTGGATATGAATTAAGGAGAATAGAACATGCAATCACATCTCCAGGTGCCTCAGCCTCCTCAATAGTAGTCATGGTGAAGACCTTGCCCATTTGAGGCGCTCTCCTCTGCTGATGTTGGGCGAAGCGCTACTGCTGAGTGGGAAGAGGTCGTCTCTGCTGTTGCGCCATATGTGGCCTAGCTGGTTGAATATGGGTAGGAGAACCCCAGGAGTAGAACGATGCACTGTGCACTCCTTCATATGATGAGTGCTATAACCACAATACAGACGTAATTCTAGCCTCTTCCTGCAGTGGTCCCAAGTGTGTCCCGACTTAGTACAGTAGTTATAGATCGCTGCTGGATACATCTGCCTCTATCACTGCTGCTGACCAAGAACTCTAGCTGGCTGCTGCGATTGGAAAGTCTTCGACTAAAACTAAGGACACTTTGCCGGTCCAGGGTGATGATTAGCCCCAAATGTATCCTGGTCCCTCATGGTCCTAATATCAAGATCAACCTCAATCCTATGTGCCTCTGCTAATATCACAGCAAAAGTAGTAGTACTCGAGGAGATGTGAACTCAGATCTCTCTGGGCAAACCGTGATAGAATCTGCATACTTTGACCTTCGGCTTCTGGACCATATAATCTGCAAATTTGCTCAGCCTGCCGAATTTTGTACCATACTCATCAACTGAATGCCTGTCCTGTACCAAATTCTCGAACTGTACATCCATAGCTGTAACACCCAGTTTCTAAAATGAGGGTAATTTTGAAATTTTATAATTATAATTATTAATTAATGATATTTATTTCATATTAGAATTTTTAGTGATTTTTAATTAATTTTAAACTATTTAAATTTATGACTTGTGATTTTGGTGTTGTGCTGGTGATTAGTAGATACTGCCTACCCTAGAGCCTATCTTGTGATTAGGGTATTTTTGACATTTTTAGGGTTATTTGGATTTATTATAATTTATTTGAATTTATGGGAATTTTTAGAATTTATTTTGGAATTGTTTAGATGAAGGTTGACTAGTGTTGACTAGGAGACTAACCTAGTGACTGACCTAGGTTAAGACCACTTGGTTAGGTTAAGTAAACTTGGTTAGACCTAATTTAGTGAGATTTAAGTTATTAGAACTTGTTTGGAGAGTTTTGGAGTTGATTAGGCAATGGCTCATGACTTCATAAGTCATGATTAATGACTTGAGACTTAAAGTCCATAGGCCCACACCATGTAGCCAAACCTAAACCTAATCAGCCCATGGCAGCCACTATTGACCATTTCCTTTATTTAATCCCCTCCTAGAAGTTAGGGCTAGCCTCTTCCTTAGGAATTTATTGCAAGAGAAGAAAGAGGTGAGCTCCCATCTTTAGAAATTCATCATAAATCCATTTTTATTCCTTTTTAACCCAAACAAATTGCATTGGGTTCTAAATCCTTCCTACTTTCTGTTGGCTATGAGTATTCTCAGATTTGGGAAGATTTGGAGGAGTTCCACCATTGGGAAGAACCCCACTCTTTGAGCTTTTTGGGAGGATTTGATACATAGAGGTAACTCTCCATTCCTACCATGAAATTCTGGTTTAAGTACATAAATAGGGAGCCCTAGACCTAACCTAACTATAGGAATAGGAAACCCTAGGTTTTCGTGTCCTTTCGTGTCCAAACAGGACACGTATCAGTGCACTGTTGATTGTGTTTGATGAAATGCCACAGAGAACTTTTTGTGTGAATTTTTGAATTGTAATTGAATGGAAATTTGTATTTTAATGTCGCTTAACCATTTCTGGAACTCTGAGCTAATTTCGTGTTTGTGTCGTCTCACTAGGACTCTCGTGCACGCGTACTTGGACACGCGCGCACGTGAGAACAGTGATCCCCTGCATCTCGGGGTCTCTGTTGGACACGACACGACGTGTCGTGACATGAAACTTCGTGGGGGCAATGGGGCACCCACTGTAACCATGCTCCCCAAGTTTCGTGGGACTTCGTGCTTTGGTTGGCAAGTTATCGTCCACGCACTGGGAAGACACTGTTCTGTGCACTGTCACTTTTTAGCCACTGATACGCTGTTATTGCTTGGACACGGGAACACTTTGATTTTGTGCAGGCACTTGGACACGAGGACACATCCTAGGCGAATCTACATTGGTGACCACGAGTCCCCATTCGTGTCGTATCGTGTGCACGACACTCGTGCACACGTGCACGAGCCTGTGCACACTGCACAGTATATTGTGCACTGTTTTCATGTTTTCATCTGTTGGACACGTTTGTGTCCTATTGCTGGGACACAAACACATCCTATGACACGTGTACATGCTATATATTCATTACCAACCACTAATTACCCATATTAGTTTGATTATGTGCATCATTTTCCAATTTCCCCATTTTTCTGAAACTTATGTATTCTCAGTTTTCCATTTTTTGTTTAGTTTTAAATAATCGAATTTGAATTAATTTTTAGCCTATTTGATTGTTGTTGATCACTGTTTAAGTCCTTATTACAGTACTCCTATATGATTTCTACTTGTGGGTCGATTTTGAGGTATTTTGGGTTAAATTGGTGAAAGGGTTGGGTATTAAATTGAGTTTGATACATGTGGGCTGTTAATGGTTCAAATTGTGATACACATGTTCTCTATAACCTGAGATTATGGGCAGGGGGTTTTATGAGTTGTTCTCCTTCTCTTTTCACTGTATGGAAAACTCTGAACTGATTTTTCTTTCCTTCTTTTCTGAAATCTGGGTGTATTAATAATGAACCAGTGACTAACACTGTCAATAGGCTTCCTAAGTTCTTATTGAAACTGAAACTACATTTGGTTTTGTGTTGATACATGTAAACTGATATGTGTAGGAACTGTTGAGTATTCAAATGAAAACCTATGTTTCTAATACCTGAGATTGTTTGGGGTTCTCTCTCACTTTTCCTGTGTACACTATCCCCACATATTTTCCCTCATTGCCTACACACACACATGGACACATGTGCACTGTTTTCCTGTGTAACCCTCACTGTTACACTCATTCCCTAACACTTTGCCTATACACACACATTTTTACATTATCATCCCTCACTCACTGAATTGATTTCCTTATACACACACTGTCCTCTCTCCCTATCACTGTTTGTATTTCCTGCACATTGTTTTTCCTACTAGTCACACACACAACCACACACACACAATCTTGAACCCATTTATGTTTCCTGTGATGATTTACCCACACACCCTGACATTTTCCCCTCACAAACCTGTCTCACACACACACTAATTTGTTGATTTTGTTCCTATGAACTAACACACACATTCAAGCACAAACACACACAATCAACACCCTCACAACACTACACATATACACACACTCTTATTTATGCACCCACATTGCCATGTTATGTCACCCCCTCTCTATGTATATATAGTATATATATAGCTATATGTGATATACATGTTGATATGTGTATATATGATATGTGGGTGGGTATATAGGTAACATAGCCTATAGCCTAGGACTCATAGCCTATGGGTATGGGTTTGAATGCCAGTTACAGGTGTAGTTGACTTGTGTAGTCTAGATTTGATGTGGGCTTGCTAGAATAGACTAGTTGACCTAGTTTGACCATAGTTGACCTAGTTTGACTTCTAGGGTTGACTGGAGTTGACCAAAGGTTGACTTTAGCCTAGATTGACCCCAAACTTCATGTAGATGCATTGTAGCAGTCTATTTCCTTATTTTAGACTTGTTGTGACTTGTACTGTTCTATAGGAGACAGACACCACTCCTCGGACAGTATATTCTCTTCGGACGTTCAGGATACCAGGCGAGTACATTCTCTGATCATTTCATATCCTGCTTAGAATTATTTTCCTGCTTTAAATTACTTTACTTGATACTGCCACGTTGGTCACACGGATTGGTACTATATGGATCTTTTTATGAGATGTTATCCCCCTCGGGAGCATCGGATACTGCATGTTTTGTGCGTTTCACGAATCATCACGTATCTCTATGCTTCCTCTGATTCACGAATCGCTTGTGACACATGTACTCTCATGTTCACAGAGCCATCATGAATCACCTTCACGTATCACTCATTTTATGAGCCATGTGAAGTTTCACGAATCTTAACATAACTTGAACAGATCTTTGTGTATCGATTGGGGATGGAGGAGTGGAAATAGACATGTGAATATTATCCTAGTAGCTGTAGTCATGAATCACTCTCTTAGCTGTAGTCATGAATCTCCTATGCCATTCACATGTTTATATTTTACTCTGACTCACTAGTCACTATTAGCTCTCTATGTATAGTAGATATTTCCATTACAGTTTCTCTCTCTGTTTACATACTGCATTTCTTCAGTATCTATATCTTACTTTACTGCATGATTATATTTTCTAACCTGCTATGAACTGTTGAGATGTACTGTACTCGCTCCTGTCCTGACTGGACCTGTTGAAAATATTATAGAGGATGAGGAGGAGGCCCTATGTACCACCTATTACGGAGCAGGATTAGACGACACCTGCGACCTGGTTCCTCTGGAGGACCCAGCTACAGCACAGGATGCTATTCCCAGAGTCTAGACTAGATAGCTAGGCTTTAGTTTTCTTTCAGTATTGTGTTATTTGATTTTCAGTTGTTCTTCTGAGATGTTGTTATATTTAGAGACATGTATTGAGCTGGATGTTCTTTAGTTGTTATCTTAGATTTTCTCTCTTAATAGTATTACTTTGTGCTTCTGATCTCTCTATCTACCTTTACTATTCTATATCTGCTTTAGATGTGATTGAGACTGTTCTGTTATGTCACCTCCATTCGGAGTGTATATACTGTACAGGTACCTTTTTATTGCTAGATTATTGACCTAGGACAGCGTTCTACCGCCGACACTGCGACGTAGGCTGGGCGTTGTTACGTTCTCGTACCCTCACAGTGGGTGCAGGTCGTGACAATAGCACCTTCTACAATCTCCGGATAGAACTTCTTCTTAAAGTGGTCCTTAAACTGGTCCCAAGTCAGATCTAGGACTGCTAGTCGAGGCTCATTTTGGAACCAAGTGCAGACAATGTCCTGAAGCTGTAGGCCAACAGCCTTAATCTGTAGATCATTGGAAATCCTAACAACTCTCATGATACACTCAATGTCCTCGAGCCACTCATCAGTATGCAAAATTCCCTCAGTATCTTTGAAAATCTGAGGAGCATCTTCTTGAAGTCCATAATATCTCCCTTCTTCGGGTTAGAGGACTGCTGTTGCTGAGTAGTCGGTTGGGACTGCGGTGGAGGGGCAGACCTCTCAAGAGCAGCAACGGCCAACTGATGTGTCTTCTCGACACTCTCCCGCATAGCGGCATTCTTCTCCCTCTGAGCCTCAGCTTAAGTCCGCTGGGACTCAGCCTGAATACGCTGAGACTCCATCATCTCACGGAGGAAGCCGAATATCTATGCACCGTCAGCAGGTACACTCTCATAGGATAAAGACAAACGTGTCCCTCGTTAAGTTGGAGGAGGAGGAGGAGGAGGAGGAGGAGGAAGATGAAGACTCTCTGATGCGGCTGACGTTATCTCATGAACTATAGGAATAACAGAAGGTGGAAGGAGAGTCTCAATCGCTCTCTTCTTTGATGATCGAGAGGACGACGATGCCGATCGCACAAAAGCTGCAACAGCTCCTAAGCCATGAGATAGGGTCTTCAGAGGTATTCTAAAAAAATTAAGATATGATAGAATTAACAAAAATCCTAAGTACGACACAGACAAGATTATTCAAGAAGGACATGAATTTAGATGGAAATTAATCAAAATAGATCAGAATAATCAAATTCAAATTAGTTTAGTAGGCTCACAATAATAAAATAATCCTGAAATAAAATTACTAAATAAATAATAATAAACATAATTAGAATTAAATTCACAATAATTCAACAAATGATTTTTATAAATTCCCAAAACTATAGCATTGTTTTTTCTAAGAATAGAAAATTCAAAATTAGGTTGTAACAGTTGGAAGCCAAATGACTAAATTTTGTCAAGGTCAAAGCTGTCAAAAAGCCTTAAAATGACAAAAAAGTTAAAAACAAATACCAATGTTATCTGTTTGCAAAACGGAGTAACCTGGTGAAATCATCGTTCAAAAATAAGTTTGTCGGCACAAAAATGTGTTGATTGAAGGTGGTAGCAAAACGACTAAAATTGGTTAAAGCCAATCCAAAACGGGAGCTGGAAGCAAAACGACTAAAATTTGTCAAAGTCAAAATAGTCATAAAGGATTAAAAAGTTAAAAATAATTATGACATTGTCGGTTTGTAAAACGAATTCACGGATGAAATGGTAGTTCGAAAAATAGTTCGTAGACACAAAAATGTATTGATTGGAGCTAGAAGCAAAATGACTAAAATTGGTCAAAGTCAAACCGATCAAAAAGCATTAAAAGGCAAGAAACCAAAATAATTCCAACATTGTTGGTTTTCAAACCAGAGTTCATGAATGAAATGTTGTTCGAAAATAAATTCACAAACGCAAAAATTGGTCAAAAAAGCATTAATATGGCAAAAAGTCAAAATAATTCTAACATTATCGGTTTGTAAAATGGAGTTCACGAATGAAATCGTCGTTCAAAATAAGTCTATAGACACAAAAATGTGTTGATTGGAAGCTAAAACCAAAAGGACTAAAATTAGTCAAAGTCAAAACTGATAAAAAAAAATTAAAAGGGGAAAATGTCAAAAAAAATCCCAATGTTGTCGGTTCGTGAAACGGAGTTCACGGGTGAAAAGGTCGTTTGAAAATAGTTCATAGACACAAAAAGTGTTAATTAGAGCTTATAGTAAAATGGTAAATATTGGTTTACAGTCAAATTGGTCAAAAAACATTAACAGGAAAAAATTCAAAAAAAACTGAACATTGTCGGTTTGTAAATCAGAATTCATGGATGAAATAGTCATTCAAAAATGCATCCCTAAATACAAAATGACTATATTTGTTCAATTGAAATGGTTAAAAAGCATTGAAATGGCAAAAATAATTAAAAAAATCCTATATTGTATATTGTTGGAATAAATTATGGGGCCACACATGTAAAATTAATTATGTTTGGGCTATCTAAAAAATTAAGTCAAACTAAAGTGGTCTATTTGGAAATTGGCTTAAGGGTATAATTGTTATGGAATTAATGTGTAGATACCGGAGATAATTCTAATTTGATGAGGGGCCAAATTAGAAATATCACAACACACATATCTATATATATGTGTATTCATTAGGGTTATGGTCCCCAACTCATACGGCCACCAAGAGAGAGGTTTTCTCTATTCTCTTCTGTATTCCCATCGACAAAGAGAGGAACAAGGATTTCATCTTTATTATTAAGGGCCGTAGCGGGTTGGAAGATCAAATCCTACAAAGAAAAACGTCTGCTTCAAGATCGGTCAAGCAAAGACAATGAATTCAGGTACGCTTCCACAATCAATTTAATTTATGTTATTCATCTCATGAATCGACAGGGCACAACAAATTTCTAACCTATATTTGTAAAATGGAGTACCCCGGTGAAATTATTGTTAAAAAAAAGTTTATTGACACAAAAATGTGTTGATTGGAGTTCGTAGCAAAACGAATAAAATCGGCCAAAGTCAAACCAGTCAAAGAATTAAAAGGACAAAAATGACAAAAAATCAACGTTGTCGATTTGCAAAGCGGAGTTCACCGATGAAATCGTCATTCGAAAACAAGTCTGTATACACAAAAATGTGTTGATTTGAGCTAGAATCAAAACGACTAATCAAAGTCAAATTAGTCACGGAGTCAAATAATTATATTGTTGTCAGTTTGCAAAATAGAGTTCATTGATGAAATGGTCGTTCAAAAAATAGTCTGTAGTCAAAAAATTGTGTTGATTGGAGTTGGATGCAAAACGATTAAAATTGGTTGAAGCCAAATCGATAAAAAGATTGAAAGGGCAAAAAAGTCAAAAAGTTCCAACATTGTCAAAATGGAGTTCACGAATGAAATTGTTGTACGAAAATAAGTTCACAATTATGAAAAAGTGTTAATTGGAGTTGCAAGCAAAATGACTAAAATTTGCTAAAGTCAAACTAGTCAAAAAGCATTAAAATGACAAAAAGTTTAAAATAATTCTAAGATTGTCAGTTTGCGAAAAGGAGTTAACAGATGAAATTGTCGTCCAAAATATGTCCGTAAACACAAAAATGTGTTGATTGGAGCTGGAAGCAAAGCAACTAAAGTTGGTCAAATCGATCAATTTTGAATGACCATTTCATCAGTGAACTCCAATTTGTAAACCGATAATGTCATAATTATTTGAGTTTTTTAATGCTTTATGACTAGTTTGACTTTGACAAATTTTGGTCGTTTGGCTTTCACCTCCAATCAACACTTTTTTGTGTCTACGAACATGTTTTCAAACGAGGATTTCATCCGTGCACTCCGTTTTGTAAATCGACAACGTTAGTTTTTTTTTTGACAACTTTGCCCTTATAACGCTTTTTGGTCGGTTTGACTTTGACCAATTTTTGTCGTTTTGCTACTACCTCCAACCAACATATTTTTTGTGTCGACAAACTTGTTTTCGAACGATCATTTCACTGGGGTACTCCATTTTGTAAACAAACAACATTCAATTTTTTGCATCTACAAACTTATTTGAACGATGATTTGACCATGAACTCTGTTTCATAAGGCGACAATGTTGGTATTTTTTGATTTTTTTTTTTGCACTTTTAAGTCGTTTTGATCATTTTGACTTTCACCAATTTTAGTCATTTTGCTTCCAACTCCAATCAACACAATATTGTGTCGACGGTCTTATTTGGAATGACGATTTCATCCATAGACTCTGTTTTGCAAACCAATAATGTTAGAATTATTTTGACTTTTTTGCTATTTTAATGCCATTTAGCTAATTTAACTTTGACCAATTTAGTCATTTTGCTTCGAGTTCCAATTAACACATTTTTGCATTTGTGAACTTATATTCGAACAACAATTTCATTCATGAACTCCGTTTTGCAAACCGATAATATTGGAATTGTTTTGGGTTTTTGCCCTTTTAATGCCTTTGATCGCTTTGACTTTGACCAATTTTAATCATTTTGCTTCCAACTCAAATCAACATATTTTTGTGTTTAGGGAATATTTCTCGAACGACCATTTCATCCGTAAACTCCATTTTGCAAACTGATAATGTCAAAATTATTTTGACTTTTAATGCTTTATGACTAGTTTGACTTTGACCAAATCTAGTCGTTTTGCTTGCAACTCCGATCAACACATTTTTGTGCCTATGGACTTTTTTCGAACAAGGATTTCATCCGTGCACTCTGCTGTTTTGCAAACTGACAATGTTTGATTTTTTTGTGACAATTTTGTCGTTTTAATACTTTTTTGACTGGTTTGACTTTGACCATTTTTAGTCATTTTTCTACCACCACCAATCAACACATTTTTGTGTCGATATACTTGCTTATGAATGGTAATTTCACCGGGGTACTCTGTTTTGCAATCAGACAACGTTGGATTTTTTTTACATGATGCGTTTTGACCGTTTTGACTTTGACAAAATTCAGTCGTTTTGCTTCCAACTCTAATCAACACATTTTGGCATCTAGGGACTTATTTTTGAATGATCATTTCATTCGTGAATTCCTTTTTACAAACTAACAACATTCAACCTTTTTTCCTATTAATATTTTTTGACCAGTTTATTTTAAAGCAATTTTAGTCGTTTTGCTACCAACTCCAATCAACAGTTTTTTGTGTGTACGAACTAATTTTTGAACGACCATTTCACCCTTGACTCTGTTTCGCAAACCGACAACGTTTGGGTTTTTTGACTTTTTGCCAATTTAATCTTTTGGTCGGTTTGACTTGCACCGATTTTAGTCATTTTACTTCTAGTTCCAATCAACACAAATTTGTGTATACAGACTTGTTTTGAACGACGATTTCATCTGTAAGCTCCATTTTGCAAACCTATTATATTGGAATTATTTAAACTCTTTTGCTATTGTAATGCCTTTGGCTAATTTGACTTCGACCAATTAAGTCATTTTGCTTCCGACTCATTTTCGCGTTTGTGAACTTATTTTTGAACAATAATTTTATTCCTAAACTCCATTTTGCAAACCGATAATGTTGAAATTATTTTTTTTTCCCTTTTAATGCCTTTTGACCAGTTTGACTTTGACCAATTTTATTCGTTTTGTTTCCATCTCAAATCAACACATTTTTGTGTCTACGAACTTTTTTTCGAACGACCATTTCATACGTGAACTCCGTTTTGCAAACCGACATTGTCAGAATTGTTCTGATTTTTTAATGCTTTATGAAAAGTTTGACTTTGAACAATTATAATTATTTTGCTTCCAGCTCGAATCAACAAATTTTGTGTCTATGAACTTGTTTTCGAACGAGGATTTCATCCATGCATTCTATTTTGCAAACCGATAATGTTGGATTTTTTTTGACAATTTTGCCCGTTTTAAATGCTTTTTGACCGGTTTGACCTTGGCTGATTTTAGTCATTTTGCTACCACATCCAATTAACACAATTTTGTGTCGACAAACTTGTTTCTGAATGATGATTTCACCGGGGTACTCCGTTTTGCAAATAGACGTTGGATTTTTTGTCATTTTCATACTTTTTGACAGTTTTGACTTTGACAAAATTTAGTCGTTTTGCTTCCAACTCTAGTCAACACATTTTGCACCTATGGACTTATTTCTGAATTTATTCGTGAATTCCATTTTACAAACCGACAACATTCATTTTTTAACTTTTTTCCTATTAATGTTTTTTTTAACTAATTTGTCTTAAATAGATATTAGTCATTTTGTTACCAACTCCAATAAACACTTTTTTGTGTGTACAAACTAAGTCTTGAACGACCATTTCACCAGTGACTCTGTTTCACTAACCGACAATGTTGGATTTTATGACTTTTTGTCCTTTTAATCCCTTGGTCAGTTTGACTTTGACTGATTATAGTCATTTTACTTTCAGCTCCAATCAACACAATTTTGTGTCCATAGACTTGTTTTGAACGAGGATTTCATCTATAAGCTCCATTTTGCAAACCAATTATGTTGGAATTATTTTGACGTTTTTGCTATATTAATGCCTTTTGGCTAATTTGACTTCAACTAATTTAGTTGTTTTGCTTCCAACTCCAATTAACACATTTTTACGTTTGTGAACTTTTTTGAACAACAATTTCATTCATGAACTCCGTTTTGCAAACAAACAATGTTGGAATTATTTTGATTTTTTGCCCTTTTAACGTCTTTTGACCAGTTTGACTTCGACCAATTTTAGTCGTTTACTATTAGCACCAATCAACACATTTTTTGTCTACGGACTATTTTACGACTGACCATTTCATCCGTGAACCCTGTTTTGCAAACTGACAATATCAAAAAATTTTGACTTTTTAATGTTTTATAAGTAGTTTGATTTTGTCCAGTTTTAGTCGTTTTGCTCCTAGCTCAAATCAACACATTTTTTGTGTTTATAGACTTGTTTTCGAATGTCACGTTCTGCTCCCAATTTTAGGATACGAGCACGTGGCCAAGTCCAGCCTCAGCCGCAGCATCGACGGTAGTACGATGTCTAGACCTTAAAAGGAATCTCATGATAAATATCCGACCATAAAAAAATTATCTTTTATGCTCATTCACAACAACTATAATTTATAACATCCTCAATTTATAATTAGATCATAATTCAGGAACAAACCCACTAAACTTTAATTTAAATGAACTAACTAAACTACAAACTAGGATCGGCCTCCAAAAAATGTCTTATCTCCAACAAAAGTCCATAGCAAGTCACTTCAAATTGTCAACATTTCCAGTCAGGATTGGAACAACCCAACACAATACAGGTACAGTATAAAGCAGTAAAACACTAAACATGTGAACCAATGATCAATAGAAGCCTGTACGATATGAACAAGAAATCATGCAATAAGATAAATTGATAACAACAAGTAACAATTATGATAAGACTGAGGAAACTCAAGAATATACTATATGTGTGCATGTGTCATGAGAAGTACAACTTTTCTACACGCGGATGGCTTGGGTAAAAACAATAGGAAAGGGTCGCACCCATAAACGGAAGAAAAGCCAACGATGGGTTTGGTCCACGTGCCTAATAATAACAATAACAATAACACGTTCATAATCATGAAAACACTATCACAATAACAATAACAATAACCATAACAATAACAAGAATATATCACTTTGCTCTCGTGTGTGTTACAGTCAAGACACGGAAGGTAGCATGCATAGATGAAATACAATTCTATAAAGTAATTGCACATGAAAGCATGAAACAAGTACTTGTCTGAATTTTTGGACGTGCTGATTTTACAAGTGGAAGACAAGGTGAACCCTGGCCTATAAGTTATCTAACCATACCATCATCCCACGAACCTTGTCGCATGAATTAACACAACTTTGAATTAATAATCCCACTTTAAAGCAATAGAAAGTGGCTAAATATTTATTTAATTAACCTATATTAATTCTGGAATATATCATCTAAAATCCTAATTTAACCTACACAAAATTTTGGCCAAAAAAAGTCACGGTTTCTAATTCGGGACTTGTAGCACGCAAATCGAGGCGGGCCATTGACTAAATAGTCAACCGAGCGAACCCAATGATTTGAATGTGCAACCATCTAAATTTCAGCGCTACGAAAGCACTGGAATCGATGGTGCCACTGAACCTCGATTTGTTTAAAACTTATTGCAATTATGGCTAACCCTGACTAATTCGGTGAACCACCGACCATCTATGAGTTCTACGAATTTAATAAAATAGTAAACAAGTTGATTACTTTATGAAAATTAGTATGCTACAGATCAATGTGTCAGCTTTCCGAAATATCAAATGATTCACAAAATGGAGTTTGGGATCTCTCGAAATCTCGAAAACAGTACGATACGTCCATTTTTGTACGACTGACACTCAAATAATTTTTCAGAAATTTACGTTCCTAATTACAGAAAATAAATTACATATCAAGAAGATAACCTCGATATGGTTCTACAAAAAAATATTGTTGTAAATGGACGTCGGGTTTGATTGCAATCATCTCGCGAAGTCGAAGGATCTTCGAGATCAAAGCACAAAGGAGACTGGAAATAAAAATAGGGTTTTCAAAAATACCCTAACATATATATAGGACAAAAACTGAGTCAGTGGCTTGAGCAGCGGATCTAAGCGGGAACACGTATCTAGGCTGCCCCGTCCAGATATGATGCTCAGGGTTGCTCCCGGCTTGGCTTAGATGAACTGGCAAGCTCGATTGCCATATATGGCAGCTGCTGCTGTCACGCCCCGATTCAGCAAAATCGATAATCGTCCCTCGATTGTGATGTCGTGCGAGTCTAATTTGCGTCCGCACAAGGCAAGTAATAAGGTTATCCACAACACAACAATAGATAGTACACAGAGAAATTGAACAACGTGATATAGAAGAAACTTCATTTTATTGATAATGGATATCATTTACATGACTCGATTACAACATGATGTCGTGCGGGCTTACAAAACTTGACTCAAAATGAACGATGATGATATAATAGTTCCATACATTACATTCCTTGTAGAACCAGCATTTACAAACCACCTGGAATGGTAGGGAGTCGCGACATCTTCTTTGGACTGGTGTAGAGAGTCTTCAAAAGGATTCAGCAAAAGTCTTCGACACGTGGACGAATCTTCAAAACACGAATGTCGCCTTACTAGTGGGCGCGTTCCTCCTGATTTGTGGCACTGTGGAGAGCGAGGGCAGTACGATTACATATACTGATGGGTGGCTAATTTAAACCCAAGATCTCATTTGTTCAAGAAGTTTTATAAAGCATGTTATATACTGGTGATCTTTTTAACCATCCTAATCGATTGCATGTGAACATTTTGTGAGGCAAGCATTTGATAGACATTTAACATGATTATGATAAATCTTACCCACGGCCGAGCGCGCCATTGCAGCGTAACTTACCATGTTCTTTCCTATCATATTTATATCAAAAGTTTATAAATAATGTACAGGTGGGGGTCACTGGCAATTCAAACCATCCTGGACGTATAGCCTGGTCGAGACGGTGATCCTTTCAGTGCGGGTGGCTAGCCACGCTGAAAGTCCCGAATGACCCATGCTAGCATCCAGCACAACTATGTTATATTCCTCCTAGGCCGATACGGTCCCATGGCTCCGGGTTGCCGTTCAAGTAAGCGAAACCTTATGCACAAGTTGTCCATGATCGTGCTTGACTAAAATTAATTGTTCAAGCATGGTCTATAAATCTTTAAGAGTGAGCCAGTTTTCAATGTATAGCGGCTTATCGTTGCAACATTCGTTAATCAATTCAATCTTCATTATGCACATATCTATAGTAAATGTGGCATAAGAAAGCATGAATCAGTTTCATGTTATAGCAGTTCTATAGAAAGTGTACGTGAGGAATCGTGCCACAATTTATTGATTCAACACTATAAAGACAAGCATATCTCATTTGTGTTTATGGTAGCAATTAGAACAAGAGGGTCGAGGGGAAGGAGACCAGCCACTCACCTAGATTTTTCTTGAGGCAAGAGACTGGTTGATTTCGCTTAGACGGCGCCTACGCAATCACCTGAAATCGTATAAGCAACTGGTCAGAACACTGCACAATTCAATGAGTTCGATAGAAAATATGAAGTTTAAAGAACGCAAGCCATGAAAACTTGAAAACATTCACGAAAATATAATCCAGAAAACCAAAAGCAAGTGTGCATGAAAAGCAGAGCAACTGGAGGTCTCTCCTGACTCAGCTGCACAGTCCATCCTCGAGGCGCAACCCGCTGAATATGGGACTTGATTCCAAAGAAACCATTCATAACGAGGAAATGATCTTAATTTACTCGGTCCCGTTCAATGGATTCAATCGACCCCGATCAATCGGTTTCGACTAAATCGATAGCGACAGTGTTCCTTTATCGCGCACCCGGTGAACGAAAATGGGACACGATGTAGAGACATGGCACTACAGCTGCCTAGTCAGCGCCACTAGGCTGACAGCTGGGCCGTCGTCGATCGTCTGAGTGGTTGACAGGTGGGCCCTGCTAGCTGCCCGTGCGCTGTTGACTGTGTAATCCCTATTTTCTTTTAAAAAACTAATTTAAAAATCAATTAACCTCGAAATAAATCCCACAAAAATACAGAAAAATCTCAGAAAAATCTAGAAAATTATAGAAAGTATTTCTACGTGTCTAGAGCCTAAATAAAAATATTTGGTCTCAAATTAACTCCGTGTGACCCCATAGTATTTCTAGGTTTTATTTACCCAAAAATTCCAAAAAAAATTCCAAAAAATTCTAAATTAATAAAATAAAATATTTGTGGCTACCTAGGGACCCTAGTGACTAGATGTGACCTAATATTATCATACTTCACCAATAGGCTTAGGTACCTTGTGATCCCAAAATCAAATCCCTATTTAAAATTTCTAAACTCTAGGAAGCAGATGCTACATACTATCCTCCTGAAAATATTTTTGTTCTCAAAAATAAAATAAAGTATATAACAAACATTACCTCAATCCTTAAACAATTGGGAAAACCTCTCGTGCATCTCATCTACTCGAACCAAAGAAGTCAAGGATAAAATTGTTGTTCAAAATAATTCTAATATTGTTGGTTCACAAAACAGAGTTCACGAATGAAATCGTTGTTCAAAATATGTCTCTAGGCACAGAAATGTGTTGAATAAAGCTAGAAGCAAAAGGACTAAAATTCATCAAAGCCAAACCGATTAAAAATATTAAAAGGGCAAAAAAGTCAAAAAAAAATCCCAACGTTGTTGGTTTGCAAAACATAGTTCACGGGTGAAATGGTCGTTTGCAAATAGTTCATAGACAAAAACTATTGATTGGAGCTAGTAGGAAAATGATTAAAATTGGTTTAAAGTCAAACTGGTTAAAAAACATTAATAAAAAAGTAAAAAAATTGAACATTGTCGATTTGTAAAATAGAATTCACGGATGAAATCGTCGTTCAAAAATAAGTCCGTAGATACAATATGTGTTGATTATAATTGGAAGCAAAACGATTAAAATATGTCAAGTCAAAACGGTCAAAAGCATTAAAATAAAAAAAAAGGTCAAAAAATTTCAATGTTGTCTGTTTGCAAAATAGAGTACCCCGGAGAAATCATCGTTAAAAAACAAGTCTTTCGACACAAAAATGTGTTATTGGAGATGGTAGCAAAACGACTAAAATTGGTCAAAGTCAAACCGGCCAAAAAGAATTAAATGGGCAAAATTGTCAAAAAATCCAACGTTATCTGTTTGCAAAACGGAGTTCACGGATGAGACCTTCTTTTAAAAACAAGCCCGTTGACACAAAAATGTGTTAATTGGAGCTGGAAGCAAAATGATTAAAGTTTGTCAGTTAAACTAGTCATAAAGCATTAAAAAGTTAAAATAATTCAGACATTGTCGATTTGCAAAACGACATTCACGGATGAAATAGTCTTAAAAAAAACTGTCCGTAGACACAAAAATCTGTTAATTGGAGCTGGAAGCAAAATGACTAAAATTGGTCGAAGCAAACCGGTCAAAAAAGGAAAAAAAAATCAAATAATTCCAACAATGTTGATTTGCAAAATAGAGTTCACAAATGAAATTGTTGTTCAAAATTAAGTTCACAAACGCAAATGTGTGTTAATTGGAGCTGGAAGCAAAACGACTAAAATTGGTCGAAGTCGAACTACTCAAAAAAAAACATTAAAATGGAAAAAAAAAGGTCAAAATAATTCTAACATTGTCTGTTTGCAAAACGGAGTTCGAAGATGAAATCATCCTTCAAAATAAATCCATAGAGACAAAAATGTGTTGGTTGGATATGGAAGTAAGATGACTAAAATTGGACAAAGTGAAATGATCAAAAAGATTAAAAGGGCAAAAAGAGTCAAAAAAAGGCCAACATTGTCGGTTTGCAAATCATAGTTCACGAATGAAATTGTTGTTCGAAAATAACTTCAGAAATACGAAAAAGTGTTAATTGGAGTTGGAAGCAAAATGACTAAAATTTGTCAAAGTCAAACACTAGTCAAGAAGCATTAAAATGGCAAAAATGTTAAAATAATTCCAACATTGTCGATTTGCAAAATAGAGTTAGCGGATGATTCGTCATTCAAAATATGTCTATAAATACAAAAGTGATTGAAGGTGGAAGCAAAACAACTAAAATTGGTCAAAGTAAAATCGATCAAAAAGATTAAAAAGGAAAAAAGTCAAAATATCTCGATATTTTCGGTTTGCGACGAATTTTACGGATGAAATGGTCGTCCGAAAAAAAAGAGTTCGTAGACACAATAAATGTTAATTGCAGTCAAACAGGTCAAAAAACATTAATTGGGAAAAAGTTAAAAAATTATATGGTTGTTGGTTTCTAAAACAGAATTCGCGGATGAAATAATCGTTCAAAAGTAAGTTCATAGATGCAAAAAATATGTTTTTTAGAATTGGAATCAAAACGAGTAAATTTTATCAAAGTCAAAACGGTAAAAAAAATATTAAAATGACAAAAATTTAAAAAATCGAGTGTTGTCTATTTACAAAATAGTGTACCCTGGTAAAATCATCGTTCAAAAACAAGTATGTCGACACAAAAATATGTTGATTGGAGGTGTTAGCAAAACGATTAAAATTGGTCAAAATTAAATCAGCCAAAAAGCATTAAAAGGGCAGCATTGTTAAAAAATCCAATGTTATGATTTGCAAAATGGAGTGCACAGATGAAATCCTTGTTCGAAAAGAAGTCCGTAGACACTAAAATATTTTGATTGGATCTGGAAACAAAATGACTAAAATTTGTCAAATTCAAACTAGTCATAAAGCATAAAAATGTCAAATAATTCTAACGTTGTCGGTTTGCAAAATGTAGTTCATTGATGAAATGGTCGATCGATAAAGCAGTCTGTAGACGCAAAAAATCTTGATTGAAGCTGGAAGAAAAATGACTAAAATTGATCAAAGTCAAACTTGGGGTGATAGAGATGTGTTAGGGAGTTACCAGTATTTATTTGCTGTCGTGCTACATCACAAAGTGATACAAACAACAGTGCACAAAAACTTGTTCAGCCTGGACCAATCTTTATAAAACGTTTACCACGGGCAAACGGTTGCGATCCAGGTGCTGAACAGGTGTTAAAGGAACCAGCCAGTTGGTTCGCCCAAAAATTTGCTGCTGGATGTATGCTGGTTTTGTGCTGCTTCGACGAATTAGATGGGGTTGTGGTGGCTTGAGACCTTAGTAGGGTCAAAGATGGATGTCTTGGAGGCGTCGTGGATGCGGTGGCACGGCTGGAAGGGCTCGGGAAGGGGCGTGAATGCTAATGCAAACAGCAGTAGGCGGCGGCCAAAGGGGCTGAATGTAGTCAGGTGTTGGATGTCTTGGACTAATTTGAGGGTTGTGGTAGAGATTTAGGAGACGGAGGAGTGGTAAGGGAATGAGTGGATAGCTGGAGGATGAGAGGAAAATAGGAGTTACTGGGTGTAGTATAGGTTACGAACATAAAATTGGTTGGAGAAATCGAGTCAAAATTATAAGCCCCCTAAAATTTCAAGGATTTATTTTTAAAGTTTATTTAAATTATTTATTAATTTATATCTTCCCTATTTTGATCAGTAAATACCCTTTTCTGTAGCTTTGATTTTAGAAGCACAACGAATGCCAATTCCTTGAAACAATCTTCGTAAGATTCAATCTATACAAGTCCGTCCTCATTTTTATATATCATGTCCCACTCAAACTCATTCTCTTGTGCTCTATTTTTAATGCACAGGGTCAAAAAGGTCACTTTTACTATCTACCGTAATATTGTTGTTCCTTCTAATTGAATTTCAGGACTTAACATCGATCCAAGACTTTCGATCCAATATATGATTTTGACCTATTTTGAGTTTACTATGCACATGCCAATGGTGTTTCACTCAATTGAGTTCCCATGTGCAATTTATTTTCTAATGGCTCACAAGACTGATCTAATAGATTTTCGAAACCTATTTCTACTCGAATAATTCTACCGGTCCAAAACTAGTCCAACAAGCTTTGGTAGAGCCTATTCTAGGTTATCCTAACATATTAGATTTAGTTTAGATTAATTTTTATCAATTAATAAGTAGCCACCATTGATGGAAGTCATCAAATACACCATCCAATATACACTCAATCTTTTGAGATGCATCCATCTATATCTTTGATTGGATTACCAAAACTCAACCAAACTTCCACAAAACCAATTTCTATCAAACACTAACCATCTCCCCCACCTCCTATATTTTAACCCCTACAATTGGCCGCCTCCTACTCTCCCTCTATCCAAACCCGACAGCATAAGGACCCCCAACCCGACAGCGCCCCTTCTAACCCTAGCCGCCAAACAGCCCTTCCCGAGCACTTCTAGGCCTTCTACAACCTCGATGACGACCCTAAGATATCCCTATTCAACCCTATCAAGTCCTAGAGGAATCTTCCTGCTCGTTTGGTCGTTCGAAGGCCGAACTTGAAGGTTATTTCCAGCCGTAATAAAAATTATAAACCCAGGTTTAACATCTTTGCACATTGGTTTCATCTACTTTTAATGATCTATTATCCGCAAGACCAATTCTAACATGTACCCCTATGCATCCTCATAATATCCAATTGCCACCTCATGTGGAGGCTGAACCAATTTTGTCCTCCTATCGAGTGTTTTACAAAAGTTGGTCCAGGTTGAACCAATTTCGGTGCACGGTAGTTTTCAACGACCTGCGAAGCCTTTTGACCTCAAATAAATTATCTGTAATGATCCTAACATCCCCCCTCTATCATCCTATAATGTTTTACAATGATCTTATCGAGTTTTTCATATATTTGTGCATCCGTTTTCGTCATACAAATTATTGAACATCGAAATTCATTTATCTAGAATAGCCTTTTGTTCTCTGAAATTTGTAGAGATATATAATCCTTGTTGTGTATTTTTGATATAAAATCCTAATTCTTCTCATATTATTCTGATTTATTTTAGAAGTATAAATACGTAATTTCTATTGTTATTTGGTTACGAATCTACCCGACAATTTGGCAAATCGTGTTTTTAGTTAAGATTGTTTATTTGTCAGTTTTTCTTAAAATATATATATAATAAATTTCCAGAATTATTTTATTAATTATTTCACAATTAATATGATTTATTTTTATTTTATAGAAGTGTTATTTTATCATAATATGATACTACATATAGTAGGTATAGTTGCATGTAGTTATATACTAGTTAGCTAGATTATGTTGAATAAGACTATATATAGTAAGTATATATTTATGGTAGTTGTGTTGTCATTAAGTAGTATTGATTTAGTTTATTTATATTTTTAAGTTCAGGATCGTTCGACTGTAGCTGTGGAACCTGGATTATACTATTTTCGATATTTAAGGCAAGATATCTTGCCATATTTGCTCTATTTAATTTCATGCTTTCGTTCTCTGGTTGCTAGTGTATTTCTCTAGTATTGTGCGTCCAAGTATGACTTCGGTGTCATCGGTGTTGATATCGATGTTCGCGTGTGTGGGTATGTATGACTTGGTGTATAGAAGTCGTGCCCGAAAGTTGTGAAGTTATTCTCAATAATTTATATGCCTTGTAATGTATCATTACACAGGACTGTGAGTGAGATTTATTGTCGGCACGAGCTTACGCACTCGACTGATCATCGGTACGAGCGGTTCGTGTGTCGGTACATATAGGGAGTAGTGTGAGTCTAGTTAGTGACTTGCATTGAGATATGAGTTGTTCGAGTCCTGGACATGACTAGAGCAATTCATGGGTAGGAAAGACTATTAGTAGGCGTATGAGAAGCTACATATCAGCCTCATTTGTGTTAGTGCCGGGGCACAATTTATCGATGGAAAATTTTGAAATATCGTAACAATTGTACAAACAATCGTTATTACGTAATACTTCACAGAAGGTACGTAATAGAAACTTCAACTAGTGCTACACTTCACAGAAGGTGCACAGAATGTAACACTTCACAGAAGGTATGTAATAAAATCCCATAAGTGCTACCCTTCACAGAAGGTGCACAAACAGAATTCTGATAATATCAACGCAAACACTTCACCGAAGGTGCGTTAATAGAATCCTGATAGAACCAACAAAGAAAGTGACATGCGAAAGGTGGATAATCTCATCCTGGGGTGAATGATCACCGTTGCTCAAAGCTTTATTCGCCCCACACGAGCACGAACAGCTTCCAGGAACCAGCAAGTTCATGAAGAACTTCTGGAACGCTCGTAAGTCAATATTTGAGACTTGAACGGGCTTCCTGGACTTAACAGACTCCCTCAACTCTCTTCTTGGTGCATCTTTCAAAGGAGGCCAAGGGGCTCTATTTATAGAGTGGAGTTGAGACTTCCGCTCTTCTCCTATCCGATGTGGGACTAAAATACCAATACTCAAAAATAGAGTTTAATATTTTAGATCATCCCACAATCAGCATAGAAGTGTGCCAGTCCACGCCTACCCCCCGAACACTCCCGTGCATGCACGAGACATCTTGGAGTCCGTGTCCGAGTCCGAGTCCGTACAACAAAAATTAACTTGCATCCATGTTGGATTTGATCCTTTTTCCTTCTAGGAAAATACTTTCACATGGCACAAACTTGTGCCCCACTATACCTCATGTGCACACCTCAACACAAGCAATACATTATATTGAGATACTCACCATTTGGTGTAGCCGATATGGGACTATCTTTTCTAGTCCAAAGGCAAAAATACCAATAATTCCCCACATATCTCAATATATGGGTTGAGCGTTCCCCACAGTGACTGCCCATCATGCATTAGGAGAGATGTCGCTGCGACTTGAATCTTCCCGCATAGGTTAAATAACAGCATGATACAAGAATGGACTAAGCCATGAATTCTGTACCATAACTGTAATTCTTTCTACTCACATAATGACATCAACTGTGCTACTGGCTGCACATTGAAGGCCTTGTGCCAGCTTGGTTTCAGTGTATAATTTTGGGCGTCTACAAGCTTACCCTCAAGAGATGGCCTGATATCTCTTTCCATACACTATAGGTGAGTTCTTTATTAAAGAGATATGACATGAAGTCTTGTGCTTCCTTGCGGTGCTACGTCGCTATGACATGGCCTGAAGCCGAGGCATTACCCCTACCTGGGAACCTCATCGTCGTGTCATACTACTGTAGCATGAGGTCTCAGACTCTTTGTAGTGCCAATCTACTCAGCATGAAGCCTAAGGCTTCCTTGCGGTGTTACACCGCAACGACATAGCTTGCAATGCCAAGGCTTTAACCCTACCTGGGTACCTCATCGTGGTGTCGTGCTACTGTAACATGGGGCCATCCTCCCCTTTGTAGTGCTGTCTATAACTCTTTAATTACGTCATACAGCATTAGGCTACCTGCCTATTTGTGGTACTACGCCGCTATGACTTAGCTTGCCAAGCCGAGGCATTATCCCTACCTGGGAACCTCATGGTGGAGTCACCCCACTGTAGCATGGAGTTTCACTCCTTGTAGTGCTGCTCTACCGTGCTTCCTGTAAAGCATACCAGGCATTCACTCTGCCTGAGAACTCATTAAGGCGTTTAAGCCAACCTTTCACAGGATCTGTTTTTTCGCAGAAAATACATAGTAGACAACAGTGGTTATGGGTCCGTATCCCTTCCACGTTCCAGAGAACAAGTACCCACTGTTACCTGATAGTTTCCCAGTCAGTGATCCTCCTTTGAACCAAAAGTTAGATGCCTAGTAGATTCCTCTTTGAACTAATAGCATAAAACTTTATGGTAGGATTACAAAGACACACTATCAGAATGCCTTCAAGCCTATTTTACAAGCTGTGTCATCGACCAACTGGCACTTGAGGCCCTTTGTGAACGGATCTGCCAGGTTCTTCTGACTCCAAACATCAATTACTGCAATAACACCTCTCTTGATAAGATCGTGTACTGCTCTGTGCTTCAACCGCAACGTTCTCTTCTTCTCGTTGAAGAGTTTATTTGATGCCACTGCTGCTGCCGCCTGGTTGTCACAGTATATCGGTATTGCCGGTATCTGAGCCCCAACCACCGGAAGATCATACATGAGCTCCCGAAGCCACTCTGCTTCATCTGCAGTAGCATCCAATGCAAAGAATTTAGATTCCATGGAGGAGCGAGATAACATAGTCTGCTTCTTCGACTTCCACGATATAGCAGCTCCGCCTATGGAGAATACGAATCCACCTGTGGAATACTCGCTCTCCATATCTGAACACCAGCTAGCATCACTGAAGCCTTCCACTACTGACGGATCTCCGCTGTAGAAAAGTGCATATGTCTGAGTTTTCTTGAGATATCTCATAACACGCTTCACAGCTTTCCAGTGCTCAACGCCTGGATTGCTAGTGAACCGACTCAGCATTCCCACTGCAAAAGCTATGTCAAGCCTTGTGGCAGTAGTAGCATACATCAAGCTTCTGATGACGCTAGCGTACTCCAACTGCCTGATGCTTTCCCTCAAATTTGGCTCCAGCTTCTAATCACTCCGGTACGGTGTATCAATAAAAGGAAGATCTTGATACCCGTAGCGAGTGAACATCTTCTCAATATAATGAGATTGTGACAGCGCTATTCCAGTGCCTGTCCGGATGATCTTGAGCCCCAAGATTACGTCGACATCCCCCAAGTCCTTCATACTGAACTTGGTCGAGAGAAATTTCTTTGTCTCTGTGACGCAGCTTAAATCCGTACCTAGGATTAGCATGTCGTCCACGTAAAGACATACGATTACTCCTCTTCCGTCAGCAAACTTCGTATAGACACACTTATCTGTTTCACTGACCCTGTAGCCATTTGACCTTATCACCTTGTCAAACTTCTCATGCCACATTTTGGGAGCTTGTTTCAAACCATACAGAGACTTCATCAACTTGCAGACTTTGTCTTCCAGACCTTTGACGACAAAACCTTCTGGTTGTTGCATGTAGATCTCTTCGGTCAGCTCGCCATTAAGGAATGCCGTTTTCATATCCATCTGATGTATCACCAGCTTGTGTATTGCTGCTAGAGCAATTAACAATCTGATGGTTGTCATCCGAGCTACTGGAGCATAAGTGTCAAAGTAGTCGATCCCCTGCTTCTGAGCAAACCCCTTGGCCACTAGCCTGGACTTGAACTTGTCAATGGTTCTATCTGCTTTCATCTTCTTCTTGAAGATCCATGTGCATCCGATGGGTCTTACTCCTTCTGGTAGGTCAACCAATACCCATGTGTTGTTGGAGGTGATTGAGTCAATCTCGTTGTCTATCGCCTCCTTCCAAAATACAGCATCTCTGGTCTTCATCGCCTCATTATAGGTAAGCGGATCTGCTTCCACATGATAGGTGACGAAGTCATCTCCGAAGACTTTCGGCCTCCTCGTTCGCTTAGTTGACGGCTCAGCGAGTTCTGGTTCAGCTGGTGTCTCCTTGACGACAGCTTCATCTTGGACTACTGGTTCATTAAAGACTTCTGTCTGCTTTGTACCCTCATCATTCTTCGGAAGATCCACGAGAATAATATTCTTGTGTTTTGCAAACTTGTCTTCAAAGTATTCAGCATCGCGAGATTCGATGATATGGTTTGACTCGATATCAAGGAATCTCCGAACATCACTCTTCTCGGCATACCCCAAGAAGATCGCCTTCGTAGTCCTTGTCCCCAGCTTCTGAATCTTCAGATCCGGGAGCTTCACATAAGCCAGACACCCCCACACTCGAATGACATTCAAGTTAGGTCTGACTTTGAACCAGAGTTCATGAGGAGTTATGTCGGAAGTTACATATGGCACTCTGTTCAGAATGAACGTTGCCATTAGTGCAGCTTCTCTCCAGTAACACTTTGGAAGACCCGCAGTCAACATCATAGAGTTCATCATCTCTGTCAACGTTCTGTTCTTCCTTTCTGCTACTCCGTTGGATTAAGGAGAGTACGGAGTCGTTGTCTCATTGATGATTCCATGTTCTTTACAGAATGATAAGAATTCATGAGACCGATACTCCCCGCCTCGATCACTCCTTACCCTCTTGAGTTGTTGTCCAGTTTGCCGCTCAGCCTCAGCCCTGAACTCCTTGAACTTCTCGAATGCTTCGTCTTTAGACTTGAGCAAGTAGACGAAAGCATACTTTGAGAAGTCATCGATGAAAGTAATAAAATACTTCATCCCGGCCTTTGTAGAGAATTGTTTGAAGTCACAGGTATCTGAGTGAACCAACTCCAGAAGATCTGTGCTTCGATGGACCCTGTGAAAGGGTTTCCTTGTGTTCTTCGTCTGAGCACATACTTCGCATTTCTCTACCTTACCCCCACACTTGGAGATAAGTCCTAGACTAGACATTCTGTTAATCCCTTTACAATGAACATATCCTAGCCTATTATGCCATAACTCAAGAGAATAATCAGAAAAAGTGATTGCATTTATATTATCATGCTGGGTTACAACAAGCTGAATCTTGTACATTCTTTCAGTTTGGAAAGCTTTCCCGAAGAATGTACCCTTCTTAGACATCACCAACCGGCCAGCATTGATGTACATCCTCAAGCCTGCGTTGCAGAGCAGACTTTCAGAGATCAGGTTCTTAGCAATTACTGGAACATGCTTCACACCTTGAAGCGTCAGAGTATTCCCCGATGTGAGTTTCAGCTCCACCGTCCCGATCCCCAGTACTTCAGCTTGTGCCTAGTTTGCCATTGTGACCTTTTCTGAAGTTGGCTCATAAGAGACAAACCAGTCTTTGTCTAAACAGACATGGCAGGTAGCACCAGTGTCTATCCACCAGTCCAAGTCAGCCCCTACAGTTGCAACCTGTGCTATCATGGCAACTAGATTAGTAATCATAGAAACCTTACTAGGCTCACCTTGTTCTTTGGGCTTGGACTTGCATTCGGATTTGTAGTGGCCCTTCTTGCCACAATTGAAGAAAGTCACATGGGACTTGGACTTCTGCTGTTTGAAAGCAGGACCCTTCACTTTCAGATTCGTGAAGTCCTTCTTTTTGTGATGAGAAGCAGCCTGCTTCCCCTGGTACTCTCTAGTTTGGACCAGATTTGCCTTCGCCAGTTGTTTAGACAGAGTATCCATCTTCTGTTGAGAGCGCATCTCGTCCTCAACATGGATCTCTTGCAAGAAATCTTCCAAGCTAATTTCCATCTTCTTTCGATGCATCCTTGCATAGAAGTTGCTCCATTCTGTAGGAAGTTTCGCGACGATCCCTCCAACGACAAACTTGTCGATGAGGGGCATGTTCTCGTCTTCTAGTTTCTGACGCAACTTCAGAAACTCCTTCACTTGGGGCAGCATCGCCTTCTCGTCTTCGAAGGTCCACTTGTGGTATTTTTCTACCATGAAGATCTTGGACCGGTTCTCGTCATCTTCATAGAGCTTTCCCAAAGAGTCTCATATCTCTTTGGCAGATGTCTTCTTGGAGTAGGACTCTGCCAGAGAGTCTTCCATGGAATTGAGTATCAGTAGTTTGCATATACTGTTTTCTCTCTTCCACTTCGCTTGCTTGGTCATAGCAGCGGCCACAGCCGCAGCAGATCCAGTGGTTGGAACGATCGGTTCTTCTTCTGTTAGCACGTGATCAACATTCACGAGTTGAAGATTTAAAGTGACCTTTCGTCTCCATATCTGGAAGTGTTCGCCATCGAATTTCTCCAACTTGTTAAAGCCGGTATCGATGAGCGAAGCACGAGAATTATCCATCTTCTCAATAAAGCTTTGAGATTGTTAGTGCCGGGGCACAATTTATCGATGGAAAATTTTGAAATATCATAACAATTGTACAAACAATCGTTATTACGTAACACTTCACAGAAGGTACGTAATAGAAACTTCAACTGGTGCTACACTTTACAGAAGGTGCACAGAACGTAACACTTCACAGAAGGTACGTAATAAAATCCCACAAGTGCTACCCTTCACAGAAGGTGCACAAACAGAATTCTGATAATATCAATGCAAACACTTCACTGAAGGTGCGTTAATAGAATTCTGATAGAACCGACAAAGAAAGTGACAGGCAAAAGGTGGATAATCTCCTGCTGGGGTGAATGATCACCGTTGCTCAAAGCTTTATTTGCCGCACACGAGCACGAACAGCTTCCAGGAACCAGCAAGTTCACGAAGAACTTCTGGAACGCTCGTAAGTCAATATTTGAGACTTGAACGGGCTTCCTAAACTTAAAAGACTCCGTCAACTCTCTTCTTGGTACATCTTTCAAAGGAGCCCAAGGGGCTCTATTTATAGAGTGGAGTTGAGACTTCACCTCTTCTCCTATCCGATGTGGGACTAAAATACCAATATTCAAAAATAGAGTTTGATATTTTAGATCATCCCATAATCAGCATAGAAGTGTGCCAGTCCATGCCTACCCCCCGAACACTCCCGTGCATGCACGAGACATCCTGGAGTCCGTGTCCGAGTCCGAGTCCGCACAACAAAAATTAACTTGCATCCTTGTTGGATTTGATCCTTTTTTCCTTCTAGGAAAATACTTCTACATGGCACAAACTTGTGCCCCACTACACCTCATGTGCACACCTCAACACAAGCAATGCATTATATTGAGATACTCACCATTTGGTGTAGCCGATGTGGGACTATCTTTTCTAGTCCAAAGGCAAAAACACCAACAATTTGTTACCCAATTATGGGTTATTAGTTTTTCGGTTATAGGTGTATTGTTAGAGGATATCCGACAGCGGCTGTTGACTGCACGTCAGAATACGGCCGGGAGGTAAGCTAGTATATACATATATACTAAGCCTCTAACGGATGTTATGCTTTATTCCTTTACCTATTCATACGTACCAAAGTCGTCTTAGACTTGCATACACATAGATGGTTAGCAAGCCCTATTATTTATTTATTCAGTTCATATATGGCATGTTTTTTGTGTGTCTTGTTACGTCCCTCTGAGGACCTAGTGCTCTCTCCAGTTTGTGGTTGAGCGCTTGTAAAATAGATAGATGGATGGTATGATTGTGTCTGCAGGTAATGATGGATATTTTCGGATATTCAGGTATTTGTGCTAGATGTTAATTTTTGTTTCGTCTAGAATCTTTCTATTTCTTATAGTTATATCTTAGTTTTGCCAACTTATTTCATTCTCGAGTTTGCTCGAACATGTGCATTATAGGGTGGCGACTATATTACATATGGTTCATTCTTACTTTATTTACCTACATGTGGATTGAGATATATGTTTAGTATACTTGAGCGTAGTACATCTGGAGGTCCATTAAATTGGCAACTTATTCTAGATCATATTTGCTGGCATGTTCTCGTTCTAATATTGTTGGTTTGTAAAACATAATTCATGGATGAAAACATCGTTCAAATTAAGTATATAGAGGCAAAAATGTGTTGATTGGAATTGGAAGCAAAACGACTAAATTTTGTCAAAGTCAAAACGGCCAAAAAGCATTAAAATGATAGAAAGTCAAAAAATTGAATCTGTTTACTTTTGAGTACCCTGGTGAAATCACTGTTGAAAAACCAGTCTGTCAACACAAAAATATGTTGATTGGAAGTAATAGCAAAACAACTAAAATCGGTTAAAGTCAAACGGCCAAAAAACATTAAAGGACAAAATTGCCAAAAACATTGTCGGTTTGTAAAACGGAGTGCACGGATGAAATCCTTGTTCGAAAACATGTCTACAGACACAAAAATGTATTGATTGGATGTGGACGCAGAACGACTAAAATTTGTCAAAGTCAAACTAGTCATATAATATTAAAAAAGTCAAAGAATTCTGACATTGTCGGTTTGCAAAACGAAGTTCACAGATGAAATGGTCATTCGAAAAAGTAGTCCGTAGACACAAAAATGTCTTGATTGGAGTTGGAAGCAAAACGACTAAAATTACTCAAACTCAAACTAGTCAAAAAGCATTAAAACGGAAAAAAGCCAAAATAATTCTAACAATGTCGGTTTGCAAAACAGAGTTCACGGATGAAATTGTTGTTCAAAATAAGTCTGTAGACACAAAAATGTGTTGAATGGACCTAGCAAAAGGACTAAAATTGGTCAAAGTCAAAACAATCAAAAAGATTAAAAGGGAAAAAATCAAAAAATACTAACGTTATAGGTTTTCGAAACAGAGTTCTGGGTTGAAATGGTCGTTTGAAAATAGTTCATGGACACAAAATTATTGATTGGAGCTGGTAGCAAAACGACTAAATTTGGATTAAAGTCAAACTGGTCAAAAAATGCTAATATAAAAAGGTAAAAAAATAAAACTTTGTCGATTTGTATAAAATCTACGGATGAAATCATCGTTCGAAAATAAGTCAGTAGATACAAAATGTGTTGATTAGAATTGGAAGCAAAACGATTAAATTTTGTCAAAGTTAAAACAGTCAAAAAGCATTAAAAAAGTTAAAAAAAAAAAGTCAAACAAAAAAATCAAACGTTGTCTGTTTGCAAAATAGAGTACCCCGGTAAATTCATCGTTAAAAACAAGTCCGTCGAAACAAAAATGTGTTGATTGGAGTGGTAGAAAAATGACTAAAATTGGTCAAAGTCAAACCGGTCAAAATGAATTAAAAAAGCAAAATTGTCAAAAAAATTGAACATTGTCGGTTTGCATAACGTAGTTCACGGATGAAATCCCCTTACAAAAACAAGTCAGTTGACACAAAAATCTGTTGATTGGAACTGGAAGCAAAATGACAAAAATTGGTCAAAGTCAAACTAGTCATAAAGCATTAAAAAGGTAAAATAATTTTGACATTGTCAGTTTGCAAAACAGAGTTATGGATGAAATAGTCGTTCAAAAAATAGTCCGTAGACACAAAAATGTGTTGATTGGAGCTGGAAGCAAAACAATTAAATTGGTCGAAAGACAAAAAATCAAAATAATTCAACATTATAGCTTTGCAAAATGGAGTTCTCAAATGAAATTATTAAGTTCACAAACGCAAAAATGTGTCTATTGGAGCTTGAGTCAAAACGACTAAAATTGCTCGATGTCGAACTAGAAACTTTAAAATTGGTATAAAAAAAAGTCAATATAATTTTAACGTTATCGATTGCAAAACAGAGTTCACAGATGAAAGTGTTTTCGAAATAAGTCCGCAGACACAAAATAGTGTTGATTGGATATAGAAGTAAGATGACTAAAATTGGTCAAAGTCAAACTGATCAAAAAAATTAAAAGGGCAAAAAAGTAAAAAAAACTCAAATATTGTGGGTTTGCAAAATGGAGTTCACAAATGAAATTATTGTTCAAAAATAAGTTCATAAATGCAAAAAGTGTCAATTGGAGTTGGAAGCAAAACGATTACAATTGGTCAAAGTCGAGCGACTCAAAAAACATTAAATTGGTAAAAAAAAGTCAAAATAACTAAAATTGTCGGTTTGCAAATAGAATTAATAGATGAAATCGTTGTTCAAATTATATCCGTAAACATAAAACTATGTTGATTGGAGATGGAAGCAAAACAACTAAAATTGGTCAAAGTGAAAACGAATAGATAGATTAAAAGGGAAAAAATTAAAATATTCCGACGTCAGTTTGCGACGGAGTTCACGAGTGAAATAGTTGTCCAAAAATAGTTCGTAGACACAGAAAAATGTTGATTGGAGCTGCTAACAAAATGATTATAATTGGTTAAAGTCAAACTGGTCAAAAAACATTAGTAGGGGGAAAAGTTAGAAAAATTCTAATGTTGTCGGTTTGTAAAAAGGAATTCACTGATGAAATCATCATTAAAAATAAGTTCGTAGATGCAAAAATTGTGTTAGTTATAATTGGAAGCAAAATGACTAAATTTTGTTAAAGTCAAACTAGTCATAAAGGGCAAAATTGTAAAAAAAATCTGATGTTGTCGGTTTGCAAAACAGAGTTCGCGGATGAATCCTCTTTCAAAAATAAGTCTGTTGACACAAAAATATGATTATTGGAGTTGGAAGCAAAACGACTAAAATTGGTCAAAGTAAAACTAGTCGTAAAGGATTAAAAAGTTAAAGTAATTCTCCAATTGTCGGTTTGTAACATGGAGTTCACGAATGAAATGGTCGTTCAAAAAATAGTCTGTAAACACAAAAATTTGTTAATTGGAGATGGAAGCAAAACATCTAAAATTGGTGAAAGTTCCGGTCAAAAAGCATTATAAGGGCAAAAAAACTAAAATAATTCCACAATTATCGGTTTGCAAAATGAATGTTGTTTGAAATTCACAAACCCAAAAATATGTTAATTGGGAGTTGGAAGCAAAATGACTAAAATTGGTCGAAGTCGATGTAGAAACATTAAAATGGTAAAAAAAAAGTCAAAATAATTCTAACATTGTCGGTTTGCAAAAGGGAGTTCACGGATGAAATCATCCATCAAAATAAGTCCGTAGACATAAAAATGTGTTGATTGGATATGAAGTAAGATGACTAAAATTGGTCAAATTCAAACTGATCAAACAGATTAAAGGGCAAAAAAGTCAAAAAAATCCTAACTTTTTCGCTTTGCAAAATAGAATTCACGAATGAAATTGTTGTTCGAAAATAAGTTCACAAATGCTGAAAAATGTTAATTGGAGCTGGAAGCAAAATGTCTAAAATTGGTCGAAGTCGAACTACTCAATTAAATTGGTAAAAAAAAGTCAAAATAATTCGAACATTATCGATTTGCAAAATTGAGTTAACGGATTCAAAGTATGTCCGTAGACACAAAAATGTTTTTATTGGAGGTGGAAGCAAAACAACTAAAACTGGTAAAAGTGAAACCGATCAAAAAGTTTAAAAGGGCAAAAAAGCTCAAATATTCTGACGCAATCAGTTTGCAATGGAGTTCACGGGGGAAATGGTCGTTCAAAAAATGGTTTGTAGATACAAAAAAGGTTGATTGGAGCTGGTAACAAAATGACTAAAATTATGAAAGACAAACTGGTCAAAAACATTAGTAGGGGAAAAGTTAAAAAATTCTAATGTTGTTAGTTTGTAAAACGGAATTCATATATGAAATCCTCGTTCAAAAATAAGTTTGTAGATGCAAAAATGTGTTAATTAGAATTAGAAGCAAAATGACTAAATATTGTCAAAATCAAAACGATCAAAAAGCATTAAAATGACAGAACAAGTCAAAAAATGGAATGTTATCTGTTTGCAAAACGGAGTAGCCCGGTGAAAACATCGTTCAAAAATAATTCTGCCGACACAAAAATATGTTTATTGGAGATGGTAGCAAAATGACTAAAATCGGTCAAAGTCAAACTAGCCAAAAAGCATTAAAAGGGCAAATTGTCAAAAAAATTCCATGTTGTCGGCTTGCAAAAGGGAGTGCACGGATAAAATCCTCATTCAAAACATGTCCGTAGACACAAAATGTGTTGATTGGAGCTGGAAGCAAAATGACTAAAATTGTCGAAGTCAAACTAATCATAAAGCATTAAAAAAGTCAAATAATTCTGACATTGTCAGTTTGCAAAACGGAGTTCACTGATGAAATGGTCATTCAAATTTGATCGGTTTGAAAGACAATTTTGAATGATGATTTCATCCGTTAACTCCTTTTTGCAAACCGACAATCTTAGAATTATTTGACTTTTGTCATTTTAATGCTTTTTGACTAGTTTGACTTTGACAAATTTTAGTTGTTTTGCTTCCAACTCCAACTAACACTTTTTCACATTTGTGAACTTATTTTCGAATAACAATTTCATTCGTGAAATCCGTTTTTGCTCTTTTAATCTTTTTATCGGTTTGACTTCAACCAATTTTAATATTTTTGAATCCAACTCCAATCAACACAATTTTTTTAATTACAGACTATTTTTCGAACGAACATTTCATCCATGAACACTATTTTACAAATCGACAATGTCAGAATTATTTTGACCTTTTAATGCTTTGTGACTAATTTTACTTTGATTAGTCGTTTTGCTTCCAGCTCAAATCAACACATTTTTTGTGTCTACGGACTTGTTTTCGAACGATGATTTCACCCGTGAACTCCGCTTTGCAAACCAAAAATGTTGGATTTTTCGACATTTTTGTCCTTTTAATGCCTTTCTACTGGTTTGACTTGACCAATTTCATTTGTTTTGCTACAAGCTCCAATCAACAAATTTTTGTGTCAATAGACTTTTTTTGAACGATGATTTCACTAGGGTACTCCATTTTGCAAACGTACAACATAGGATTTTTTTTTTTTTTTGCAATTTTAATGCTTTTTAACCGTTTGATTGACCAAATATAGTCATTTTGTATCTAGGGACTTATTTTTGAATGACTATTTCATCGGTGAATTTTGATTTACAAACTTACATTGTTCAATTTTTTTTGACTTTTTTCTATTAATATTTTTTTGACCAGTTTGACTTTAAACAAATATTTATCGTTTTGCTACAAGCTCCAATCAACACTTTTTGTGTCGACGAACTATTTTTCAAATGACCATTTCACCCATGAACTATGTTTTGCAACTATAGACACAGAAACGTGTTTATTGGAGCTAGAAGTAAAACGACTAAAAGGGCATTAAAAGGGCAGAAAACCATAATAATTCCAATATTGGAGGTTTATAAAACGGAGTTCACGAATGAAATTATTGTTCGAAAATAAATTCACAAACGCAAAAATGTTAATTGGAGCTGGAAGGAAAATAACTAAATTGGTCAAAGTCAAATTAGCGAAAAGGCATTAAAATAGCAAAATAGTCAAAATAATTCCAACATTGTCGATTTGCAAAATGGAGTGTATAGATAAAATCGACGTTCTTAATAAGTATGCAGACACAAAATTGTGTTGATTGGAGATGGAAGTAAAAGGACTAAAATTGGTCAAAGTCAAACCGATCAAAAAGATTAAAAGGTGCAAAAAATTCAAAAACATCCCAACGTTATTCTTTTACGAAACGTAGTTCACAGGACATTCAAAAAATAATTTATAGACACAAAAAAGTGTTGATTGGAGCTGGTAGCAAAATGACTAAAATTGGTTAAATACAAACTGGTCATAAAACATTAATAGGGAAAAAAGTAAAAAAAATTGAACATTGTCGGTTTGTAAAGTAGAATTCACTGATGAAATAGTCGTTCAAAAATAAGTTCCTAGATCCAAAAATCTGTTGATTAGAGTTGGAAGCCAAACGACAGAATTTTGTCAAATTTAAAACTGTCGAAAAGCCTTAAAATAACAGAAAAAGTAAAAAAATATTTTGGTTAGAAAATCACATTTCTATATTAGCTTCCACAAATCAACGCCACTTTTTTTTTACAATATTTCATTTAGAATCACATATCTACAGTAGGTTTCACCAATATATGCCCATTCTATACCATATTTCGAATAGAACCACCCATTTATACACGTTTTCACCAAACGCCTATTTTACACCATGTTTCGTAAAATCACTCATTTACACTCGTTTTTACCCTTCTATGCCTATTTTATACCTTATTTCGATTGTAATTGCCTATATAATATTCGTTTTCATTATTGTATGCTCGTTCTGCACAATATTTCAATTAGAATCACTTATTTATACTCGTTTTCACCATCCTACAAGCATTTAATATCTTACTTGAGTTAGAAATCACATTTCTATACTTGTTTCCACAAATCTATGCCACTTGTCTAATCATATTTGGGTTAGAATAATGCATCTACAGCCGATTTCTCCAATATATGCCCATTATACTCCATATTAAACATAGAACCATGCATATGTACTCGTTTTGACCATTCTGCACACAGGTTATTCCATATTTCGGTTAGAATCACCCATCTATACTCGTTTTTACTATAATTTGGTTATAATCTTATTCTTATTTTCATCATTGTATGCTCGTTTTCTACCATATGTTAGTTAGAATAACTTATTTATACTCGTTTTCACAATTCTATGAACATTTGATACCTTATTTTGGTTAAAATCACATTTTTATACTCGTTGAAGCTAATCTACGCTTCTTTTTAACATATTTCGGTCAGACTTGGTTTCACCAATTTATGCCCATTCTATAGCATATTTCGATTAAAGCCAACCGTCTTACTCGTTTCATCATTTTGTGACTATTTTATACTATATTTTGGTTATAATTACCCATCTAATACTTTTTTTCATTATTGTACGTTTGTTCTGTTAGGGGAGACCATTCGGTTAAATCGGTTTCAACCGAACCGAATTTTCAAAAATCAAAAAAAACCGAATTAAGAAATATTCAAACCAAAATCGAACCGAAAAAACTCAAAATTGATCTAAGCCGAACCGAAATAATTTGTTCAGTTTATTATGTTTTTACGGTTGGGACATTTTTTATTAATGGGCCGAGCCCAAATAACCGTAGATCTAGTCTAAGAGTAATGAACTGACGGTATAAAAAAACTGTAGATCGATAAAAGTAAAAAATTGTATATCAGTAAAATTAAAAAATCGTAGATCCAGTATGAAAAAAGTAAAAGTATTAAAAAAATATTAATGAACTGACAGCTCTGATCTTTGATTAACTAAGAAAGAACTCTCGAGTCGAACTCGACCGATCTAAGAGATAAAGAGTTGAAGAATCATAGATCTGGGAAGAAGGAAGAAAGAGAGGCGGTTAAAGAGTTTCTCTTTTGAAGAGTCTCTTCAGATAGGGAGGCGGCTGGAGAAAGAGGTTGTTGGGAAAGAGAGAGGAGAGAGAACAGAAGAAACATAAATGAGTAGATTTAGGATTTGTAAGACTTTTATACGGGATGTTTATACGAGGGTATTATAACAAATTCACCCTCTTAATCGGTTTTCGGTTTTAAACCGAAACCGCAACTCTTAAACAAACCCGATTACCGAATAGTGGGATATTAACAACCGAAACCGACCCGAATTTTTTTAAACCGAATCGAAACCCTTATTCGGGTAAGTTTGGGTTGATTTTTGGTCCAAACCTAATTCGTGCTCACACCTACATCCTGTACGATATTACAGTTAGAATCACTCAACTCATTTTTACCTTTCCAAGAGCATTTGATATCTCATTTCGATCAAAAATCATATTTATATACTCTTTTCAAACAATCTACGTAACTTTTTTGCTATATTCACTACAACAAAAAGACCTATTAATGACGCTCGACAAGGAATTTTAATGACGGCTGACACATAAGTGTTATTAAGTTGAAAAATACCTTTTCTTTATGACGGTTTGGGCTAATTCTGGGCTTTTTATAACGTTTATAAAACAAAGCGTTATTAATAGTTTAGAGCGGTGGTAAACTTGTAATATTTGTTAAGTTCATTTTTTGACAAAATCTCGCGCTTCAGCAAAATTTTTCTCTCCCTCTGGTTCTGGTCTTCTCCTTCTCCGATCCTTTCTTCTCCCTCCTCTCCCCCAACTCCAAAATCCCATAGATCTAAAACCCTAACTCTAGTTTAGCAACACCCTCCTCTCCTCCTCTTCTTCTCCTTCCTTTTCCCCAACTCCAAAACCCTAACCCTAGATACAAAACACTAAACCTAGTTAGAAAGGGAGGAGGAGATGGGGAGGGAGCTGGCGGCACGGGTCGGCTTTGGATCGGGTTTAGTGGGATCCGCCAAGCAGTTTTCTTCTTGGCTTCCGCTGGTCATCGATTCCCCTTCTTCTCCCGATCCTTTCCCTACTCCGATCCACAAATGAGCTCAAAACTCTAACCCTAACCCCACCCTATCCCTCCCCCAAAAAAGGAAAAAAAATAGAGACATCACCGATCGACGCATCCACCTCCCCCCTTCGCGAAATGGAGATCGGACTTCTCCCGCCGCTTCCAGCACTTCCTCGACCGGTCGACCCCCCCACCCCGTGGGGAGGTGGCTGGGGACCCTCGTGATCGCGTCCCTCTACGCGCTCAGGGTCTACTTGATCCAGGGGTACTACGTCATCTCCTGCGGATTGGCGATCTACTTGCTCAACCTCTTGATCGGCTTCCTCTCGCTGGTCATGGATCTAGAGTTTGAGGGACTAGACGGGGCCTCGCTACCGACGAGGGGGTCCGACGAGTTCAAGCCCTTCATGCACCGCCTTTCCGAGTTTAAGTTCTGGTAATTACTTACTACCCTCTTTTTTGAGCTATATCGGTTGAAATCTGAAGATTTCTAGCAGAGAAGCCCTGGCATTGGGTGCCATGTCTGTGCCTTATAAATGCGCTAGGACACTATGTGTAGTGTCGGTATCGAATTTGGACACCAGTCCTGTCAGTGTCCTGGCGATAAAGAGGAAGGATATTGGTTTTGGTACTGCAGGTATAGGTATTGGTATTGGTTAAGCTGCATGGAGAGAGGTTCTGTGGGTTAGCCATTGAAGTTGGGATTCAAATTGGAGGTGAAGAAGATGTTATGATCCATTGGTGAAGAAGATGTTCTCATACACTTACCACCCCCCTCTGTTGTTCATCTTCTGATGTTCAAAATTTTGGAGGTGCAGAAGATGTTATGATCCATTGGTTGCATCTTCTGTTGTTCCTGGCCGATCCACCGACCATAAGAACATGTAACATACACTTACCACCCCCCCTCTGCTGCAAAATTCTTATTTTCTTCCCTATATATATCAGCAATCCATGAGCTTGTGACTTTGGGAAAATTTCGAGATAGATATGCTACAAAACTCGGTTTAGCATTGTATGCTGCAAAACTCGATTAAGCATTGTAGGTATATCGAGCCAACAATCTTGATAGATCCTCCATTAAATTGAATGAGTGTATAGCTCCCCTTAGGCGATGATGACAACTAAACAAAGAAAGTGTACTTTCCCCTTTATCCCTTCTTGATTCTTTTAAGGTTGGTGGCAAGTAAAACTGTTTTAGTAGAAAGTGATGAGTTCCCATTCATTTGCAACTTGCTGTGGAGCTGGTGCCATTAATCTTGCACTTTTTGCTAACTGTAGATAAAATTAACATTGTATTATATGATGTTTGAATTCATACTTTAGACTACCATTTTTTCTCGTCTTGTATTCTCATTTATCCTTCAATTTCTTCTCTGTTTCTCTTCTTCGGCCAATGGCGAGGCACACAGTGCAGCCATTACTTGTCAGGGGAATTAGAATTAAGGAGAGGAGAGGAAAGGAGAGGAAAAAAAAGGAAAAGGAAAAAGGAAAAGAAGAAAAAAAAGAATTTTTTTGGCAATGATGATTTGGCTGCTCCTTCAGATGGCGAGGCAGCTCCATTGCAGCCATTTGTTGGAAGAAGGGATGATGAGAGTGGGGGTCTACCTCCAATTGTGAGTGAGTAATCATGGACTGAAGCTGAATCTGAGCCTCTTCTCGCTAATTATGTACCTCTTGGAGCTATTTATGTTCATTTTCTCTGCTTATGTTATCATTTTCAGGCCAATGAACTGAAGAGAGAAGATCTTAAAGGTTCAAAGGTAATTTCTTTACTATTTTTTCAGTTATAGCTGTAAGCAAAGTGAGTGGTCCATAACTAGCTTCAAGTTTGGCTTGAAAATTTGATATTGTTTGACAATTTGTTTAGCAAGTTGAGCTTGGATTACTTAAGTTTATCATTTGGCACATCAAGGTCTTAAAGACTAGTCGTCTATTAGTTTTTCTGGTTCCAGTTGCAAATTGTTTTCTCTTTTCTTTTTTCCTTTGTCATTTTCCTTCTCTCTTATTAAGCTACTCTAGCAAGTAAAGGACTTATTAAAGATTTTTGAAGGATACGTCATTATTCTGTTACATAAGTGGGTTAAGTTCATTTGTTATTACAACGGAGGACTATTGGAAGTTCATTGTTTGCTACTGGTTTTTGCTGCACTTTGCAGCTGTATGAGATATCTATTTGCAGTTGGTGGGAAAAGCCCCTGCAGGTTCCTTACTTTATTGCAAGCTACTTTATTATACCTTAATCCTCTGATAATGGCGATTTCTCCATCTGTCTTCCAGCTTGCAGAGTATTGTATGCAACTTAATTTTCTACTCTTTCATGATGCTATTCCTATTTGAAGTGTGACATTCCAAATGCAATATGGTTGTAGGTCAAAGTCTATGATATCTGTGGAGATGCTGGCCAAGAGGAGTTAGTTGCCATTTGTAGTAGATGTACTGATGGCACTGGTGAGGGTTCAGGCGAGAGTAAGGGATCAGAGGATGAGGCTCTCCCATGACTGCGCCGGCTGCAGCAGCACCAAGTCGTCGCTCAGCTGCGACACTACTTCTCTTTGGGATTCTCGATATCTTCAAGAGATGGCAGAGAGAAGATCCATGGTCAGAATCTACATAAGTAAATATTTCTAATAATTTGGTTAGCAAAAGAGATATTTATTCCTATTTTGTGGGTACATTCTGTATTTGGATATTCAATGTAATGAAGATGTTGATATGTACTCTATTTTGAGAAATGTAATAAAGATGGTGATAAATAATGTTAAGTTTTTGGAATGAAATATATACTGTGCAGTATAGAGCATTATAAATGTGCTAATTTGAATAGTATAAAGTGTTATAAATGTGTTGCATTGAGCCTGTATATATTATCTATTCATGACGTTTTAAAATTATTCTGAATTGTGCACTATATATTAACAATTCATAACGCTTTTATAGAAACTATTCATGACGGTTATTTTATGATACTTTTAAAAAACATTTATAACACCCGTTTTTATAGCGGTTGCTGTGGAAAAAAAAGCGTCATGGTTCGTCATTAATGACGCTTTTTAGCCGTCATTAAAAGGGTTTTTTGTTGTAGTGATTAAGGTTAGAATCATACATCTACAATCAGTTTCACTAATCTATGCCCATTCTACATCATATTTCGATTAGAACCACCTATAAATACTTGCTTTCACCATTTCATGCATATTTTATACCATATTTCAGTTAGAATCACCCATCTATACTCGTTTTCACTATTCTACGCATGTTTTGAACCTTAATTCGGTTATAACTATCCATGTAATACTCGTTTTCATCATTGTATGCTCGTTCTATACTATACTTCAGTTAGAATCATTCATTTTCTACTCGTTTTCACAATTCTACGAGAATTTAATACCTTATTTCAATTAAAATCTAATTTTTATACTCATTTTTTATTCGTTTGTTCTAACATATTTCGGTTAAAAACACGCATTTATGCTCGGTTTCACCAACCTATGTCCATCATACATCATATTTTGATTAGAACCACCCATATGTACTCGTTTTCACCATTCTATGCCCATTTTATATCATATTTCAGTTACGATCACCTATCTATACTCGTTTTCACCATTCTACATCCGTTTTATACTGTATTTTGATAATAATTATGCATCTAATACTCCTTTTATAATTGTACGCTCGTTCTGTACAATATTTCAAATAGAATCACTCATTTATACTTGTTGTCACCATTCTATGATCATTTGATATCTTATGTTGGTTAAAATCACATTTTATACCCATTTCCGCCAATCTACACTCAGTTAAAATCACATTTTTAGGACAGAATCACGTATCTATACTCGATTTTACCAATCTATGCCCATTCTACACCATATTTTGATTAGAACTGCCCATCTATACTCGTTTTCACCATTCTACGTCCATTTTACAGTATATTGTTTTAAGAATCACTCATCTATACTCATTTTCACCATTCTACGCTTGTTTTATACTATATTTCGATTATAATTACCCATGTAATACTCGTTCTGATCATTATACGCTCGTTTTGTGCTATATTTCAGTTAGAATCACTTATCTATACTCGGTTTCACAATTCTTCGAGCATTTGATACCTTATATCGATTAAAAATAAATTTATATACTTGTTTTTGCCAATCTATGCCACTTTTTACCCTATTTCGGTTAGAATCACACATCTACTCTTAGTTTCACCAATCTACGTTAATTCTACACCATATTTCGATTAGAACCATTCATCTATACTCGTTGTCGCTATTCTATGACTATTTTACACCATATTTAGGTTATAATCATCCATTTATACTCATTTTCACCATTTCACGACTATTTTATACTATATTTGGTTATAATTACCCATCTAGTACTTGTTTCATTAGTGTACGCTCGTTTCGTACCATATTTCAGTTAGAATCATCCGCCTATACTCGTTTTCCACCATTCTATGACTATTTTATACTATATTTTGGTTATAATTACCAATCTAATAATTATTTTCATCATTATATGCACGTTAGGTACCATATCTCAATTAGAATTTACTCATTTATACTCATTTTCACTATTCTACGAGCATTGGATACCTTATTTCTAATAGAAATCACAATTTTTATACTCGTTTCCACCAATCTATGCCACTTTTTTTTTTACCATATTTAGGTTAAAATCATGACTCTAATAGAAATCACAATTTTTGTACTCGTTTCTACCAATCTATGCCTATTCTACACCATTTACGATTAGAACCACCCATTTATACTCGACTTTACCATTCTACGCCTATTCTACACCATATTTCGACTAGAATCACCCATCTATACTTGTTTTCAACATTCCACACATGTTTAAACCATACTTTGGTTGTAATTAACCATCTCATATTTGTTTTCATTATTGTACGCTAGTTATGTATCATATTTCAGTTAGAATCACACATTTCTATACTCACTTCCACAAATCTATGCCAGTTTTTTTATAATATTTTAGTTATAATCACATATCTACAGTCGTCAAATGCTCTTAGAAAGGTGAAAACGAGTTGAGTGATTCTAAGTGAAATATCGTACGGAACGAGTGTACAATAATGAAAACAAGTATTAGGTGGGTAGTTATAACAGAAATATAGTATAAAACAGCCGTGGAATGGTGAAATGTGTAAGATAGTGGTTTTAATCAAAATATTGTATAGAATGGGCGTAAATTGGCGAGACCAAGTCTAACCAAAATATGTTTAAAAAAAGTGACGTAGATTAGCGAAAACGAGTACAAATATATGATTTTAACCAAAATAAGGTATCAAATGCTCATATAATTGTGAAAACGACTATAAATGAGTGATTCAAACTAAAATATGGTAGAGAACGAGCATACAAAAGTGAAAATGAATATAAGATTATAACCAAACTATGGTGAAAACGAGTATAGATGGATGATTCTAACCGAAATATGGTATAATCTCTGTGCAGAATGATGAAAACAACTATATATTGGTGGTTCTAAGCGTAATATAGAGTAGAACGGACATAGATTGGTAAAAGCAACTATAGATGCATTATTCTAACCCAAATATGATTAGACAGGTTGTGTATATTTACGAAAACAAGTATAGAAATGTGATTTCTAACTGAAGTAAGGTATAAATGCTTGTAGAATGGTGAAAACGAGTATAAATAAGTGATTGTAATTGAAATATGGTGTAGAACGAGCATACAATAATAAAAATGAATATTATATAGGAAATTATAACCGAAATAAGGTATAAAATAGACATAGAATGGTAAAAACGAGTATAAATGGGTGATTCTACGAAACATGGTGTAAATAGGCATTTGGTGAAAATGTGTATAGATGGGTGGTTCTAATCAAAATATAGAGTAGAATGGGCATATATTGGGGAAACCGACTATAGATATGTGATTCTAACTAAAAAATTGTAAAAAAAAAGTGGCATACATTTATGGAAACAAGTATAGAAATATGATTTTCTAACCAAAATAAGTACTAAATGCTCTAAAATGGTGAAAACGGGTATAAGTATGTGATTCTTACTGAAATATGATACATAACGAGCGTACAATAATGAAAACAAATATGAGATGGTTAACTACAACCAAAGTATGGTTTAAACAAGCGAGGAATGTTGAAAACAAGTATAGATGGATGATTCTAGTCGAAATATGGTGTTAATAGGCGTAGAATGGTTAAATCGAGTATAGATGGGTGGTTCTAATCGTAATATGGTGTAGAATAGGCATAGATTTGTGGAACCGACTGTAGATGCATAACTTTAACCGAAATATGGTAAAAAAAGTGGTATAGATTGGTGGAAATGAGTATAAAATTATGATTTCTATCATAAATAAGGTATCCAATGCTTGTAGAATGGTGAAAATGAGTATAAATGAGTAATTCTAATTGAGATATGGTACAAAACAAGCGTTCAATGTTGAAAATGACTATTAGATAGGTAATTACAACAAAAATATAGTATAAAATAGTCGTAGAATGGTGAAAACGAGCATATACGGATGATTCTAATTGAAATATAGTACATAACGAGCGTACACTGATGAAACGAGTAATAGATGGATAATTACAACCAAAATATAGTATAAAATAGTCGTAAAATGGTGACAACGAGTATAGATAGATGATTATAACCGAAATATGGTATAAAATGGGCGTAGAATGGCGACAACGACTATAGATGGGTGGTTCTACTCTAAATATTGTGTAGAATTAGCGTAGATTGGTGAAACTAAGTGTGGATGTGTGATTCTAACTGAAATAGGGTAAAAAAGTGGCATTGATTGGCTAAAACAAGTATAGGAATTTATTTTTAACCGATATATGGTATCAAATGCTCGAAGCATTGTGAAATCGAGTATAGATAAGTGATTCTAACTGAAATATAGAACGTAACGAACACATAATGATGAAAACAAGTATTACATTGTTAATCATAACCGAAATATAGTATAAAAACAAGTGTAGAATGGTGAAAACGAGTATAGATGTGTGATTCTTAAAACATGGTATAAAATAGGCGTAGAATGGTGAAAACGAGTATAGATGGGTTGTTCTAATCAAAATATGGTATAAAATGGACGTAAATTGGTAAAACCGAGTGTAGATATGTGATTCTATCTTAAATATATGATTTTAACCGAGTATAGATTGGAGAAAACGGGTATAGAAATATGATTTTAACCGACATAAGATATCAAATGCTCGTAGAATGGTGAAACCAAGTATAAATGAGTGATTCTACTTGGAATATGGTACAGAACGAGCGTACAATGATGAAAATAAGTATTAGATTGGTAATTATTACCGAAATATAGTATAAAATGGGCATAGAATAGTGGAAACGAGTATATGTAGGTGATCGTAACCGAAATATGACGTAAAGTGGGCATAAAATGGTGAAAACGAGTACAAATGGGTGGTTCCAATCGAAATATGGTGTATGTGTAAAACCCCTAAATTTCTAATAATTTTTTTATAAATTTGGTAAAAAAAAATTGTATTGTACGTCGCGTATTTGTATTATACGTCGCGCGCGTAAATTTGTTTTTCGAATTTGCTCGACGAGTGCGAATATGTACGAGCGTACATATTTTAGAAAAACATTTTCTATTTTTTATAGTTTCAAAATAATATACATAATAATTATTTTGTTATCGTACCAAAGTTTCCAAATTATTATTTTATTTATAAAAAGTCCTTCGTAAAAATAGTTATTAATAATAAATAACATCATTTGTGCATACATATATATATTTGTAATTATTTATTAGTTTATTTTAAATAATAACGTAACTTTCGAAATTATTATTATTAGTATTTTTGGGAAATATATTTCAAAAATTTTGTGGCGATTTAAATCTTGATTTAAATTTATGGATTTATTTAAATAGTTAAATATTTGAAATTTGATTTATCCCATTCGATTTTAAACTAAAAATTTAATTAGATTTAAATTGGATTTGTATTTGGATTTGGATTTGGATTTGGATTTGGATTTGATTGATTTTAAATTAAGTTGGGAATTATCTATTTTGGGTTTAAACTAATCCTAATCCTTATCTTAATGGAAATTCCCACATCCTATAAATAGGCAGGTACTCCTCCATTAATTTTTATCATCCACAAATTTTTCCACAAATTCTCCATAAACCCTAATATACGTGCATCGTGTCTGTGTCCATCCAAATTCTTATTCCATTATTTATACATATACATTTCACCTTCTTCGTGCCTACATGTCGGATACGATTTTGACACAGCAAACCCAATCCTCTATTCTAAACCCATGATCCTATTCTAAACCCTAACCGCGCCGCTGTTCCTTGTCCACCGTCGTCCCAGCAGGAATTCATCTCCTCCGATAAAACTCCACATGCACCAAAACCACCCTACTGCCATCGTTCGGCCTGCCCCTGGCCACGACAACACCGCGGCCACTGTCCTAGCCGCAAAACCATCGGCCGGCCCCAAAAACTCACATCACCACCACCAACCCCATCGCAGCCCATCCCAACTACGACCACTGACATCAGAACAAAATCACCTCCAAGGCCACCGGCCGGAAACCCCAATCCACCATCATCTAGAAGAAAAGAAATAAAACCCTAACCCTAAAACTTACCTGCATCGAAGCCGACCAGGCCGCCGGCGTCGCCAAACAACCCCCGCACCGATCTGCGTCAGCCCTCCGCCGGGCCAACTCTCTCCGACCTAACCCACGACCTCCTCACCGCGCTTGCCGCGCCCGTCCGCCGTGGGAAACCCCATCACCGCCGTCGCTCTTTCCGAGGCACGCGGGCACCACCGCGAGGCCGCCGTGCTGGCGAACCACCTTCGCAGCGGCGAGAATCCCCCGCCACCGCTCGCACTAGCGCCTCCATCGTACGGAGCAACACCGGCCATCGCGATTGCCCCGTCGCCGCACGGCGCTCACCATCCGCCACCGTCGCGTTTCACCTCGAAACTCCACTCCGACTTCTTTCTGCCTCCGCGCCCGCTCGCCGACGAGCCCGACCACTCCTCTCCTTTCCCCTCTCTAGCCGCCGCCCCCGATCTTCTTCTCTCCGGTGCCGCCCCGAGCTGGCACGCCGCCCGTACATTCCCTCCGACTTCTTTTTCCTCACCGCTCCCCTGGCTCTCTTTCTCTCACCTCTAATCACTTATTCCCTTAGTTTAGTGGTTCGAAGAACCAGAGCCACAGCAGATATTATGTTGTTATTTTATTATTTTATTATATTTTGTTAACTATTATTATTATTATTATTATTATTATTATTATTATTATTATTATTATATGTTTACACTATACATGTATTGTTATGAGTTTTATTATTATTTTTTATTATTAGTTAACCTTTTAGGGAGGTTTTGGAAATGTTGGTACTTTACATCAACCTATAGGATGATGACGATTATTATTATTATTATTATTATTATCAGTTCTAATATCTAGGGTACTACAATTAATTTTAACGATATAATAATTAGTACATAAACTATTTATATTATTAATATGTGTATGGTTATAAGTATTATCATTAGTATTATTATTATTCATATTATTTTTATTATGATTAATGCTGCTCTTATTGCTAAAAATTATTTCTTTGCAAACATTATTATTTTTAGGAAATTCTATAAAAATATTATTTTTCCAACTATTTCCAAAGGTAGATTTCACCAAAAATAGTACTATGACAAAATCTATATTATAGCCTTAATTTATCTATTGTTTCTTTTTAGATTTCATATTTTTAAATATATATTGGTCAATAAAAGTATTCACTAAATAAAATCTATAAATCTCTAGTTTATCAGTTTTGGCTAATAAAAATATGTAGTTTCCTACTAAAAACTTATTTTAACAAATTTAGAGTTTTGCCTTAAAATATTTTTCTTCCCTATATATTTTTCAGTAATTATCTAAAAGTTGTCATCAAATATTATAGAATAAATTTTCTAAAATAGTATAAATATTGTTTTACACAACTTCCTTCTATTATTGAACCTTGTCCGTGTCCAAGCCCATCATTCATATTTCCTTCCTAATCTGGACCACCATGTGTCGACCCTAACTAATTTGACCCTTCTGGACCCAATGGAAATGTCTATGCCCCCATCAGAGGTCACCTTGCATAGTTGTTGCACCGAAGTCGCAGTTCGTGCCACCTTGATCATCGCAGCACACCAGGCGTCCTACCAGGCAAGACACCTTGCTATTTGCTGTTTATTTATTTTAGCTCATATTTTATGCATTATTTATTATTTTCTTTATAAAAAATAAACTATGATACATGGCATAACCTGTTAGAACTTACTGTTCATTTATATTTCCTGCTATATATTATTTTTTTTACACATTAAACCTAGATTTAAGGGACCACCTTGTGTGTTGCATTCATTAGCCTTGACACATTGTAACACGAAGTTATGTGTCACATGTAGAACACGGACATGCGTGACTGGCTGGCCACCAGTGCGTATAAGCCATACGATAGGAATAACCGCTAATAGAGGTTGCATGCTAGTTTGACTTAGCGGTTATAGTGGTTTTGTGTTATGGATACAACGCAGTAGGCATTGGGCAGGGAGGACAATTCCTTAGCGTATGGACTTCGATGCACTTTCCCTTATGACCCGGATTCTCTGCTGGAGATACGGGGTTGATAACCCATGATTACTGACGGCCACTGACGTTCTGCAGAACGTTATGCTCTTACTAATGGGGCCTCTGGTGCCCCAAGGGGGGACTACGCCGATCCTATTTAGCCAGGGCCCATGCGTAGGAAGGATTGTTCTTAACTACATTTTACTTAGAACGGTTAGGCACCTTTATCCGTTAGGTACGAGTACTTTTGGTTTGGGTACTTGTATCTGACCGTGGCTTGGAACAATAACTTGTCGCAGATTAGTTCGTCACATCTTGTCCTTTTTTTGTTGTAGGTGTGACTTACTACTTCGATGAGAAGGTATTGAACCTTGTTGGGGTCCGGATACCATATTGGATTCATAGCTTGAAAAGATACGTCACCGTAAATTAGTTTACCATCTCATGTCCTTGTTTGGTTGGGGAGATGGTACGCTAGTTCAATAGGTGTGTATTGGACCATGTTATAATTTAATTGACTTATTTATTTGAGCAGTATTTATTCAGTTTATATGGCATGATATTATGTGTCTTGTTACGTCCCTCTGAGGACCTGGTTATCTCGCCAGGTGTGTGCTATTGTCTTTCACAGGTGTTCTAGCGCTGTGACCATCTCCATTTCTTCGAAGATGATTGCGCTTGGATCGTCTTCTCTTTGCTCGCCCAAAATTATTTTTTCTCTTGTATTTACCTTTACTTGTTGGTAGTAGATTTGTCTTCGCCCAACATATTGTATCAAGATAATTCCTTATCATTATATGATATCTTTTATTCAATTATTTTGTGTGGATGAGATTAGTTATGGTTTTACTGCATTTTACAGCTTACGTATATTTATTATACGGCTGGCATGTCTATGTTCCTAGTCTTACGTATTTTGGGACTGGGACGTTACATATTTTTGTGGTGGCCCATGCAGGTCAAGATAAATTATTTGGTTACTTTACCGTACCAAGCAAGCCTGCGTATAGGATTAGAAGTCTAGGATCTCATCCACATATTTGACCTTTTCGATTCCATATTCGAACTACCGTTCGACTCATCGATTGCATCTTGCTTGATTCCTTCTATCATTATTCTTATCTTCTCTTCGTGCTTGCTTGAGATTGACCCTACTAGTTAGATGTCCCAAACATCCCCAGCTTAATTCTTTAAGTTGGGAAGAATACCCCACGACTTGACACACCCTTGACCATTAAGGAAATACAAATAGTATTATCTAGACCATAGAGACTAGAGAAATTTAACCCATTTGGTCAACCAAGCCTTGGTCAATAAAACCGTAGAATGATGGTATAGGAATAAACAAGACTTAGATCCTTATGACTCTTAGACTATTCATATTTGTTTTTATTCATCTACCATCGTGCCTATATTTTTACTATCTAAACTAATGATGCTAATGTAGCCTAGTTTTTGCAAGCTAAATTCTTTATCAAGCTTGTTCATGACATATGTTATTATATGCATCCACTAACGTATTGTCTACTCAGAACCGGTGCATGATGGTCTGATCAACCGAATGCACTTTGGTTCGCTTTTATCTATCGTTCTACGTGGATGGGGATATAGCTAAGCTTGCCCTCTAGAGTCCCATCCGCGACTGTCTTGGCAACTCTTTTTGAATTATTCGGTCGCCTTTGAACCGGGTATTCGTATTCGATAACGCCTCCTTCGAACTCTATATTGCTTTCGCCTTCACCTATTTTAGAAGAACGAAGGCGTTATACTAGAACTTCCTCTAGCCTTCCTATCGATTATGACCATTATCACTCAATGTTGCTATATCTTCATCCTAAACTGCTCGTTCTTTTCCTCGGCCCTATATTCGCTATCATGACCTTCTAATCGCTTAATTTAGGAGTGAACTTAATTCGTTCTTTTAATCGTGTCATCAATCTACTCTCAAGCCCTAAATGATTTCTCTTGTTACCATAATATCCTTATTGCTTGTCATCTTGTTTTAACTTTAACCTTTACTCATTTTTTTTCTTACGCTAACCTATGATTATCCTCGCCATTATTGAAATCACGATTTTCTAATGTATCTTTTGGTTGAATGTTGTGAATTAATTTTTTTCATCGCTACCCATTTGTGCCTTCTCACCCCCTACTGATTTTTAATTTCGAGGACGAAATTATATTAAGTTGGGTAGGATGTGAAACCCCTAAATTTCTAATTTTTTTTATAAATTTGGTAAAAAAAATTGTATTGTACGTCACGTATTTGTATTGTACGTCGCGCGCGGAAATTCGTTTTTCGAATTTGTTCGACGAGTGCGAATATGTACGAGCGTACATATTTTAGAAAAACATTTTTTATTTTTTATAGTTTTAAAATAATATACATAATAATTATTTTGTTATCGTACCAAAGTTTCCAAATTATGATTTTATTTATTTTAGTTATAAAAAGTCTTTCGTAAAAACAGTTATTAATAATAAATAACATCATTTATGTATGTATATATATATATATATATATATATATATATATATATATATATATATATATATTTGTAATTATTTTTTAGTTTATTTTAAATAATAACGTAATTTACGAAATTATTATTATTAGTATTTTTGGGAAATATATTTCAAAAATTTTGTTGCGATTTAAATCTTGATTTAAATTTATGGATTTATTTAAATAGTTAAATATTTGAAATTTGATTTATCCCATTCGATTTTAAACTAAAAATTTAATTAGATTTAAATTGGATTTGTATTTGGATTTGGATTTGATTTATTTTAAATTAAGTTGCGAATTATCTATTTTGGGTTTAAACTAATTCTAATCATTATCTTAATGGAAATTCCCACATCCTATAAATAGGCAGGTACTCCTCCATAAATTTTTATCATCCATAAATTCTTCCATAAATTCTCCATAAACCGTAATCTATGTGCATCGTGTCTGTGTCCATCCAAATTCTTATTCCATTATTTATACATATATATTTCACCTTCTTCGTGTCCACATGTCGAACACGATTTCGACACAGCAAACCCAATCCTCTATTCTAAACCCTAATCCTATTCTAAACCCTAACCGCGCCGTTGTTCCTTGTCCACCGCCGCCCCAGTAGGAATTTATCTCCTCCGACAAAACTCCACATGCACCAAAACCACCCTGCTGCCATCGTTCGGCATGCCCCTGGCCACGACAACACCGCGGCCACCGTCCTGGTCGTAAAACCATCGGCCGGCCCCAAAAACTCACATCACCACCACCAACCCCATCGCAGCCCATCCCGACCACGACCACCGACATCAGAACAAAACCACCTCCACGGCCACCGGCCGAAAACCCCAATCCACCATCATCCAGAAGAAAAGAAATAAAACCCTAACCCTAAAACTCACCTCCGTCGAAGCCGACCAGGCCACCGGTGTCGCCAAACAACCCCTGCACCGATCTGCGTCAGCCCTCCACCGGGCCGACTCTCTCCGACTTGACCCGCGACCTCCTCGTCGCGCTTGTCGCGTCCATCAGCCGTGGGAAACCCCATCACCGTCGTCGCACTTTTTGCGGACACGCGGGCACCACCGCGAGGTCGCCGTGCTGACGAACCACCTTCGCAGCGGCGAGAATCCCCCGCCACCGCTCGCACCAGCGCCTCCAGCACGCGGAGCAGCACCGGCCATCGCGACCGCCCCGTCGTCGCACGGTGCTCACCATCCGCCGTCGCCGCGTTTCTCCTCGAAACTCCACTCCGACTTCTTTCCGCCTCCGTGCCCGCTTGCCGACGAGCCCGGCCGCTCTTTCCCTTTCCCCTATCTAGCCGCCGCCCCCGATCTCCTTCTCCCCGGCGCCGCCCCGAGCTGGCACGCCGCCCGCACATTCCCTCCGACATCTTTTTCCTCACCGCTCCCCTGGCTCTCTCTCTCTCACCTCTAATCACTTATTTCCTTATTTTAGTGGTTCGAAGAACCAGAGCCACAACAGATATTATGTTATTTTTTTATTATATTTTGTTAACTATTATTATTATTATTATATGTTTACACTATACATGTACTGTTATAAGTTTTATTATTATTATTTTTTATTATTAGTTAACCTTTTAGGGAGGTTTTGGAAATGTTGGTACTTTACATCAACCTATAGGATGAAGACGATTATTATTATTATTATTATTATTATCAGTTCTAATATCTAGGGTACTACTATTAATTTTAACGATATAATAATTACTACATGAACTATTTATATTATTAATATGTATATGGTTATAAGTATTATCATTAGTATTATTATTATTCATATTATTTTTATTAAGATTAATGCTGCTCTTATTGCTAAAAATTATTTCTTTGCCACATTATTATTTTTAGGAAATTCTATAAAAATATTATTTTTCCAACTATTTCCAAAGGTAGATTTCACCATAAATAGTACTATGACAAAATCTATATTATAGCCTTAATTTATCTATTGTTTCTTTTAGATTTTATATTTTTAAATATATATTGGTCAATAAAAGTATTCACCAAATAAAATCTATAAATCTCTAGTTTATCAGTTTGGCTAATAAAAATATGTAGTTTCCTTCTAAAAACTTATTTTAACAAATTTAGAGTTTTGCCTTAAAATATTTTCCCCTATATATTTTTCAGTAATTATCTAAAAGTTGTCATCAAATATTATAGAATAAATTTTCTGAAATAGTATAAGTATTGTTTTACGCAACTTCCTTCTATTATCGAACCTTGTCCGTGTCCAAGCCCGTCATTCCTATTTCCTTCCTAATCTGGACCACCTTGTGTCGACCCTAACTAATTTGACCCTTCTGGATCCAATGGAAATATCTATGCCCCCATCAGAGGTCACCTTGCATAGTTGTTGCACCGAAGTCGCAGTTCGTGCCACCTTGATCATCGCAGCACACCAGACGTCCTATCAGGCAAGACACCTTGCCATTTGCTGTTTATTTATTTTAGCTCATATTTATGCATTATTTATTATTTTTTTATGCAAAATAAACTGAGATACATGTCATAACCTGTTAGAACTTACTGTTCATTTATATTTTCTGCTATATATTATTTTTCTTACACATTAAACCTAGATTTAAGGGACCACCTTGTGTGTTGCATTCATTGGTCTTGACACGTTGTAACACGAAGTTGTGTGTCATATGTAAAACACAGACATGCATGACTAGCTTGCCACCGGTGCGTATAAGCCGTACAATAGGAATAACCGCTAATAGAGGTTGCATGCTAGTTTGACTTAGCGGTTATAGTAGTTCTGTGTTATGGATACAACGCAGTAGGCATTGGGCGGTGAGGTCAATTCCTTAGCGTATGGGCTTCGATGCACTTTCCCTTGTGACCCGAATTCTTCGCTGGAGATACGGGATTGATGACCCATGATTACTGACGGCCACTGACGTTCTGCGGAACGTTATGCTCTTATTGATGGGGCCTCTGGTGCCCCAAGGGGGGACTACGCCGATCCTATTTAGCCAGGGCCCATGCGTAGAAAGGATTGTTCTTAACTACATTTCACTTAGAACGGTTAGGCACCTTTATCTGTTAGGTACGAGTACTTTTGGTTTGGGTACTTGTATCTGACCGTGGCTTGGAACAATAACTTATCGCGGATTAGTTCGTCACATCTTGTCATTGTTTGGTTGTAGGTGTGACTTACTACTTCGATGAGAAGGTATTGAACCTTGTTGGGGTCCGGATACCATATTGGATTCATAGCATGAAAAGATACGTCACCGTGAATTAGTTTACCATCTCCTGTCCTTGTTTGGTTGGAAGGATGGTACACTAGTTCAATAGGTGTGTATTGGACCATGTTATAATTTATTTGACTTATTTATTTGAGCAGTATTTATTCAGTTTATATGGCATGATATTATGTGTCTTGTTACGTCCCTCTGAGGACCTGGTTATCTCGCCAGATGTGTGCTATTGTCATTCGCAGGTGTTCTAGCTTTAGCCGTGACCATCTCCATTTCTTCGAGGATGATTGTGCTTGGATCGTCTTCGCTTCACTCGCCCAAAATCATTTCTTTTGTCATGTATTTACCTTTACTTATTGGTAGTGGATTTGTCTCCGCCCAACATATTGTATCAAGACAATTCATTATCATTATATGATATCTTTTATTCAATTATTTTGTGTGGATGAGATTAGTTATGGTTTTACTGTATTTTACAGCTTACGTATATTTATTATATGGCTGGCATGTCTACGTTCCTAGTCCTACATATTTTAGGACTGGGGCGTTACAGTATGATGAGCGTAGGTTGGTAAAATCAAGCGTCGATGCGTATTTTTAACCGAAGTATGTTAGGAAAAACAAATATAAATGAGTATAGAATTTAGATTTCAACTGAAATAAGGTGTCAAATGCTTGTAGAATTGTGAAAACGAGTGGAAAATGAGTGATTCTAAGTGAAATATAGTATAGAACGAGCATACAATGATGAAATTGAGTCCTATATGGGTTGATATAACCAAATTAAGGTTTAAAAACATTCGTTGTATGGTGAAAACGAGTATAGATGGGTGATTCTAACCGAAATATGGTATAAAATTTGCATAAAATAGTGAAACAAGTATATAAGGGTGGTTCTAATCGAAATATGTTATAGAATGGACATAGATTGGTGAAACAGACTGTAGATGCACGATTCTAACCGAAATATAGCAAAAAAGTGGCGTAGATTGTTCGAAACGAGTGTAAAAAATGTGATTTTTGACCGAAATGAGATATCTAATGCTCTTGGAAAGGTGAAAACGAGTTGAGTGATTATAAGTGAAATATCTTACAGAACGAGCGTACAATAATGAAAACAAGTATTGATGGGTAATTATAATTGAAATATAGTATAAAACAGACGCAGAATGGCGAAATGAGTAAGATAGGTGGTTTTAATCGAAATATCGTATAGAATGGGCGTAAATTGGTGAGACCGAGTCTAACCGAAATATGTTAGAAAAAGTGGCATAGATTAGCGAAAACGAGTACAAAAATGTGATTTTAACCAAAATAATGTATCAAATGCTCATAGAATGATAAAAATGAGTATAATGAGTGATTCTAACTAAAGTATGGTAGAGAACGAGCATACAATGATGAAAATGAGTATAACAAATTATGGTGTAAACAAGTATAGATGGGTGATTCTAACCGAAATATGGTATAATCTGTGCGCAGAATGGTGAAAATGAGTATATATGGGTGGTTCTAAGCGTAATATGGAGTAGAACGGACGTATATTGGGGAAACTGACTGTAGGTGCATTATTCTAACCATAATATGATTAGACAAGTGGCGTATATTTGTAGAAACAAGTATAAAAATGTGATTTCTAACTCAAATAAGGTATTAAATGCTTGTAAAATGGTGAAAACGAGTATAAATAAGTGATTCTAATTGAAATATGGTGTAGAACGAGCATACAATAATGAAAATAAATATTAGATAGGTAGTTATAACCGAAATAAGGTATAAAAAAGGCATAGAATCATAGAAACGAGTATAAATGGGTGATTCTACGAAATATGGTGTACAATAGGCATTTGGTGGAAACGTGTATAGATGGGTGGTTCTAATTGAAATATGGTGTAGAATGAGCGTGTATTGGTAAAACCGACTATAGATATGTGATTCTAACTGAAATATTGTAAAAAAAAAATGGCATAGATTTGTGGAAATGAGTACAAAAATGTGATTTTCTAACAGAAATAAATATTAAACGCTCATAGAATAGCAAAAACGGGTATAAATGTATGATTCTAACTGAAATATGATACATAATGAGCGTACAATAATGAAAACAAATATGAGATGGTTAACTAAACCAAAATATGGTTTAAACAGGAGAAAAATGTTAAAAACAAGTATAGATGTGTGATTCTAGTCGAAATATGGTATAGAATAAGCTTGGAATGGTAATCGAGTATATATGGGTGGTTCTAATCGTAATATGGTGTAGAATAGGTATAGATTAGTGAAACCGACTGTAGATGCATGATTTTAACCAAAATATGGTAAAAAGGTGGCGTAGATTGGTGGAAACTATGGGTGAGTATTCGGATTATTCGGTTCCAACCGAACCGAATAAGCAAAAACCGAATTGGAACGAAACCGAATAAGCAAAACCGAAACCAAACCGAATTGGTCAATAACCGAACCGAACCGAACCGAACCGAATTAAATCGGTTCGATTTTCGGTTTATTCGAATTTTGGGTTTATTTTCTTTTGGTTAATATATATAATAACTATATATACCTAGATATTTTATTATATACCTATAGTATATACCTATATATATTTAGTATATACCTATAATTAATACCTATATATATATATATATATATATATATATATATATATATATAAACTAAATTTTCTTATTCAGTTTTCAGTTTTGGACCGAAACCGAAACCCAAAACCGAAACCGAAACCGAATAAGAAATATAGTGTTTTCAAAACCAAAACCGAACCGATTTTTTTTTAAAACCGAACCGAATCTCTTATTCGGTTCGGTTCGATTTTCGGTTCAAAACCGAATAATGCTCACCCCTAGTGGAAACGAGTATAAAATTATGATTTCTATCAGAAATAATGTATCCAATGCTCGTAGAATGGTGAAATGAGTATTAATGAGTAATTCTAACTGAGATATGGTACATAACGTGCGCACAATGATGAAAATGACTATTAGATAGGCAATTATAACCAAAATATTGTATAAAATAGTCATGGAATGGTGAAAACGAGTATAGATAGGTGATTCTGACTGAAATATCGTATAGAACGAGCGTAAAATGATGAAACGAGTACTAGATAGGTAATTATAACAAAAAATGTAGTATAAAATAGTCGTAAAATGGTGAAAACGAGTATATATGGATGATTATAACCGAAATATGGTGTAAAATGGGCGTAGAATGGCGACAACGATTATAGATGGGTGGTTCTAATCGAAATATGGTTTAATTTAGATTGGCGAAATAAAGTGTAGATGCGTGATTCTAACCGAAATAGGATAAAAAAAAGTGGCATCGATTGGTGGAAACAACTATAGGAATTTGTTTTTAACTGATATAAGGCATCAAATGCTCGAGCATTGTGAAACTGAGTATAGATGAGTGATTCTAACTGAAATATAGAACAGAACGAGCGCATAATGAAAACAAGTACATGGGTAATCATAATCAAAATATAGTATTAAACAAGAGTGGAATGGTAAAAACGAGTATATATGGGTGATTCTTAAAACAATATGGTGTAAAACGGACGTAGAATGGTAAAAACGAATATAGATGGGTAGTTCTAATCAAAATATGGCATAGAATGGGCGTAGATTGGTTAAACCGAGTGTAGATACGTGATTCTATCTTAAAAATGTAATTTTTACCGAGTGTAGATTGGCAAAAACGAGTGCATAAATATGATTTTAACCGACATAAGATATCTAATGCTCGTAGAATGGTGAAACCTAGTATAAATGAGTGATTTTATTTGGAATATGGTACAAAACGAGCGTAATATGATGAAAACGAGTATTAGATGGGTAATTATTACCGAAATATTGTATAAAACGGACATAGAATAGTGAAAACGAGTATAGATAGGTGATTGTAACCGAAATATGATATAAAATGGGCATAGAATGGTGAAAACATGTACAGATGGGTGGTTTTAATCGAAATATGGTGTATGATGGGCATAGGTTGGTGAATTGGGCATAGATGCTTGTTTCTAACAGTAATATGTTAGAAAAAACAAATAAAAATTAGCATATAAATTGGATTTTAACTGAAATAAGGTATCAAATGCCTGTGGATTGTGAAAACGAGTAGAAAATAAGAGATTCTAACTGATATATAGAATAGAACGAGTAATACAAGGGTACTTATAACCGAATTAAGGTTTAAAATAAGGCGTAGAATGGTGAAAACGAGTATAGATGGGTGGTTCTAATCGTAGTATGGTGTAGAATAGGCATAGATTAGTGAAACCGATTATAGATGCATGATTTTAACCAAAATATGATAATAATAAAAAGTGGCTTAGATTGGTGGAAACGAGTATAAAAATTATGATTTCTATCAGAAATAAGGTATCCAATCTCGTAGAATGGTTAAAATGAGTATTAATGAGTAATTATAACTGAGATATGGTACATAATGTGCGTACAATGATGAAAATAACCATTTGATAGGCAATTATAACCAAAATATAGTATAAAATAGTCATGGAATGGCGACAACGAGTATAGACGGGTGATTCTAACTAAAATATGGTACAGAACGAGTGTACACTGATGAATCGAGTACTAGATGGATAACTACAACAAAAAATATAGTATAAAATAGTCGTCAAATGGTGAAAACGAGTATAGATGGATGATTATAACTGAAATATGGTGTAAAATAGCATAGAATAGCGACAACAAGTATAGATGGATGTTTCTAATCGAAATATGGTTCAGTGTAGATGTGTGATTATAACTGAATGATAAAAACGAGTATTACATGGGTAATCATAATCGAAATATAGAATAAAACAAGCATGGAATGGTGAATACGAGTATAGATGGATGATTCTTAAAACAATATGGTGTAAAACGGACGTAGAACGGTGAAAATGAGTATAGATAGGTAGTTCTAATCGAAATATGGTATAGAATGGGCGTAGATTGGTGAAACCGAGTGAAGATACATGATTCTATCTCAAAAATATGATTTTAAACCGAGTGTAGTTTGGCGGAAGTAGGTACAAAAATGTGATTTTAACCGACGAAAGATATCAAATGCTCGTAGAATGGTGAAACCAAGTAAAACGAGTGATCCTATTTGAAATATGGTACATAACGTGCGTACAATGATGAAAATAAGTATTAGATGGGTAACTATTACCGAAATATAGTATAAAGCGGGTGTAGAATGGTGAAAATGAGTACAGATAGGTGATTGTAACCAAAATATGATGTAAAATAGGCATACAATGGTGAAAATGAGTACATATGGGTATTTCTAATAGAAATATGGTGTATAATGGGCATAGGTTGGCGAAACCGAGCATAGATACGTGTTTCTAACCGAAATATGTTAGAAAAAATAATAGAAATGAGTATAGATGGGTGATTCTAACCGAAATATGGTATAAAAATGTATAAAATGGTGAAAACAAGTATAGATTGGTGGTTCTAATTGAAATATGACATAAAATGGACATAGATTGGTGAAACCGGCTGTAGATGCATGATTCTAACCAAATATAGCAAAAAAGTGTCGTAGATTATTTGAAACGAGTATAGAAATATGATTTTTGATCGAAATGAGATATCAAATGCTCTTGGAAAGGTGAAAACGATTTGAGTGATTCTAAGTGAAATATCGTATAGAACGATCGTACAATAATAAAAATAAGTATTATATGGATAATTATAATTGAAATATAGTATAAAACAGTTGCAAAATGGCGAAATGAGTAAAATAGGTAGTTTTAATCAAAATATCGTATAAAATGGGCGTAAATTGGTGAGACCGAGTCTAACCGAAATATGTTAGAAAATGGTCTAGATTAGCAAAAACGAGTACAAAAAATATGATTTTAACCAAAATAATGTATCAAATGCTCATAAAATGGTAAAATTGAGTATAAATGAGTGATTCTAACTAAAATATGGTAGAGAAAGAGCATACAATGATGAAAATGTGTATAACAAATTATGGTGTAAAAAAGTATAGATGAGTGATTCTAATCGAAATATGGTATATCTGTGCATAGAATGGTAAAACGAGTATATATTGGTGGTTCTAAGCGTAATATGGAGTAGAACGGGCATATATTGGTGAAACCAACTGTAGGTGCATTATTCTAACCAAAATATGATTAGACAAGTGGCATATATTTGTAGAAGCAAGTACAAAAATGTGTTTTTGAACTTAAATAAGGTATTACATGCTTGTAAAATGGTGAAAACGAGTGTAAATAAGTGATTCTAATTGAAATATGGTACAGAACGAGCATACAATAATGAAAACGAATATTAGATAGGTAGTTATAATCGAAATAAGGTATAAAATAGGCATAGAATAGTAAAAATAAGTATAAATGGGTGATTCTACGAAACATGGTGTAAAATAGGCATTTGGTGGAAACGTGTATAGATAGGTGGTTCTAATTGAAATATAGTGTAGAATGAGCGTGTATTGGTGAAACCGACTATAGATATGTGATTCTAACTGAAATATTGTAAAACAAGTGGCATACATTTGTGGAAAAGAGTATAGAAATATGATTTTCCAACCGAAATAAGTATTAAACGCTCTTCGAATGGCAAAAACGGGTATAAATATGTAATTCTAACGGAAATATGATACATAACGAGCGTACAATAATGAAAACAAATATGAGATGGTTAACTACAATGAAAGTTTGCTTTAAACAGGTGTGGAATGTTGAAAACAAATATAGATGTGCGATTGTAGTCGAAATATGGTGTAGAATAAGCTTAGAATGGTAAAATCGAGTATACATGGGTGGTTCTAATCGTAATATGGTATAGAATAGGCATAGATTAGTGAAACCGACTGTAGATGCTTGATTTTAACCGAAATATGGTAAAAACATGGTGTAGATGGGTGGAAACGAGTATAAAATTGTGATTTCTATCAGAAACAATGTATCTAATGCTCGTAGAATGGTAAAAATGAGTATTAATGAGTAATTCTAACTGAGATATGGTACGTAACGTGCGTACAATAATGAAAATGACTATTAGATAGACAATTATAACCAAAATATAGTATAAAATAGTCATGGAACGTGAAAACGAGTATAGATGGGTGATTATGACTGAAATATCGTATATAACGAGCGTACAATGATGAAACGAGTACTAGATGGGTAATTACAACCAAAAATACAGTACAAAATAGTCGTAAAATGGTGAAAATGAGTATAGAGGATGATTATAACCGAAATATGGTGTAAAATGGGCATAGAATGGCGTCAAAGATTATAGATAGGTGGTTCTAATCGAAATATAGTTTAGCGTAGATTGGCAAAATTAAGTGCATATGTGTGATTCTAACCAAAATAGGGTAAAAAAAGTACATCGATTGGCGAAAACAAATATAGGAATTTATTTTTAACCGATATAAGGTATCAAATGCGCGGAGCATTGTGAAAGTGTGTATAGAAGAGTGATTCTAACTGAAATATAGAACAGAACGAGCGCATAATGATGAAAACAAGTATTACATGGGTAATCATAACCAAAATATAGTATAAAACAAGAGTGGAATGGTGAAAACGAGTATAGATGGGTGATTCTTAAAACAATATGGTGTAAAACGGACGTAGAATGGTGAAAACGAGTATAGATGGGTAATTCTAATCAAAATATGGTCCAGAATGGGTGTAGATTGGTTAAACCGAGTGTAGATACGTGATTCTATCTTAAAAATATGATTTTAAACCGAGTGTAGAATAGCAAAAACGGGTATAGAAATGTGATTTTAACCGACATAAGATATCAAATGCTTGTAGAATGGTGAAACCAAGTATAAATGAGTGATTCTATTTGGAATATGGTACAGAACGAGCGTACAATGATGAAAATGAGTATTAGATGGGTAATTATTACCGAAGCATTGTATAAAACAGACGTAGAATGGTGAAAACGAGTATAGATAGGTGATTGTAACCGAAATATGATGTAAAATGGGTATAGAATGGTGAAATCGGACATAGATGCGTGTTTCTAACCGAAATATGTTATAAAAAACGAGTAGAAGTTAGCATTGAAATTATATTTTAACTGAGATAAGTTATCAAATGCTCGTGGATTGTGAAAACGAGTAGAAAATGAGAGATTCTAACTGAAATATAGAGTAGAACGAGCATACAATGATGAAAACGAGTATTACAAGTGTAGTTGTAACCGAATTAAGGTTTAAAATAGGCATAAAATGGTGAAAACGAGTATAGATGGGTGATTCTAATCGAAATAGGGTATAAAATATGCATAAAATGGTGAAAACAAGTATATAAGGATGGTTCTAATCAAAATATGATGTAGAATGAATCTAGATTGGTGAAAGCGACTGTAGATGCACGATTCTAACCAAAATATAGCAAAAAATTGGCGTAAATTGTTTAAAACGAGTACAAAAATATGTTTTTTTGACCGAAATGAGATATCAAATGTGCTTGGAAAGGTGAAAACGAGTTGAGTTATTCTAAGTAAAATATCGTACAGAACGAGCATACAATGATGAAAGCAAGTATTAGATGGGTAATTATAACCAAAATAAAAACATTCACGGAATGGTGAAATGAGTAAGATGGTGGTTTTCATCGCAATATGGTATAGAATGGACATAAATTGGTGAGACCGAGTCTAACCGAAATATGTTAAAAAAAGTTGCGTAGATTAGCGAAAACGAGTACAAAAATGTGATTTTAACCAAAATAAGATAACAAATGCTCATAGAATTGTGAAAACGAGTATAAATGAGTGATTCTAACTAAAATATGGTTGAGAACGAACATACAATGATGAAAATGAGTATAATAATTTATGGTAAAAAAGAGTATAGATGGGTGATTCTAACCGAAATATGGTATAATCTGTGCGCAGAATGGTGAAAACGAGTATATCTGGGTGGTTCTAAGCGTAATATGGAGTAGAACGGGCACAAATTGGTGAATCCGACTGTAGGTGTATTATTCTAACCCAAATTTGATCAGGCAAGTGTCCTAGATTTGTTGAAACAAGTATAGAAATATGATTTCTAACTGAACTAAGGTATTAAATGCTTGTAGACTGGTGAAAATGAGTATAAATAAGTGATTCTAATTGAAATATGGTACAAAACGAGCATACAATAATGAAAACGAATATTAGATAGATAATTATAAGCAAAATAAGGTATAAAATAGGCATAGAATGGTAAAAACGAGTATAAATGGGTGATTATAGGAAACATGGTGTAAAATAGGCATTTGGTCAAAGCTTGTACAAATGGGTGGTTCTAATCGAAATATAGTGTAGAATGAGCGTATATTGGTGAAACCGACTGTAGATATGTGATTCTAACTAAAATATTGTAAAAAAAGTGGCGTACATTTGTGGAAACGAGTATAGAAATGTGATTTTCTAACCGAAATAAGTATTAAATGCTCGTAGAATGGCAAAAACGGGTATGAATGTGTGATTCTAACTGAAATATGATACATAACGAGCATACAATAATGAAAACAAATATGTCATGGTTAACTACAACCAAAGTATGGTTTAAACATGGTGGAATATTGAAAACAAGTATAGATGGGTGATTCTAGTCAAAATATGGTGTAGAATAGACGTAGAATGGTAAAGTCGGGTATAGATGGGTGGTTCTAATCGTAATATGGTGTAGAATAGGCATAAATTAGTGAAATCGACTGTAGATGCATGATTTTAACCAAAGTATGGCAAAAAAAAGTGGCGTAGATTAGTGAAAACGAGTATAAAATTGTGATTTCTATCAGAAATAAGGTATCCATTGCTCGTAGAATGGTGAAAGTGAGTATTAATGAGTAATTCTAACTGAGATATGGTACAAAACGTGCGTAGAATAATGAGAATGACTATTAGGTAGGTAATTATAACCAAAATATAGTATAAAATAGTCGTGGAATGGTGAAAACGAGTATAGACAGGTGATTCTGACTGAAATATGGCGCAGAATGAGCATACGTTGATGAAATGAGTACTAGATGGGTAATTATGACCAAAATATGGTATAAAAAGTTATGAAATGGTGAAAACGAGTATAGATGGATGATTATAACTAAAATATGGCATAAAAGGGCATAAAATGACGACAACGAGTATAGATGGGTGGTTTTAATCAAAATATGGTGTATAATTGGCTTGGATGGTGAAACTAAGTGTAGATGTATGATTCCAACCGAAATAGGGTAAAACAAAAGTGGTGTCGATTGGCGAAAACAACTATAGGAATTTATTTTTAACCCATATAAGGTTTCAAATGCTCGGAGCATTGTGAACAGATTATAGATAAGTGATTCGAACTGAAATATATAACATAACGAACGCATAATATTGAAAACGAGTATTACATGGGTAATCATAACCGAAACATAGTATAAGACAAGCGTGGAATGGTGAAAACGAGTATAGATGGGTGATTCTTAAAACAATATAGTATAAAATGGGCGTAGATGGTGAAAACGAGTATAATGGGTAGTTCTAATCAAAATGTGGTATAGAATGGTCGTAGATTGGTGAAACCGAGTGTAAATACGTGATTCTATCTTAAAATTATGATTTTAACCGAGCGTCGATTGGTGAAAATGGGTACAAAAATGTTATTTTAACCGACATAAGATATCAAATGCTCGTAGATTGGTGAAACCAAGTATAAATGAGCGATTCTATTTGGAATATGGTACAGAACGAGCGTACAATGATGAAAACGAGTATTAGATAGGCAATTGTTACCGAAATATAGTATAAAATGGGCGTAGAATGGAAAAACGAGTTTAGATAGGTGATTCTAACCGAAATATAATGTAAATGGGCATAGAATGGTGAAAACGAGTACAGATGGGTGGTTCTAGTCGAAATATGGTGTATGACGGGCGTAGGTTGACAAAATCGAGCATATATGCGTGTTTTCTAACCGAAATGTTAAAAAAATGAATAGAAATGAGCATAGAAATTAGACTTTAACTGGAATAAGGTATCAAATGCTCGTAGAATTGTGGAAACAAGTAGAAAATGCGTGATTCTAACCAAAATATAGTATAGAACGAGCATACACTAATGAAAACGAGTATTACAAGGGTAGTTATAACCGAATTAAGGTTTAAAAACAGGCGTAGAATGGTGAAAATGAGTATAGATGGGTGATTCTAACCGAAATTTGGTATAAAATATGCATAAAATGGTTAAAACAAGTATATAAGGGTGGTTCTAATCGAAATATAATGTAGAATGGACATAGATTGGTGAAACCGACTGTAAATGTACGATTCTAACCGAAATATAGCAAAAAAGTGGCGTAGATTGTCTGAAACGAGTATAGAAATGTGATTTTTGACCGAAAAGAGATATCAAATGCTCCTGGATAGGTGAAAACGAGTTGAGAGATTCTAAGTGAAATATTGTACAGAACGAGCATACAATGATGAAAATAAGGATTAGATGGAAAATTATAACCGAAATATAAACAGTCGCGAAATGGTGAAATGAGTAAGATGGTGGTTTTAATCAAAATATGGTATATAATGGACATAAATTGGTGAGACTGAGTCTAACTGAAATATGTTTAAAAAAAGTGGCGTAGATTAGCGAAAACGAGTACAAAAATATGATTTTAAACCAAAATAAGATATCAAATGCTCATAGAATTATGAAAACGAGAAATGAGTGATTCTAGCTAAATATGGTAGAGAACGAGCATACAGTAATGAAAATGAGTATAACAAATTATAATGAAATTGAGTATAGATAGGTGATTCTAACCAAAATATAGTATAATCTGTGCGCAGAATGGTGAAAACGAGTATGTATAGGTGGTTCTGAACGTAATATGGAGTAGAACGGGCATAGACTGTTGAAAACGACTGTAGGTGCAATATTTTAATCCAAATATGATTAGACAAGTGGTGGAGACTTGTGGAAATAATTATATGTTATTTCTAACTGAAATAAGTTATTAAATGCTTGTTGAATAGTGAAAACGAGTATAAATAAATGATTCTAATTAAAATATGGTGCATAACGAGCATTCAATAATGAAAACGAACATTAGATAGATAATTATAACCAAAATAGGGTATAAAATAGGCATGGAATGGTAAAACAAATATAAATGTGTGATTATGCGAAACATGGTGTAAAATAGGCATTTGGTGAAAACGTGTACAGATGGGTGGTTCTAATCGAAATATGGTATAGAATGGGAAAATTTTGGTAAAACCGACTGTATATATGTAATTCTAACTAAAATATTGTAAAAAAAAGTGGCATAGATTTGTGGAAACGTGTATAGAAGTATGATTTTCTAACCGAAATAAGTACTCAATGCCCGTAGAATGGAGAAAACGGGTATAAATGTGTGATTCTAACTGAAATATGATACATAACGAGCGTATAGTAATGAAAAGAAATATGAGATGGTTAACTACAATCAAAGTATGGTTTAAACATGCGTAGAATGTTGAAAACAAGTATAGATGGATGATTCTAGTCGAAATATGGTGTAGAATAGACGTAGAATGGTAAAATCGGGTATAGATGGGTGGTTCTAATCGTAATATGGTGTAGAATAGGCATAGATTAGTGAAACCGAGTTTAGATGCATGATTTACCCAAAATATGGTAAAAAAAAGTTGCGTAGATTTCGTGGAAACGTGTATAAAATTATAATTTCTATCATAAATAAGGTATCCAATGCTCGTAGAATGGTGAAAATGACTATAAATGAGTAATTCTGACTGAGATATGGTAAATAACGTGCGTAGAATGATGAAAATGATTATTACGTAGGTAATTATAACCAAAATATAGTATAAAATAGTCGTAGAATGGTAAAAACGAGTATAGACGGGTGATTCTAACTAAAATATGGCACAGAACGAGCTTACGTTGATGAAATGAGTACTAGATGGGTAATCATTACCAAAAATAGTATAAAAAGTCGTAAAATTGTGAAAACGAGTATGGATGGATGATTATAACTGAAATATGGCATAAAATGGACGTAGAATGGCGATAACGAGTATAAATGGATAGGTCTAATCGAAATATGGTATAAAATTAGCGTGGATTGGTGAAACTAAGTGTAGATGTATAATTCTAACCGAAATATGGTTAAAAAAGTGGCATCGATTGGCGGAAACAAGTATAGGAACTTACTTTTAATCGATATAAGGTATCAAATGCTCGGAGCATTGTGAAACCGAGTATAGATGAGTGATTCTAACTGAAATATAGAACAGAACGAGCGCATAATGATGAAAACGAGTATTACATAGGTAATCATAACCGAAATATAGTATAAAACAAGCATGGAATAGTGAAAACGAGTATAGATGTGTAGTTCTAATCAAAATATGGTATAGAATGGGCGTAATTTAGTGAAACCGAGTGTAGATACGTCATTCTATCTTAAGATTATGATTTTAACCGAGTGTTGATTGGCAAAAACGGGTACAAAAATGTGATTTTAACCGACATAAGATATCAAATGCTCGTAAAATGGTGAAACCAAGTATAAATGAGTGATTCTATTTGGTAACAATCTATTAGATGGGCAATTGTTACCAAAATATAGTATAAAACGGCATAGAATGATGAAAACGAGTATAGATAGGTGATTGTAACTGAAATATGATGTAAAATGGGCATATAAGATGGATGGTTCTAGTCGATATATGGTGTATGATGGGCATAGGTTGGTGAAACCGAGCATAAATGCATTTTCTAACCAAAATATGTTAGAAAAAACGAATAGAAATGTGCATAGAAATTTGATTTTAACTGAAATAAGGTATCAAATACTCGTGGAATTGTGAAAACGAGTAGAAAATGAGTGGTTCTAACTGAAATATAGTATAGAACGAGCATACAATGATGAAAATGAGTATTACAAAGGTAGTTATAACTAAATTAAGGATTAAAACAGGCGTATAATTGTAAAAACTAGTAGAGATGGGTGGTTCTATCGAAATATGGTATAAAATATGCATAAAATGGTGAAAACAAGTATATAAGGGTGGTTCTAATCGAAATATGATGTTGGATGGACATAGATTGGCGAAACCGACCGTAGATGCACGATTCTAACTAAAATATAGCAAAAAAGTGGCGTAGATTGTTTGAAACGAGTATAGAAATATGGTTTTTGACTGAAATGAGATATCGTGTTTCTAACCGAAATATGTTAGAAGAAACAAATAGAAATGAGCATAGAAATTTGATTTTAACAAAATATGGTAACAAATGCTCCTGGAATTGTGAAAAGGAGTAGAAAATGAATGATTCTAACTGAAATATAGTATAGAACGAGCATACAATGATGAAAACGAGTATTACAAGGGTAATTATAACCGAATTAAGGTTTAAACATGCATAGAATGGTAAAAACGAGTATATGTGTGTGATTATAACTGAAATATGGTATAAAATTTGCATAAAATGGTGAAAACAAGTAGATAAGGGTGGTTCTATTCGAAATATGATGTAGGATGGACATAGATTGGTGAAACTGACTGTAGATGCACGATTCTAACCGAAATATAGCAAAAAAGTGGCGTAGATTGTTTGAAACTAGTATAGAAATATGAGTTTTGACCGAAATGAGATATCAAATGCTCTTGGAAATATGAAAATGAGCTGAGCGAGTCTAAGTGAAATATCGTACAGAACGAGCGTAAAATAATGAAAACAAGTATTAGATGGGTAATTATAACCGAAACATAAACAGTCGCGGAATGATGAAATGAGTAAGATGGTGGTTTTAATCAAAATATGGTATAGAATGGGCATAAATAGGTGAGACCGAGTCTAACTGAAATATGTTAAAAAAAGTGGTGTAGATTAGCGAAAACGAGTACAAAAATGTGATTTTAACCAAAATAAGGTATCAAATGCTCATAGAATTGTGAAAAAGAGTATAAATGAGTGATTCTAACTAAAATATGGTAGAGAATGAGCATAAAATGATGAAAATGAGTATAACAAATTATGGTGAAAACGAGTATAGATGGATGATTCTAATCGAAATATGGTATAATCTATGCGCAAAATGGTGAAAACGAGTACATATGGGTTGTTCTAAGCGCAATATAGAGTAGAACGGGCATAGATTAGTGAAACCGACTATAGGTGCATTATTTTAATCCAAATATGATTAGACAAGTCGCATAGATTTATGGAAACAAGTATAGAAATGTGATTTAACTGAAATAAGGTATTAAATGCTCGTAGAATGGTAAAAACGAGTATAAATAAGTGATTTTAATTGAAATATGGTGCAGAACGAACATACAATAATGAAAATAATATTAGATAGGTAATTATAACCGAAATAAGGTATAAAATAGACATGGAATGGTAAAAGCGTATAAATGGGTGATTCTACGATACATGGTGTAAAATAGGTATTTGGTGAAATCGTGTACATATGGGGGGTTCTAATCAAAATTTGGTGTAGAATGGGCATGTATTGGTGAAATCGACTATAATTATGTGATTCTAACTGAAATATTGTATAAAAAAGTGGTATAGATTTGTGGAAACAAGTATAGAAATGTGATTTTCTAACCGAAATAAGTATTAAATGCTCGTAGTATGGCAAAAACGGGTATAAATGTGTGATTCTAACTGAAATATGATACATAACGAGCGTACAATAATGAAAACAAATATGAGATGGTTAACTACAACCAAAGTATGGTTTAAACATGAGTGGAATGTTGAAAAAAAGTATATATGTATGATTCTAGTCGAAATATGGTGTATAATAGGCGTAGAATGGTAAAATCGGGTATAGATGGGTGGTTCTAATCGTAATATGGACGAGAATAGGCATAGATTAGTAAAATCGACTGTATATGCATGATTTTAACCGAAATATGGTAAAAAAAGTGGTATAGATTGGTAGAAATACGTACAAAATTCTAATTTCTATCAGAAATAAGGTATCCAATGCTCATAGAATGGTAAAAATGAGTATAAAAGAGTAATTCTAACTGAGATATGGTACATGCGTAGAATGATGAAAATGACTATTACACAGGTAATTATAACCAAAATATAGTATAAAATAGTCGTAGAATGGTGAAAACGAGTATAGACGGGTGATTCTAACTGAAATATGGCACAGAACAAGCGTATGTTGATGAAACGAGTACCAGATTGGTAATTATAACCAAAACATAGTATAAAAAAGTCGTAAAATTGTGAAAACGAGTATAAATGGATGATTATAACTGAAATATGACATAAAATGGGAGAAGAATGGCGATAACGAGTATAGATGGATAGGTCTAATCGAAATATGCTATAGAATTAGTGTGGATTGGTGAAACTATGTGTAGATGTGTGACTCTAACCGAAATAAGGTAAAAAAATGGAGTCGATTGGCGGAAACAAGTATAGAAACTTATTTTTAAACTATATAAGGTATCAAATGCTCGGAGCATTGTGAAACCGAGTATAGATGAGTGATTCTAACTGAAATATAGAACAGACGAGCGCATAATGATGAAAACGTGTATTACATGGGTAATCATAACCGAAATATAGTATAAAACAAGCGTGGAATGGTGAAAACGAGTATAGATGGGTGATTCTTAAAATAATATGGTGTAAAATATGCGTAGAATAGTGAAAACGAGTATAGATAGGTAGTTCTAATCGAAATATGGTATAGAATGGGCGTAGATTGGTGAAACTGAGTGTAGATACGTGATTCTATCTTAAAATTTTGATTTTAACCGAGTATAGATGGCAGAAACGGGTACAAAAATGTAATTTTAACCGACATAAGATATCAAAAGCTCGTTGACTGGTGAAACCAATTATAAATGAGTGACTCTATTTGGAATATGGTACAGAACGAGCATACAATGATGAAAACGAGTATTTGATGCGTAATTATTACTGAAATATAGTAAAAAACGGGCGTAGAATGGTGAAAACGAGTACAAATAGGTGATTGTAACCGAAATAAGATTTAAAATGGGTATAGAATGGTGAAAACGAGTAAAGATGGGTGGTTCTAGTCGAAATATGGTGTATGATGGGCATAGGTTGGTGAAACCAAGCATATATGCATGTTTCTAACAGAAATATGTTTGAAAAAATGAATAGAAATGAGCATAGAAATTAGATTTTAACTGAAATAAGGTATCAAATGCTCGTGGAATTGTGAAAACGAGTAGAAAAATAGTGATTCTAACTGAAATATAGAATAGAACGAGCATACAATGATAAAAATGAGTATTACAAGGGTAGTTATAACCGAATTAAGGTTTAAAGTAGGAGCATAATAGTGAAAACGAGTATAGATGGGTGACTCTAACTGAAATATGGTATAAAATATGCATAAAATTGTGAAAACAAGTATATAAGGGTGGTTCTAATCGAAATATGATGTAGAATAGACATATTGGTGAAACCGACTGTAGATGCACGATTCTAATCGAAATATAGCAAAAAAGTGGCGTAGATTGTTTGGAACGAGTATAGAAATGTGATTTTTGACTGAAATGAGATATCAAATGCTCTTGGAAAGGTCAAAACAAGTTGAGTGATTCTAAGTGAAATATCGTACAGAGCGAGTGTACAATAATGAAAATATATATTAGATGGGTAATTATAACTGAAATATAAATAGTCGCGGAATGGTGAAATGAGTAAGATGGTGGTTTTAATTGAAATATAGTATAGAATGGGCATAAATTGGTGAGACCGAGTCTAACTGAAATATGTTTTAAAAAAGTGGCGTAAAACGAGTACAAAAATGTGATTTTAACCAAAAAAGGTATCATATGCTCATAGAATTGTGAAAACAAGTATAAATGAGTGATTCTAACTAAAATATGGGAGAGAACGAGCATACAATGGTGAAAATGAGTATAACAAATTATAGTGAAAACGAATATAGATGGGTGATTCTAACTGAAATATAGTATAATCTATGCGTAGAATTGTGAAAACGAGTATATACGGGTTGTTCTAAGCGTAATATAGAGTAGAACGGGCTTCGATTAGTGAAACCGACTTTAGGTGCATTATCTTAATCCAAATATGATTAGACAAGTGGCAGAGATTTGTGGAAACAATTATAGAAATGACCTTTCTAACTTAAATGAGGTATTAAATGCTTGTAGAATAGTGAAAACGAGTATAAATAAATGATTCTAATTGAAATATAGTGCATAACGAGCATAAAATAATAAAAACAGATATTAAATAGGTAATTATAACCGAAATAAGGTGTAAAATAGGCATGGAATGGTAAAAACAAATATAAATGTATGATTATGCGAAACATGGTGTAAAATAGGCATTTAGTGAAAACGTGTACAGATGGGTGGTTCTAATCGAAATATGGTATAGAATGGACGTATATTGGTGAAACCGTCTGCATATATATGATTCTAACTGAATTTTTTTTTTTTAAAGTTGGCGTAGATTTGTGGAAACGAGTATATAAATGTGATTTTCTAACCGAAATAAGTATTAAATGCTCGTAGAATGGCAAAAATGGGTATAAATGTGTGATTCTAAATGAAATATGATACTTAACGAGCATACAAAAATGAAAACAAATATGAGATGGTTAACTAAACCAAAGTTATGGTTTAAACATGTGTGGAATGTTGAAAACAAGTATAGATGTGTGATTCTAGTCGAAATATGGTGTAAAATAGGCGTAGAATGGTCAAATCTGGTATAGATGTGTGGTTCTAATCGTAATATGGTGTAGAATAGGCATAGATAAGTGAAACCAACTACAGATGCATGATTTTAACCGAAATATGGTAAACAAAAGTGGCGTATATTGGTGGAACGAGTATAAAATTGTAATTTCTATAAAAAATAAGGTATAAATGCTCATTGTAACCAAAATATAGTATAAATAGTCGTAAATATTGAAAGCGAGTATAGATGGATGATTATAACCGAAATATGGTATAAAATGGGAGGATAGGTCAAATCAAAATATGGAGTAGAATTAGCTTATATTGGTGCAACTAAGTGCAAATGTGTGATTCTAACCGAAATAGGGTAATAAAAGTGGCGTCGATTGGCGGAAACAAGTATAGGAACTTATTTTTAACCGATATAAGGTATCAAATGCTCAGAGCATTGTGAAACAGAGTATAGATGAGTGACTCTAAAAGAAATATAGAACATAACGAGCGCATAAGGATGAAAACAATGTTATATGGGTAATCATAACCAAAATACAGTATAAAACAAGCGTGGAATGGTGAAAACGAGTATAAATAGGAGATTCTTAAAACAATATAGTGTAAAATAGGCGTAGACGGTAAAACGAGTATAGATGGGTAGTTTTAATCAAAATATGGTGTAGAATGGGCGTAGATTGATGAAACTGAGTGTAGATACGTGATTTTATCTTAAAATTGTGATTTTAACTGAGCGTCGATTGGCAAAAAACGGGTACAGAAATGTGATTTTAACCGACATAAGATATCAAATACTCGTAGAATGATGAAACCAAGTATAAATAAGTGATTCTATTTGGAATATGGAACAAAACGAGCGTAATATAATAAAAATGAGTATTAGATGGGTAATTGTTCCAAAATATAGTAGAAAACGGGCACATAATGGTGAAAACGAGTATAGAAAGGTGATTGTAACCAAAATATGATGTAAAATGGACATAGAATGGTGAAAACGAGTACAGATGGGTGGTTCTAGACAAAATATGGTGTATGATGGGCGTATGTTGGTGAAACTGAGCATATATGCGTGTTTCTAAACCAAAATATGTTAGAAAAAATGAATAGAAATGAGCATAGAAATTAGACTTTAACTAGAATTAGGTATCAAATGCTCGTAGAATTGTGAAACGAGTAGAAAATGAGTGATTCTAATAGAAATATAGTATAGAACAAGCATACAATGATGAAAACGAGTATTATAAGGGTAGTTATAATCGAATTAAGTTTTTGAAACAGGCGTAGAATGGTGAAAACGATTATAGATGGGTGATTCTAACCAAAATATGGTATAAAATATGCATAAAATGATGAAAACAAGTATATAAGGGTGGTTCTAATTGAAATATGATGTAGAATGGACATAGATTGGTGAAACTCACTATAGAAGCACGATTCTAATCGAAATAGAGCAAAAAAAATGGCGTAGATTGTTTGAAACGAGTTTAGAAATATGATTTTTGACCGAAATTAGATATCAAATGCTATTGGAAAGGTGAGTGATTCCAAGTGAAATATCGTACAGAACGAGCGTACAACAATGAAATAAGTATTAGATGGGTAATTATAACTTAAATATAAATAGTCACAGAATGGTGAAATGAGTATGATCGGCATAAATTGGTGAGACCGAGTCTAACTGAAATATGTTAAAAAAGTGGAGTAGATTAGCGAAAGCGAGTACAAAAATATAATTTTAACCAAAATAAGGTATCAAATGCTCGTAGAATTGAGAAAACAAGTATAAATGAGTGATTCTAACTAAAATATGGTAGAGAAGGAGCATACAGTGATGAAAATGAGTATAACAAATTATAGTAAAAATGAGTAAGATGGATGATTCTAACCGAAATATAGTATAATCTGTGTGCAGAATGGTGAAAATGAGTATATATGGGTGGTTCTAAGCGTAATATGGAGTAGAACGGACATAGATTGGTGAAACCGACTGTAGGTGCATTATTTTAATCCAAATATGATTAGACAAGTGGCAGAGATTTGTGGAAACAATTATAGAAATGTGATTTCTACTGAAATAAGGTATTAAATGCTTGTAGAATAGTGAAAACGAGTATAAATAAATGATTCTAATTAAAATATAGTGCATAACGAGCATACAATAATGAAAACAAATATTATATAGGTAATTATAACCGAAATAAGGTATAAAATAGGCATGGAATGGTAAAAACAAATATAAATGTGTGATTCGGCGAAACATGGTGTAAAATATGCATTTGGTGAAAACGTGTACATATGGGTGGTTCTAATCGAAATATGGTTAGAATGGGCGTATATTGGTGAAACCGACTGTATATATGTGATTCTAACTGAAATATTGTAAAAAAAAGTGGCGTAGATTTGTTGAAACGAGTATAGAAATGTGATTTTCTAACATAAATAAGTATTAAATGCTCGTAAAATGCAAAAACGGGTATAAATGTGTGATTCTAACTGAAATATGATACATAACGAGCGTACAAAAATGAAAACAAATATGAGATGGTTAACTTCAACCAAAGTATGGTTTAAAAATGCGTGGAATGTTGAAAACAAGTATAGATGGGTGATTTTAGTCGAAATATGGTATAGAATAGGCGTTAGAATGGTAAAATCAGGTATAGATGGGTGGTTCTAATCGTAACTTGGTGTAGAATCGGCATAGATAAGTGAAACCAACTATAGATGCATGATTTTAACCAAAATATGGTAAACAAAAGTGGCATAGATTGGTGGAAACGAGTATAAAATTGTGATTTCTTTCAGAAATAAGGTATCCAATGCTCGTAAAATGGTGGAAAATGAGTATAAATGAGTAATTCTAACTGAGATATAGTACATAACGTGCATACAATGATGAAAATAACTATTAAATAGGTAATTATAACCAAAATATAGTCTAAAATAGTCGTGGAATGGTGAAAACAAGTATAAACGGATGATTATAACAAAAATATGGCATAAAATGGGCGTAGAATGGCAACAACGAGTATGGATGGGTGTTTCTAATAGAAATATGGAGTAGAATTAGCGTATATTGGTGAAACTAAGTGTCGATGTGTGATTCTAACCGAAATACGGTAAAAAAATCGACGTCGATTGAAGGAAACAAGTATAGGAATTTATTGTTAACCGATATAAGGTATCAAATGCTCGGATCATTGTGAAACCGAGTATAGATGAGTGATTCTTAGTGAAATATAGAACAGAACGAGCGCTTAATGATGAAAATGATTATTACATGGGTAATCATAACCAAAATGTAGTATAAAACAAGCGTGGAATGGTGAAAACGAGTATAGACGGGTGATTCTTAAAACGATATGGTGTAAAATTTGAAGAACAGGTGGCAACTCTAGAGGGGGGGGGTGAATAGAGATTATATAGAAAATAACCAATTAAAAATTAACTCTCTCACGAATTATAAATAATCAGAGTAAAATGCGGAAAGTAAATGAAGAGCAAGAAAGCATACGCAAACACAGCAATTTTAACCTGGTTTCCCTCGTGGAGGACTAGTCCAGGCCTGAGAACTCTAGCTCAGGATTAAATCCACTATTTGTGAAATAGTAGTTTACAACCCGTGCCTTTACTTCAAAAGAGCACGTCAATTTCTTACAGAGGATCGCAGTGGCGATTTACTTGGAATTGTCCAAGCGACTTCTTCAACTCTTGCACAAGAATTCTAACTGAGAGATGCTGAGCACTCGAGACTTAGGAGGCTTGTGGCTAGTAGATGGGAAGGGTATGGCTTATTTGAGCTATAAGAGAGAAGAGAAGAGAAGATTGGATGATTTGAAATAAGAAAATTCATGGCCTATTTATAGTATTTTGTAGGCAGAATTTGGCCAGAATTCGGGTAAGAAATTTCAAATATTTGGCCGTTGGAGAACTAGCAACCAGCTAACTCTAAAATTATGGATGCTGATTTTTAGGGGACAGAGTTCGGCCCGAACTCTGTGTGGAGGCAGAGTTCGGCCCGAACTCTGTCTCCAGAGCACAGAGCTGGTCAAAGTTGCCAGTGGGTATTTTTCTGGATGGTGGAGTTTGAGGATTATTGGGTAGGCTATAGGTCAAGTCTCAAGAGCTCAGCATGACACAGTTTACATCAGTCTAGACTCAACAAAAGTGTAAAATGTAGACTCAAAAATAACTGAGAAGCTGAGACTGAGCTGTCGTCTGATTTGAGCTTAATGTAGACGTCTTGTGTCGTATTGAATTATTACAAATATTATTTAGTCAATGTTATCAATATCTGGTTGACTGTGACTTTGTGTCAACAATCTCCCCCATATTGATAATTGACAAAATAATATATGTATATTCAATATTCATACCTGGACACAGTTGATCACAAAAATATAGCTCCCCCATAATCAATGCCAAGCAGAAATAATAGCTCTCCCGTAACCGGTGAACGGTGCCGAGCTAGAACCAATAGCTCCCCCGCAAATAATGTATTGAACCTGTTGGCCTGATAAATAATATCTCCCAAAAGCACCAAATAGCACATATATACTAAAAGTAGTATGACAAGAATATACATATTTCTCCCCCTTTTGGCATTAGCAATATAACCTGCATATGAATAATAATGATGCAACCACACCAAATAGAGAAGAAACTATATATGAATGATCAAAACGAGCATTTAGCATAGGATAATAAACTATGATAAGCATAAAATGTCATCACACATAACCAGAGTCATCAAACTACCAGAGTTTTAGTACAACCCAAGTACATAAATCCAAATAAAACTAAATAACTGGAAATCAGAAACAGAAACTAGAATCATCAGCAGCAGCAGCAGATAGTAAACGCCATCTCCATCATAGAGCACGAGAAGGCCCAACAGAGTCTGAATGATCAGTGAATGAACGGCTGGGGTCCACAATAGCAGCATCCGGATCCAGGTAACGCATGACCCAGGGGTCGCCAATGCGATATCCAGCGCGACCAGGATCCCACTCCATGGGAATGGGCATAGAGGGGTGACGAGACATGGAATACCGGATATCGTGCAGCGAGTTGCTGAGGGCACTCATCTGCAGGGTAGTCTGGTAGTCCATCTGAGTCCGGCGATCGTCCTCCAATGTGAAACGATCTCTGAGCATGGTCTGGATGGAGTCAAGAGTAGCAGGAGGAGGAGGCACATCCTGTCCAAGTGGAGGGGTATCGGGCTCCTCATCATCAGAATGCTCAGAAGTGTCAGGAGAAGCAACGACTGCCTGAAGACGTCGTGCCTTGGAAAGGAATGCAGGAGCAGGCAAGAAAGGACAAGCAAGAAGAGGTATATGGAATGCACGAAAGACCATAGGAAGATATAAGACGTAAACCAAGGCTCGTGGTTTCTTCCTACAGTTAATCATCCAGTCCATCATGGTTCATGGAAGATTGAAAGAAACACCAAAGTGGAGATGATATAAAGCGAAGATCTCAAAATATGTAACTTCATCGGTAGAACCCGCCTTGGGTATAATGGTATTGAAAACAATCCGATAAAGGTCATAGAAGTAAGGATTTAGATATTTAGCCATAAGCTTGCGAGGACGAGTGTACGGTGTACATAAATCGTCCTTGAAGCTTTCAAGGAAAATCCCGTCGGGAAAACGGAACGATCGAGCATCAACAAGCTTTTCCCAAGAATTGGGCTCTTGAAGATCAAGATATTCGGCTAAGTCAAAATAATCAAAGGAGATATCGATACCCGCAACACGTGAATAGATGTGAGTATCATCAAAAGTCAAGTTGCAGTAAAACATCTGTATGGCACTACGATATATGACCGAAGTAGAAGTAACAAGTTCGTCAAGATATAGGTCATGAAAGAGTGAATCAGCAGTAAGAAATCAAAACGAACCATATAATAAATAAGGAAATATATCATAATTCAATAGTTTGAAGTTGCCATGGGTTAGCTGCAGGGGCCGGATCCCAGCTAGCGGTAGTCCTGTGGACTAGTGCACCGTGTCGCTTAGGCTTTTATGCCTTGTTGTCAGAAGGGCCCTTTCGGCTTGTACCCATAGCAAGTTCATCGTAAGAGAATCATAATATAATCGATATTTACGCAGGTGAGTTTAATTTATGACAGCTTCATCTAAAATTCCAAGTTCACGACAAAGAAAATTGAAGCGCTCTTCGGATAATGGCTTAGTAAAGAAGTCTGCTAGCTGATGATCAGTGTCAATAAACTCTAAGTTAATCGTGCCATTTTGCTGATGATCACGCAAAAAGTGGTGTCTGATTTCAATGTATTTTATGCGTGAGTGACAGATAGGGTTCTTAGTCAAGTTAATAGCACTAATATTGTCACAGAATATAGAAATGTGCATGAAAGATAGATTATAGTCTTCAAGGGTTTACTTCATCCACAGAATTTGTGCACAACAACGCCCAGCTGCGATGTATTCAGCTTCTGTTATGGATAGTGCGACAGAATTCTATTTTTTTGCTAAACCAAGAGACTAAAGCCTTTCCTAATAAATGACAAGTGCCGTTTGTACTTTTACGGTCGATCTTGCATCCAGCAAAGTCAACATCAGAGTAACCAATGAGGTCAAATGATGTTGACTTGGGATACCATAGGCCCACTGTAACCGTACCCTTAAGGTATCGAAAGATACGCTTAACCACGGTCAAGTGTGATTCCTTAGGATTTGCTTGATATCTAGCACATAAGCAAACACTAAACATGATATCGGGGCGACTAGCAGTTAAATAAAGTAAGCTGTCTATCATACCTCGATACTTACGTTGATCAACAGGTTTGCCGCTCTCATCTGGTTCGAGTTTGGTTGAAGTAGCCATTGGAGTGCTGATTGGTTTGACGTTGTCAAGATCGAACTTTTTCAGCATATCCTTTGTATACTTTGACTGACAGATGAAAGTTCCATTTGCCATTTGTTTTACTTGCAGACCAAGAAAGTAGTTGAGTTCTCCCATCATGCTCATCTCAAATTCTGTCTGCATACACTTGGCAAATTCTTGACAGAGGGTTTCATCAGTAGAACCAAAAATGATATCATCAACATAAATTTGAATTAATAGAATAGTGTCTTTAAAAGATTTTATAAAAAGTGTAGTATCAATTTTCCCTTTTGAAAAACCTTTCTCAAGCAAGAAACTGCTTAGCCTTTCATACCAAGCTCTGGGGGCTTGTTTAAGGACATATAGCGCTTTCTTTAGCTTGAACACGTGGTCGGGAAATTTATGATTTTCAAAGCCAGGGGGTTGTTTTACATAAACTTTCTTCTTAATAAAACCATTCAAGAAAGCACTTTTCACATCCATTTGAAATAATTTGAAATTTTGATAATTTGCAAATGCACAAAGCATCCGAATGGATTCTAGTCTAGCAACCAGAGCATACGTCTCATCGTAGTCGATACCTTCCTCTTGGTTGTATCCTTGATCTACTAGACGAGCTTTGTTGCGTGTGACTGAACCATCTTCATTCACTTTGTTTCTAAACACCCATTTAGTACCAATTATCGAGTGATTAGCCGGTCTAGGAACTAGTTCCCATACTTGGCTCCTCTCGAATTGGTTGAGTTCTTCTTGTATAGCAGAAATCCAAAAATCATCGTTAAAAGCTTCAGAAATGTTTTTCGGCTCAACTTGTGAAATAAAGGCAGTGCTAGCAATAGAGTCTCTTAGTGATGATCTGGTAGTTACTCCACGTGAAACTTCACCTATCACTAAATTTTCTGGATGAGAAGGCTTGAAAGAGAATTTCTTTGGCAAGCCCTCCAGAGAATTTGTTTCGGTAGGAGTATTCATTGGAGTAGAAGTTGATGGCTCAACGTCATCATCAAGAGTACTTGCTGCACTGTTATCTTCATCAAAAGTCACATTTGTTGACTCTTCCACAATTAGTGAGCGTTTATTAAAGACTCTATATCCCTTACTCTTGGCGGCATAACTAAGGAAAATACCATCGTCAGCTTTGGCATCAAATTTGCCTAAGTTGTCTTTGGTGTTAAGGATAAAACATCTACATCCAAAAACTTTAAAATAAGAAACATTGGGGGTTCTCCCAACCAAAGCTCATAGGGTGTTTTCTTCGTAATGGGACGAATAAGCACCCTATTCAAAATATGGCATGCTGTACTGACAGCTTCTGCCCAGAAATATTTCGGAAGTAAAAATTTATTCAACATGACTCTAGCCATATCGCCGAGAGTCCTATTCTTCCGCTCCACAACACCATTTTGTTGAGGAGTTCTTGGACAAGAAAATTCATGATCAAAACCATTAGAATCATAAAATTTTTCAAAATTAGAATTTTCGAATTCACCTCCATGGTCACTTCGGATTCGAGTGATCATGTAGCCTTTTTCGTTTTGAACTTTCTTGACAAAAATCTTAAAAACTGAAATAGCATCACTTTTGTTTGTGAGAAAGAAAACCCAAGTATACCTCAAAAAATCATCAACAATAACAAATGCATAAAGTTTACCACCAAGACTAGCTACTCTACTAGGACCAAATAAATCCATATGGAGTAGTTGCAGGGGTCTAGTAGTACTTACAGAGTTGATGGAATGAAATGAGGATTTGGTTGCTTTGTTCAATTCACATTCGGCACATACCGTGTCCTTTTTGAATGTGATGTCGGGCAATCCTCTCACTAGCTTCTTGGTTGATAACCTGGATATAGTATCCATATTGGCATGACCAGGACGCTGGTGCCAAAGTAATCGTTCATCTTTGTGGGCATATAAACATCTACCTGCATTGTTAGTATCTATAGAAAGATAGAAAATATAAATGTTATCCTCTCTTTTCCCTTCAAAAACAATGTCTCCCGTTGACCTATCATAAATGAGGCAATTGTTTTGTCCAAAGTTAATATCATATCCATGATCAGCAAGATGACTAATGCTGAGCAGGTTATGCTTTAACTCGGTCACTAGGCAGACATCCTTTATTACAAGAGAGGGAGGATGACCAATAATACTATTACCTATTATGTGCCCTTTTAAATTGTTACCGAAGGATACGTATCCTTCTCTCTTCATCGATAGTGATGCGAAAAGATTTGCGTCTCCTGTCATATGTCGTGAGCATCCACTATCGAGAATCCACTTACTTTCAGTTGAGGAAGGAAGGTCCACCTACATCAAGAGTAGATGTGACCTTTGGTACCCAAGTTCTTGAGGGTCCTGAAAAGTTAGTTTTCGAAAACCATGCATATATCTTTTTGTCTACCAGTCTTCTAACTCTACATTATGGTGAAATGTGTCCATGTGATCCACAGTAAGTACAGATAGCATTTTTATTTACACTAGGAACATGAGAATAATATCTATAGGCAGCATGATGTGGATGGACATGATGTGTAGAGTTTACATGGTGATCATGGTGATGTTGTCTATATGGCATGGCATGGTGATATTGTCTATGTGGCATGGCATGCTGATATTGTCTATGTGGCATAGTATGCTGATATTGTCTATATGGCATAGCATGGTGATATGGCATGATATGGTGATTTTGTCTATATGGCATGGCATGATGATCTTGTCTATTTGGCATGGTATGGTGATGATTTCTATATGTAGAGTGATGTTGGTTGTGTCTTTGTGCAGCATGATGAGTATGAGAAGTATTCTTACGTGCACGTGGTTTTTGTGTTTTATGAAAGTTAGTGTATATAAAAGCATGGTTACGTACTGCATGAGGGTGACGTGGTTGACTAGCTTGAGTGGTGTTGTGCCCATGTGATTGGGTTTGAGGTTGAGCAACCTGTTTTCCCAATTTGGTTTCTAATCTCTTAGAAACAACTTGCAGTTCATCAACCTTAATATTTAAACCATATATCTTAGTCATGGAAATCTTGTGTCTACTCTTTTCTTCAGCAAGCAACGTGTTGAGTGTAGTGATTTCTTGAGTTTGTTGCTCAATACGTGCTTCAGCATCATGTAAGCTTATTTTAAGCTTGGATACTTCATCAGTGATATCAGTGGATGACGTGTCTCTAATGTTATCAAGTAATAGAGAAATTCTTTGTATTTCGTCTTCAAGACTTTTGATTTTGTCCTTGGCATGTTTGTATTTACCGATGACCTTTTTGTGATCATCGAGTAACTCAGTGAAGGCATCGCCAAGTTCATTAAAAAAGAAGTCGTCTAGAGTTTCGTTAGATACCTTGTTGGAAGTTGCCATTAGGCACATATTTGCTTTATCTTGAGGAGAGTCCTTTTCTTCCTCGGAGTCACTCGCTTCACTTTCATGCCAAATGCTTGTGTTGGCATATTTCTTTGATGAGGTCCTCTTGTATGGTTTCTCATAGCGGTTGCTTTTCTTCAAGAATGGACAGTCTTTTCGAACGTGTCTAGTCTTCTTGCAACCATAGCAGGTTGGCTCTTCTTCATCGTCTTCTTGTGGTTCCTTCTTTCTTCTATTGAAGCGAAGGAATTTCTTGAAGTTGCGAACCATGAGAGCTTGGTCTTCGTCATCCGAGTTGTCGTCTTCAGTCTCATCGTGCTCAGCCCTTCGTCGATGAGCTTTGAGAGCGATCTCCTTAGTCTTCGGAGCAGGCTCTTCGAAGTCCTTGAGGTCAAGCTCGTGAGTCATGAGCTTACCCATCAAGGTCTCCATTGACATGGTTGTGAGATCGTTCCCTTCTATGATGGCTGTCACCTTAGGGTTCCAAATTTTTGGTAGCCCCCTAAGCAACTTGCGAATCTTCTCATGATTTGAATATTGCTTTCCAAGTGAGGACAGGGGGTTTATGATGTCGAGGAATCTTGTGAACATCTGTGTGATCGTCTTGTTTGGCTTTATCTTGAATGCCTCATATTCTTGCGTAAGACGACTGATTTTTGATTCCTTGACTTGGGTGTTTCCTTCATGCGTCACTTCTAGAAGCTTCCATACTTCGTAGGATGTGGTGCATGTGGATACCCAGTTAAACTTATTCCTGTCTATAGCATAGAATAAAGCATTAATAGCTCTCGCGTCTAGACTTGCCTGTTTCTTCTCTTCGTCAGAATATTTGTCATGTGATTTCTCAATGAGATCACCGTTGACAACTATCTTGGCGGGCTTTTTGTAACCGTCAGTGACGACTGTCCACAGGTCGAAGTCTAGAGACTTGAGATAAAAACTCATCCTTGTTTTCCAATACGTGTAGTTAGTTCCATCAAATAGGGAAGGCCTATGAGTGGACTGTCCTTCACCGTGATTGGAAATCAAGGATTGTGTGGTTGCCATGGATCAGCTCTAGGATGTAAATCCTTGTAAAGAGAACAGAGCTCTGATACCAATTGAAGAACAGGTGGCAACTCTAGAGGGGGGGTGAATAGAGATTATATAGAAAATAACCAATTGAAAATTAACTCTTTCACGAATTATAAATAATCAGAGTAAAATGCGGAAAGTAAATGAAGAGCAAGAAAGCATACGCAAACACAGCGATTTTAACCTGGTTTCCCTCGTGGAGGACTAGTCCAGGCCTGAGAACTCTAGCTCAGGATTAAATCCACTATTTGTGAAATAGTAGTTTACAACCCGTGCCTTTACTTCAGAAGAGCACGTCAACTTCTTACAGAGGATCGCAGTGGCGATTTGCTTGGAATTGTCCAAGCGACTTCTTCAACTCTTGCACAAGAATCCTAACTGAGAGATGCTGAGCACTCGAGACTTAGGAGGCTTGTGGCTAGTAGATGGGAAGGGTATAGCTTATTTGAGCTATAAGAGAGAAGAGAAGAGAAGATTGGATGATTTGAAATGAGAAATTCATGGCCTATTTATAGTGTTTTTGTAGGCAGAATTCGGCCAGAATTCGGGTAGGAAATTTTAAATATTTGGCCGTTGGACAACTAGCAACCAGCTAACCCTAAAATTAGGGATGCTAATTTTTAGGGGACAGAGTTCGGCCCGAACTCTGTCTCCAGAGCACAGAGCTGGTCAAAGTTGCCAGTGGGTATTTTTCTGGATGGTGGAGTTTGAGGATTATTGGGTAGGCTATAGGTCAAGTCTCAAGAGCTCAGCATGACACAGTTTACATCAGTCTAGACTCAACAAAAGTGTAAAATGCAGACTCAAAAATAACTGAGAAGATGAGACTGAGCTGTCGTCTGACTTGAGCTTAATGTAGACGTCGTGTGTCGTATTAAATTATTACAAATATTATTTAGTCAATGTTATCAATATCTGGTTGACTGTGACTTTGTGTCAACAATTGACGTAGACGGTGAAAATGAGTATCGATGGGTAGTTCTAATCAAAATATGGTGTAGAATGGGTGTAGATTGGTGAAACTGAGTGTAGATACGTGATTCTATCTTAAAATTCTGATTTTAAGCAAGCGTCGATTGGCGAAAACGGGTACAGAAATGTGATTTTAACCGATATAAGATATCAAATGCTCATAGAATGGTGAAAACAAGTATAAGTGAGTGATCCTATTTGGAAAATCGTATAAGTGAGTGATTCTATTTGGAAAATCGTACAGAACGAGCATACAAGGATAAAAACGAGTATTAGATGGGTAATTGTTCAAAAATATAGTATAAAACGGGCATAAAATGGTGAAAATGAATATAGATAGTTGATTGTAACCATAATATGATTAAAAATAGGCATATAATAATGAAAACGAGTACAGACGGGTGGTTCTAGACGAAATATTGTGTATGATGGGCGTAGGTTGGTGAAACGGAGCATATATGCGTGTTTCTAACCAAAATATGTTAGAAAAAATGAATAGAAATAAGCATAAAAATTAGTCTTTAACTGGAATAAGGTATCAAAATGCTCGTAGAATTGTGAAAACGAGTAGAAAATAAGTTACTCTAACAGAAATATAGTATAGAACGAGCATACAATGATGAAAACGAGTATTACAAGGGCAGTTATAAACGAATTAAGGTTTAAAACAGGCGTAGAGTGGTGAAAACGAGTATAGATGGGTGATTCTAACCGAAATATGGTATAAAATATGCATAAAATGGTGAAAACATGTATATAAGGGTGGTTCTAATCGAGATATGATGTAGAATGGACATTGATTGGTGAAACAGACTGTAGATGCACGATTTTAATCAAAATATAGCAAAAACGAGTATATAAATGTGATTTTTTTTACCGAAATGAGATATCAAATGCTCTTGGAAAGGTGAAAATGAGTTGAGTGATTCTAAGTGAAAAATCGTACAGAACGAGCGTACAATGATGAAAATAAGTATTAGATGGGTAATTATAACTGAAATATAAATAGTCGCGGAATGGTAAAATGAGTAAGATGGTGGTTTTAATCGAATATTGTATAGAATGGGCATAAATTAGTGAGACCGAGTCTGACTGAAATATATTAAAAAAAGGGCGTAGATTAGCGAAAACGAGTACAAAAAAATGATTTAACCAAAATAAGGTATAAAATGCTCATAGAATTATGAAAACGAGAATAAATGAGTGATTCTAATAGTGTGATAGAAATGAGTATAACAAATTATAGTGAAAACGAGTATAGATGGGTGATTCTAACCGAAATATAGTATAATCTGTGCGCAGAATGGTGAAAACGAGTATATATGGGTGGTTCTAAGCGTAATATGGAGTAGAACGGGCATAGATTGGTGAAACCGACTGTAGGTGTATTATTTTAATCCCAATATGATTAGACAAGTGGCAGAGATTTGTGGAAACAATTATAGAAATGTGATTTCTACTGAAATAAGGTATTAAATGCTTGTAGAATAGTGAAAACGAATATAAATAAATGATTCTAAATGAAATGTGGTGCATAACGAGCATACAATAATAAAAACAAATATTATATAGGTAATTATAACCGAAATAAGGTATAAAATAGGCATGGAATGGAAAAAACAAACATAAATGTGTGATTCTGCGAAACATGGTGTAAAATAGGCATTTGGTGAAAACATGTACATATGGGTGGTTCTAATCGAAATATGGTGTAGAATGGGTGTATATTGGTGAAATCGACTGTATATATGTGATTCTAACAGAAATATTGTAAATAAAAGTGGCATAGATTTGTGGAAATGAGTATAGAATGTGATTTTCTAACCGAAATAAGTATTAAATCCTCGTAGAATGGCAAAAAACGGGTATGAATATGTGATTTTAAATTAAATATGATACATAACGAGCGTACAAAAATGAAAACAAATATGAGATGGTTAATTATAATCAAAGTATGGTTTAAACGTGCGTGGAATGTTGAAAATAAGTATAGATGGATGATTCTAGTCGAAATATGGTGTAGAATAGGTGTAGAATGGTAAATCGGGTATAATAGGGTGGTTCTAATCGTAATATAGTGTAGAGTAGGCATAGATAAGTAAAACCAACTGTAGATGCATGATTTTAACCGAAATATGGTAAACAAAAGTGGCTTAGATTGGTGGAAACGAGTATATAATTGTGATTTCTATAAGAAATAAGGTATCCAATGCTCGTAGAATGGTAAAAATGAGTAATTCTAACTGAGATATGGTACATAACGTGCATACAATGATGAAAATGACTATTAAATAGGTAATTATAACCAAAATATAGTCTAAAATAGTCGTAGAATGGTGAAAACGAGTATAGACGAGTGATTATAATGGAAATATGGCACAAAACGATCATATACAGATTAATCGAGTTCTATAATGGTAATTATAACCAAAACATAGTATAAAATAGTCGTGAAATGGTGAAAATGAGTATAGATGGATGATTATAACCGAAATATGGCATAAAATGGGCGTAGAATGGCGACAACAAGTATGGATGGGTGGTTTTAATCGAAATATGGAGTAGAATTAGAGTATATTGGTGAAACTAAGTGTAGATGTGTGATTCTAACCGAAAAAACGGTAAAAAAATTGGCGTCGATTGGCGAAAAAAGTATAGGAATTTATTGTTAACCGATATAAGGTATTAAATACTCGGATAATTGTTATAGATGAGTGATTCTAAGTGAAATATAGAACAGAATGAGTGCATAATGATGAAAACGAGTATTACATGGGTAATCATAATCGAAATGTAGTGTAAAACAAGCGTGGAATGGTGAAAACGAGTATAGATAGGTGATTCTTAAAATAATATGGTGTAAAATGGGTGTAGACGGTGAAAACGAGTATAGATGGTAGTTCTAATCAAAATATGGTATAGAATAGGCGTAGATAGGTGAAACTAAGTGTAGATACGTAATTCTATCTTAAAATTATGATTTTATCGAGCGTCAATTGGCGAAAACGGGTATAAAATGTGATTTTAACCGACATAACATATCAAATGTCCGTAGTATGGTGAAACCAAGTATAAAAGAGTGATTCTATTTTTAATATCATACATAATGAGATACAATGATAAAAACGAGTATTAGATTGGTAATTGTTTTGAAATATAGTATAAAACGGGCATAGAATGGTGAAAACGTGTATAGATAGGTGATTGTAACCGAAATATGATGTAAAATGGGCATAGAATGGTGAAAACGAGTACAGATGGATGGTTCTAAACGAAATATGGTGTATGATGGGCGTAGGTTGGTGAAACTAAGCATATATGCATGTTTCTAACCAAAATATGTTAGAAAAAATGAATAAAAATGAGCATAGCAATTAGACTTTAACTGGAATAAGGTATCAAATGCTCGTAGAATTGTGAAAACGAGTAGAAAATGAGTGATTCTAATAGAAATATAGTATAGAACGCACATACAATGATAAAAACAAGTATTACAACGGTAGTTATAACCAAATTAAGGTTTAAAACAGGCATAAATGGTTAGAACGAGACATAGATTGGTGAAACCGATAGTAAATGCACGATTCTAATCGAAATATAGCAAAAAAGTGGCGTAAATTGTTTGAAACGAGTATAGAAATATGATTTTTGACCGAAATGAGATATCAAATGCTATGGAAAAGGTAAAAATGAGTTGAGTGATTCTAAGTGAAATATCGTACAGAACGAGCGTACAATGATGAAAATTAGTATTAGATCGATAATTATAAGTAAAATATAAACAGTCGCAGAATGGTGAAATGAGTAAGATGGTAGTTTTAATCGAAATATTGTATAGGATGGGCATAAATTGGTGAGACCGAGTCTAACTGAAATATGTAAAAATAAGGTATCAAATGCTCATAGAATTATGAAAACGGGTATAAAAGAGTGATTCTAACTAAAATATGGTAGAGAACGAGCATACAATGATGAAAATGAGTATAACAAATTATGGTGAAAACGAGTATAAATGGGTGATTCTAACCTAGATATGGTATAATATGTGCACAGAATGGTGAAAACGAGAATATATGGGTGGTTCTAAGCATAATAAGGAGTAGAACGGGCATAGATTGGTGAAACCGACTGTTGGTGCATTATTTTAATCCAAATATGATTAGACTAGTGGCGTAGATTTGTGGAAACACGTATAGAAATGTGATTTCTAACTGAAATATGGTATTAAATGCTTGTAGAATGGTAAAAACGAGTATAAATAAGTGATTCTATTTGAAAAATGGTGCAGAACAAGCATACAATAATGAAAACGAATATTAGGTAGGTAATTATAATCGAAATAAGGTACAAAATAGGCATGGAATGGTAAAAACAAATATAAATGTGTGATTCTGCAAAACATGGCATAAAATAGGCATTTGGTGAAAACGTGTACAGATGGGTGGTTCAATCGAAATATGGTGTAGAATGGGCGTATATTAGTGAAACCGACTGTAGATATGTGTTTCTAACTGAAATATTATAAAAAAGTGGCGTAGATATGTGGAAATGAGTATATAAATGTGATTTTCTAACCAAAATAAGTATTAAATGCTCGTAGAATGGCAAAAACCATAAATGTGGGATTCTAACTGAAATATAATACATAACGAGCATACAATAATGAAAACAAATATGAGATGGTTAACTACAACCAAAGTATGGTTTAAACATGCGTGGAATGTTCAAAACAAGTATAGATGGGTGATTCTAGTCGAAATATGGTGGAGAATAGGCGTAGAATGGTAAAATCAGATATAAATGGGTGGTTCTAACCGTAATATGGTGTAGAATAGGCATAGATAAGTGAAACCAACTATAGATGCATGATTTTAACCGAAATATGGTAAACAAAAGTGGCATAAATGGGTGAAAATGAGTATAAAATTGTGATTTCTATCAGAAATGAGGTATCCAATGCTCGTAGAATGCTAAAAATGAGTATAAATGAGTAATTCTAACTAAGATGTGGTACATAACGTGCGTACAATGATGAAAATGACTTTTAGATAGGTAATTATAACCAAAATATAGTATAAAATAGTTGTGGAATGGAGAAAACGAGTATAGACGGGTGATTCTAACTAAAATATGGCACAGAACGAGCGTACACCGATGAAACGAGTTCTAGAATGGTAATTATAACCAAAATATAATATAAAATAGTCTTGAAATGGTGAAAACGAGTATAGACGGATGATTATAACCGAAATATCGTGTGGATGTAAAATAGCGACAACGAGTATAGATGGGTGGTTCTAATCGAAATATGGTGTAGAATTAGTGTGGAATGGTGAACTAAGTGTAGATGTGTGATTCTAACCGAAATAGGGTAAAAAAAGTGGCGTCGATTGGCATAAACAAGTATAGGAATTTATTTTTAACCGGTATAAGGTATTAAATGCTCGGAGCATTGTGAAACCGATTATAGATGAGTGATTCTAACTGAAATATATAACAGAACGAGCGCATAATGATGAAAACAAGCATTACATGGGTAATCATAACCGAAATATAATATAAAACGAGCGTGGAATGGTGAAAACGAGTATAGATGGGTGATTCTTCAAACAATATGGTGTAAAATGGGCGTAGATGGTGAAAACGAGTATAGATGGGTAATTCTAATCAAAATATGGTGTAGAATGGGTGAAGATTGGTGAAATCGAGTGTAGATACGTAATTCTATCTTAAAATTGTGATTTTAACCGAGCGTCGATTAGCAAATGATTATAAATTGGTGATTGTAACTGAAATATGATGTAAAATGGGATAAAATGGTGAAAATGAGTGTAGATGGGTGGTTCTATTCGAAATATGGTGTATGATGGGCGTAGGTTGGTGAAACTGAGCATATATGCATGTTTCTAACCGAAATATGTTAGAAAAGACGAATAGAAATTAGCATAGAAATTAGACTTTAACTGGAATAAGATATCAAATGCTCGTAGAATTGTAAAAACGAGTATAATGGTGAAATTGAGTATTACAAGGGTAGTTATAACCGAATTAAGGTTTAAAACAGGCGTATAATGGTGAAAACGAGTATAGATGAATTATTCTAACCGAAATATGGTTTAAAATATGCATAAAATGGTGAAAACAAGTATATAAGGGTGGTTCTAATCGAAATATGATGTAGAATTGTGAAAAACAGTATAAAATGGTGAAAACAAGTATTAGATGTGTCATTATAACCGAAATATAGTATAAAACAGTCGCAGAATTATGAAAATGAGTATAAATGAGTGATTCTAACTAAAATATGGTAGAGAACGGGCATACAATGATGAAAATGATTATAACAAATTATGGTAAGAACGATTATAGATGGGTGATTCTAACCGAAATATGAAAAAAATCTGTGCACAAAATGGTGAAAATGACTATATATGGGTGGTTCTAAGCGTAATATAGGGTAGAACGGGCACAGATTGGTGAAATCGACTATAGGTGCATTATTCTAACCCAAATTTGATTAGACAAGTGTTGTAGATTTGTAGAAACAAGTATTAAAATGTGATTTCTAATTGAACTAAGGTATATAAGTGATTCTAATTGAAATATGGTGCAAAATGAGCATGCAATAATGAAAACGAATATAAGATAGGTTATAACCGAAATAAGGTATAAAATAGGCACGGAATGGTAAAAACGAGTATAAATGGGTGATTCTACGAAAAATGGTGTAAAATAGACATTTGGTGAAAACGTGTATAAATGGGTGGTACTAATCAAAATATTGTGTAGAATGGGCATATATTAGTAAAAACCGACTGTAGATATGTGATTCTATCTAAAATATTGTAAAAAAAAGTGGCTGGAAACGAGTATAGAAATGTGATTTTCTAACCGAAATAAGTATTAAATGCTCGTAAAATGGCAAAAACGGGTATAAATGTGTGATTCTAACTGAAATATGATAATGATAGTACAATAATGAAAACAAATATAAGCTGGTTAACTACAACCAAAGTATGGTTTAAACAGATGTGGAATGTTGAAAATAAGTATAGATGGGTGATTCTAGTCGAAATATGGTGTAGAATATGCGTAGAAAGGTAAAATCGAGCATAGATGGGTGGTTCTAATCGTAGTATGGTGTAGAATAGGCATAGATAGTGAAAAAGACTGAAGATGCATGATTTTAACTAAAATATGGTAAACAAAAGTGGCATAAATTGGTGGAAACAAATATAAAATTGTGATTTCTATAAGAAATAAGGTATGCAATGCTCGGAGAATGGTAAAAATGAGTAATTGTAACTGAGATATGATATATTATGTGCGTACAATGATGAAAATGACTATTAGATAGGTAATTATAATCAAAATATGAAAATAGTCATGGAATGGTGGAAACGAGTATAGACGAATGATTCTAACTGAAATATGGCACATAACGAGTGTACATTGATGGAACAAGTAGTAGATGGGTAATTATAACCAAAATATAGTATAAAAATAGTTGTAAAATGGTGAAAACTAGTATAGATGGATGATTATAACCTAAATATGGTGTAAAACGGGCATAAAATGGCGACAACGAGTATAGATGGGTGGTTCTAATCGAAATATGGTGTAGAATTAGCGTAGATTGGTGAAACTAAGTATAGATGTGTGATTCTAACCGAAATAGGGAAAACAAAGTGGCGTCGATTGGCGACAACAAGTATAGGAATTTATTTTTAACCGATATAAGGTATGAAATGCTCGGAGCATTGTGAAATCGAGTATAGATGAGTTATTCTAACTGAAATATAGAACAGAACGAGCACATAATGATGAAATTGAGTATTACATGGGTAATCATAACCGAAATGTAGTATAAAACAAGCGTGTAATAGTGAAAACGAGTATACATGGGTGATTCTTAAAACAATATAGTGTAAAATGGGCGTAGAATAGTAAAAACGAGTATAGATGGGTAGTTATAATCAAAATATGGTACATAATGGACATAAATTGGTGAAACCGAGTATAGACACGTGATTCTATTTTAAAATTATGATTTTAACCGAGTGTAGATTGGCAAAAACGGGTACAGAAATGTGATTTTAACCGACATAAGATATCAATTGCTCGTAGAATGGTGAAACCAAGTACAAATGAGTAATTTTATTTGGAATATGGTACAGAACAACCATACAATGATGAAACGTGTACTGGATGGATAATTGTAACCAAAATATAGTATAAAATAGTCATAAAATGGTGAAAACGAGTATAGTTGGATGATTATAGCTGAAATATGGTGTAAGATGGGCGTAGAATGGCGACAACGACTATAGATGGGTGGTTCTCATCGAAATATGTTAGCATAGATTGGTGAAACTAAGTGTAGATGTGTGATTCTAACCGAAATAGGGTAAAAAAAAGTGGCATAGATTGGCGAAAACAAGTATAAAAATTTATTTTTAACCGATATAAGGTATCAAATGCTCGGACCATTGTGAAATCGAGTATAGATGAGTGATTCTAACTGAAATATAGAATAGAACGAGCGTATAATGATGAAAACGAGTATTACATGGGTAATCATAACCAAAATATAGTATAAAAGAAGCGTGTAATGGTGAAAACGAGTATAGATGGATAGTTTTAATCAAATATGGTGGAAAATGGGCTTAGGTTAGTGAAATCGAGTGTAGATACGTGATTCTATCTAAAAAAATGTGATTTTAACCGAGTGTAGATTGGCAAAAACGGGAAAAGAAATGTGATTTTAACCGACATAAGATATCAAATGCTTGTAAAATGGTAAAACCAAGTATAAATGAGTGATTCTACTTGAAATATGGTACAGAACGAGCATACAATGATGAAAACGAGTATTATATAGATAACTAACCAAAATATAGTATAAAATGGGCGTAGAATGGTGAAAACGAGTATAAATAGGTGATTGTAACCAAAATACGATGTAAAATGGGCAAAAAATGGTGAAAACGAGTATAGATGTGTGGTTCTAATGGAAATATGGTGTATGATCGATGTAGGTTGTTGAAACCGAGCATAGATGCATGTTTTTAGCCGAAATAAATTAGAAACAACGAATAGAAAATTACCATAGAAATTAGATTTTAACTCAAATAAGGTATCAAATGCTCGTAGAATTGTGAAAACGAGTAGAAAATGAGTGATTCTAACTGAAATATAGGATAGAACGCGCAATCAATAAACGAGTATTATATGGGTAGTTATAATCGAATTAAGGTTTAAAAAAGGCGTACAATGGTAAAAACGAGTATATATGTGTGATTCGAACCGAAATATGGTATAAAATATGCATAAAATGGTGAAAACAAGTATAGATGGGTGGTTCTAACCGAAGTAAAATGTAGAATAGGCAAAGGTTGGTGAAACCGACTGTAGATGCATGATTCTAACTGAAATATAGAAAAAAATTGGCGTATATTGTTTGAAACGAGTATAGAAATATAATTTTTGACCGAAAGGAGATATCAAATGCTCTTGGAAAGGTGAAAACGAGTTGAGTGATTCTAAGTGAAATATCGTATAGAACGAGCTTACAATGATGAAAAAGTATTAGATAGGTATTTATAACCGAATTGTAGTATAAAATAGTCGCAGAATGGTAAAACGGGTAAGATGGCTGGTTATTCAAAAATTTATATAGAATGGGCGAAAATAGGTGAAATCGAGTCTAATCAAAATATGTTAAAAAAAGTGACGTAGATCAGTGAAAATGAGTATAAAAATATGATCTTAACCAAAATAAGGTATCAAATGCTCATAGAATTGTGAAAACAAGTACAAATGAGTGATTCTAACTAAAATATTATAGAGAACGAGCATACAATGATGAAAATGAGTATAAAATTATAACTAAATTATGGTGAAGACGAGTATAGATGTGTAATTCTAACCAAAATATGGTATAATCTGTGCACGGAATGGTGACACTACAACAAAAAACCCTTTTAATGACGCTCAACACGGAGTTTTAATGACGGTTGATACATAAGCGTTATTAAGTTGAAAAATACCTTTTTTCTATGACGGTTTGGGCTAATTATAGGCTTTTTATAACGTTTATAAAACAAAGCGTTATTAATAGTTTAGAGCGGTGGCAAACTTGTAATAAATTTTCTGTAATATATTTCATCTCTCTACGATTTTATTCAGAAGAACTCTCCTTCTCCTTGCTCCCCTTCTGCCCCATCTTCCCTCCTCTTCCCAAACCCTAAAATTTCCCTCTCTTTCACCCCACCCTTGCCGCCTCTCCCTCCATCTCCAACGATCTTCCGTCGTCGGATTCTCCTCCTTCCGCCGCACACAGCGTGCCGCCCCTCTCATCACCGTCCGATCGGTGACCGGACCCAACGCTTTCTTCCCACCTGTTGTTTTCTTCGTCAGGCTTTGCTTTTTTGTTGTTCCTGAGACGTCTCCTCACTCATCGGGAACAGCAGGAGCGAGAGTTTGCTTTGCTCCTTTTGATTTTGCTTCTTTTTATTTTTTATTTTTACAGGATCTGTTCATTTTGAAACTTAATTTATTTATTGATGGGGAAGGAAGGTTTTGATGTGGTGGCGCTCTGTGAGTAGTACAACTCTACAAGTGTACGCTCTCCGTGCTTCTAATGGAAATCACTGTTTGACCAAACTAACATAAACTCTCTTTCTATCTCTCTCTTCTTCTTCTTCTTCCTTTTTTTTTCATTTTTTTCAATCATGATTCAGAAACCCTAAGTTTTAACCATGGTTCCGTGAGGGTTTTTTCCTGTCTCTTTCTAACTGCTTTTATTATTATTACTGTTTCTCTTTCTAGTTTCAGGAACCCTAAGTTTGTGAAGGGCTGAAGAAGAAGAAGAAGAAGTGCCATGAGTTTCTATGGATTTCTCCTCACTTTGTAAGTCTTCCTTTTTCTTTTTTTTCCATTTATACTTCTTTTTTTCTCTTCCACTTTTTACTGCATGCCTATTTTTGTTGCTTATAATTGCATGCACAAAGTATTTCATAGACAGATCTGTGGATGATCTCTCCTTTTATTTTTTATTTTATTTTATCTTCTTTCTTTCCATGCTTGAAGAACGAAGAAAAAGTAGTGTCAACTACAAATTAAATTGTTTCTATATTTTTTCCATCAGCTAGTTATTGTCCTACTCTTGTGGTCCACTGATCCTTTTTCATCCATCATCATAGTGGTCGGTAGAGTTTGCTATTCTTTCATTTCTGGTGCTAATGTGTGTATAGTTTTATCGATAGCTTGCAAATGCTTTATTGATTTCATAGGAAGAGGAACTCTCCAGTCTTATCATTTTTCTACAGAACAGTACATATATTTAGACAAAACGAATGCTGCTACTTGATTATATCAAACAAATTTGTTCTACATTTGGTCCAAGTTTGGTTGCTGACTAATCACATTGCCTACTGATCGCAACTATGAGGCCACCTAGCAATATGCTTGATTGGCCATCAATTTTTTCTAGTATAAATGAATTTTGCTTTTCAGTGTTGGTGCTTCCCTGTTTTCAGACGCGGTCAGCATTGATACTTCAGGAATTGCATCTTTGAGAAAGATACATGAGAATTGCCTCTCTTAGCATTCAAGTATTCCTAACTTGTCCTTGAGATTGAATCCAAATATAATTAACTTGTATGTTGTAGCCATTGGCATGTTTCTAGTTTCATTTTTTTTAAAAGATGGGATCAAGGTGATTTGGCAGCTTAAAATAAGTCGTGTATAAATTAAGCAATTTTCAGTTTTCTGCTGGCTAGCTATCATATCTACAATAACTCTACTTTGAATGTCGTTGAAGTTGAGGTAGGGGATGTCATGAATGTCTGAAATATCATTGATAGGACCATAGTTCTCCTACATATACCTATGATTACTATGGCTCCACTTTTGCAGCCGTTGCACGTGGTGGAACTAGCAATGACGCATGGTCGGACTAGGTTTTTTTCCTTTTCTTTTACATCGTAAGTGATTTTTTCTATACTAGATCTGATGTGAAAATTTTCTGGACAAACAGGGTGTCTTATCTCCTATATCCTTTCAATAAATTATCAACAATGATCTTTTTGGGAATCTTGAAGTTCGGTGGTATTGCATATAATCAATGTTGTTTACTATAGTTCCCTGTTAGACATGGGAACCGATCAAGTCTCGACTAAGAGATCCAAAGATGTTAACATCAATGCTACTTCCATATATGTGTAGCAATAATTGAATGTTTGTAGATGTAGAGATGAATGTACATGTTTGCTCATCTTTTCTAGATAATTGAATTCTTTTTTCTGTTGGGTATGTAATATGCTCAATGTCTAAAGTAAAGTAGTAACACACCCACTCTTATATATATATATATATATATATATATATATATATATATATATATATATATATATATATATATATAAAATCAAAATATACCAATACATATATTATGTGCTGAAATTGCTAATAAAGCAATTTGTATAGAGATTCAAAGCTGGCACACATGCTACAATATTTTTTAGGTATAAATACCAAAATTGCCATCACATGTACAATGAGCTAGGTGTTTATAGATGTTTCTCCATTCATATTTCCTAAAACAAATATTAATACCTATATTCAACATTTGAAGTTTGAGGATTCTATCAACTTTCTTAAACTTCTAAGAGCATAACATGTCATATATGAAGCAATCAGAAGTCTAGTATTTGTCTTGAGAATAACCAGTTATGTGATTTAGGAACAACTCTGTAACTAATATTGTGAAGAAAAGGTTAATAGTCCTAATTGATCATCTACTCCTTGGTAATAGGAAGTAGAACTTTTTTAAAAAACTTATATAGACTAAGCATGTTCATGATTTTTTTATGTGGTTGAGTTTTTAGAGAAAGATGATGACCCATATGATTATGTAGGTTGGTAAGAAGTGCTATTTAACTTGAAGAATACCCAAAATAGTTGTAGATTACAATACAATCAAGTCTTTCAGACCAGTTCTATTGTCCCCTTATCATACTTCTACCACCAATTACAGTATATTTTCTAAAATAACCACATCTTACATAAGAAAATTTCATTTCAGGACATTTAAATCTACGTATACCAAGTGACAGTGACCACACTTGTATCGGTTTAGTTCAGCATATAACTCAAAAGACAAAATCTAAGATAGAAAAATCACTTTAAACTAGACTGCTCAATCATATGTCATATTCACTGAGCGGTAGGACTACACTTTTGTTTGTTCGACTTGTATTGGTTTGGGGTCAGTGTTGTTCTGATCACTCATATCTTTATTGATAATGCAAGCACTTAAATTTTACTCAACAACAACTGGTTGCATGTTCTCAGCCTCACGACTAAGCTCTTGAAATAGTAATAAAGAGAGGCTTCTTCACCTGAATATGGTTAAATAATTTATAATTAGGATTACCAGAATATGTAACTCAAATTATAGCTGATACATATGAATTGCCTTCTTTGCCTTGGTGGCGTATAGCTGATACATATGGATTGTCTTTGTTGGTTTCCAGAAATCTTTAGAACACAGAGAACTTGTGGTTTCAAATATTTTGTAAGCAATATGCTTGTTGTGTGTCTGATACACCAGTAATACCTTCCCCATATTATGGCATACCTATATATATTTAGGCAGTTATATCACATCTATGACAATTGCCAATTTCTTATATATTTTCTTGTTTCTCTGGATTAGTGCGAACATTATGGTCGATGGAAGCCATATTAACCTCGTCCTGTGGGATACTGCAGGTAGAGTAATATACATCGATAATACTCTTTTTTAGGCAAAAAGATTACTATCAATAGAGGGATTTGGAACTGCGAATATTGGTTCTATTTTCAGGATGAAAACTATAATGTGCATTTATGTATGACCTAGGAAAGATAGGAAGACAGAATTCAGGCTTTCCTATTTGTTGACATATAATTTTATCCAATGTTGTGGCTTGGCTATTTGTTGTATATATGGTCAAAGGGGCTGTGAAGATTGTTGTATATATGGTCAATGAAGGTCTTCCGTTCAGCTGAACTAGGACACTTATATCAACTTCTTCATCCTCAGGTATATATACAAAAAGATTATACGTAGATTAATAACAGATTGAGTTAATAACTAACCTAAGATTAGAAATATGCTTACTTCTGGATTATCTTGCTCTTAATTATTGCTACGACATATCCGAATTGTTTTCTATTTGTAGCTAATTTCTCTTTTCTCTGGGCATGTAGAAACCTGTAAACCCTAGGAAGGGATTGATTTAGAAAGGTAATGTCAGTTTCTCAGTTTATGTTTTGGTACATGAGCAATATTACAAAGTATATTGAACCATGTTTTTATCTTTTTCAGGGATTTGCTACACGTGATGTTGACAGTTTTGATGTGCTCAAGTTGAAGCCAAAGTAATTACTTGTTTTGAGGATCCATTTAAGTAGTAGTTGTAAATATATGTATTTGTATACCTTATTTTGAGATAATGTAATGAAGATGGTGATATAACATTTCGATGTTTTCTTGTAAATATAGTTCAAAGTGGTTGTTTTAAAATTGAATTGAGAAGTTTTTGGAAAGTAATATATAATGTGCAGTATTAAGCGTTATAAATGTGATGAGTTCAGTAATATTGAGTGTTATAAATGTTCTCCATTGAGCTTATACAGATTATCTATTCATAACGCTTTCAAAATGTCCTGAATTGTGCACTATATATTAACTATTCATAACGCTTTTATAGAAACTATTTATGACGGTTTTTTTATAACGCTTTTAAAAAACATTTATAACACCCGTTTTCATAACGGTTGCTTTGAAAAAAAAAAAGCGTCATGGTTCGTCATTAATGACGCTTTTTAGCCGTTATTAAAAGGGTTTTTTGTTGTAGTGTGAAAACGAGTATATGTGGGTGGTTATATGCGTATAATATGGAGTAAAATGGGTATAGATTGTTGAAACCGACTGTAAATGCATTATTCTAACCCAAACATGATTAGACAACTAGCGTATATTTGTGGAAACAAGTCAAGAAATGTGATTTTTAACTGAAATAAGATATTAAATACTTGTAGCATGGTGAAAACAAGTATAATTAAGTGATTATAATTGAAATATGGTGCAAAAAGAGCATAAAATAACGAAAACGAATATTAGATAGGTAAATACAACCGAAATAAGGTATAAAATAGGCATGGAAGGGTAAAAACGAGTATAAATGGATGATTCTATGAAATATGGTATAAAATAGGCATTTGGTGAAAACATGCATAGATGGGTGGTTCTAATCAAAATATGGTGTAGAATTGGCGTATATTGGTGAAACCGACTGAAGATATGTGATTCTAACTAAGATATTGTAAAAAAAAAGTAGCATAGATTTGTGGAAACGAACCGAAATAAGTATTAAATGCTCGTAGAATGCCAAAAACGAGCATAAATGTGTGATTCTAACTGAAATATGATACATAATGGACGTACAATAATTAAAACAAATGTGAGATGGTTAATTACAACAAAAGTATGGTTTAAATAGGCGTGGAATGTTGAAAACAAGTATAGATGGATGATTCTAGTAGAAATATGGTATAGAATAGGCGTAGAATAGTAAAATCGAGTATAGGTGGGTGGTTCTAATCGAGTATAGTAAAATTTAGTACACAATGAGCGTACACAGATGAAACGAGTACTGAATGGGTGATTATAACCAAAATATAGTATAAAATAGTCGTAAAATGGTGAAAACGAGTAAAGATGGATGATTATATTATAACCAAAATATGGTGTAAAATGGGCGTAGAATGGCGATAACACTATAGATGGGTGGTTCTAATCAAAGTATGGTGTAAAATTAGCGTAGATTGGTAAAACTAAGTGTAGATGTGTGATTCTAACCAAAATAGCGTAAAAAAAGTGGCGTAGATTGGCGAAAACAAGTATGAAAATTTATGTTTGACCGATATAAGGTATCAAATGCCCGAAGCATTATGAAACCAAGTATAGATGAGTGATTCTAGCTGAAATATAGAATGGAATGAGCGTATAATGATGAAAACAAGTATTACATGGGTAATCATTACTAAAATATAGTATAAAACAAGCGTGGATGGTGAAAACAAGTATAGATGTATAGTTTTAATCAAAATATGGTGCAGAATTGGCATAGATTGGTGAAACCGTGTTTAGATACATGATTCTATCTTAAAAATGTGATTTTAAACGAGTGTAGATTGGCGAAAATGATTCGAAATGTGATTTTGACCAACATAAGAAATCAAATGCTCGTAGAATGGTGAAAACAAGTATAAATGAGTAATTTTATTTGAAATATGGAACATAACGAGCGTACAATAATGAAAACGAGTATTAGATGGATAATTACTACATAAATATAGTATAAAACGGGCGTAGAATGGTGAAAATGCGTATAGATAGGTGATTGTAACCGGAATATGATGTAAAATGGGCATAGAATGATGAAAACGAGTACAGATGGGTGGTTCTAATCAAAATATGGTGTATGATGGAAGTAGGTTGGTAAAACCGAGCGTAGATGCGTATTTTTAACCGAAATATATTAGAAACAACAAATAGAAATGAGTATAGAAGTTAGATTTTAACTAAAATAAGGTATTAAATGCTCGTAGAATTGTCAAAACGAGTAGAAAATGAGTGATTCTAACTGAAATATAGTATAGATGGAGCATGCAATGATGAAAATGAGTATTAGATTGGTAGTTATAACCGAATTAAGGTTTAAAACAGGCATAGAATGGTGAAAACGAGTATAGATGGGTGATTCTAACCAAAATATGGTATAAAATATGCATAAAATGATGAAAACAAGTATAGATGGGTGGTTCTAATTGAAATATAATGTAGAATGGGCATAGGTTGGTGAAACCGACTGTAGATGCATGATTCTAACTGAAATATAGCAAAAAATTGGCGTATATTGTTTGAAACGAGTATGGAAATATGATTTTTGACCGAAATGAGATGTCAAATGCTCTTGGAAAGATAAAAACGAGTTAAGTGATTCGAAGTAAAATATCGTACAGAACGAGCGTGCAATGATGAAAACAAGTATTAAATGGATATTGTAACTGAAATATAGTATAAAATAGTCGCAGAATGGTAAAATGAGTAAGATGGGTGGTTTTAGTCGAAATATGGTTTAGAATGGGCATAAATTGGTAAAACCGATTCTAACCGAAATATGTTAAAAATGTGATTTTAACCAAAATAAGGTATCAAATGCTCATAGAATTACGAAAACGAGTATAAATGAGTGATTCTAACTAAGCTATGGTAGAGAAGGAGCATACAAAGATGAAAATGAGTATAAAATTATAACCAAATTATCGTGAAGACGAATATAGATGGGTGATTCTAACCGAAATTTGGTATAATCTGTGCATAGAATGGTGAAAACGAGTATATGTGGGTGGTTCTAAGCGTATAATATGGAGTAGAATGGGCACAGATTGCTGAAACTGACTGTAGATGCATTATTCTAACCTAAATATGATTAGACAACTAGTGTAGATTTGTGGAAACAAGTATAGAAATATGATTTCTAACTGAAATAGGGTATTAAATGCTTGTAGAATGATGAAAACGAGTGTAGATAAGTAATTCTAATTGAAATATGGTGCAGAACGAGCATACAATAACAAAAACGAATATTAGATAGGTAATTTTAACCAAAATTAGGAATAAAATAGGCATGGAATGGTAAAAACGAATATAAGTGGGTGATTCTATGAAACATGGTGTAAAATAGGCATTTATTGAAAACGTTTATAGGTTCTAACCAAAATATAGTATAAAATAGTCGTAAAATGGTTAAAACGAGAATAGATGGATGATTATAACCGAAATATGGTGTAAAATGGGCTAGAATGGCGACAACAACTATAGATGGATGGTTCTAATCGAATTATGGTATAGAATTAGCGTAGATTGGTGAAACTAAGTGTAGATGTGTGATTCTAACGGAAATAGGGTTAAAAAATGGCGTAGATTGGCGAAAATAAGAAATAAAATTTATTTTTAACCGATATGAGGTATCAAATTCTCGGAGCATTGTGAAACAAAGTATAAATGAGTGATTCTAACTGAAATATAGAATAGAACGAGCATATAATGATGAGAACGTGTATTGCATGGGTAATTATAACCGAAATGTAGTATAAAACAAGCGTGATGGTGAAAACAAGTATAGATGGGTAGTTCTAATCAAAATATGGTACAGAATTGGCATAGATGTGAAACTGAGTGTAGATACATAATTCGGTCTTAAAATTTTGATTTTAAACGAGTGTAGATTCGCAAAAACGGTATAGAAATATGATTTTAACCGACATAAGAAATCAAATGCTCGTAAAATGGTGAAACCAAGTATAGTGATTTATTTGAAATATGGTATAGAACAAGCGTATAATGCTGAAAACGAGTATTAGATGGATAATTATTACCGAAATATAGTATAAAATGGGAGTAGAATGGTGAAAATAAGTATAGATAGGTGAGTGTAACCGAAATATGATGTAAAATGAGTATAGAATGGTAAAAACATGTACAAATAGGTGGTTCTACTCGAAATATGGTGTATGATGGGCATATATTGGTTGGTGAAACCGAGCATAGATGCATGTTTTTAGCCGAAATATATTAGAAACAACTAATAGAAAATGACTATAAAAATTAGTTTTTAATTGAAATAAGGTATCAAATGATCATAGAATTGTGAAAACGAGTAGAAAATGAGTGATTCTAACTGAAATATAGGATAGAACGAGCATACCATGAATGAGTATTACATGGGTAGTTATAATCGAATTACGGTTTAAAACAGGCATAAAATGGTGAAAACGAGTATAGATGGGTGATTCAAACTGAAATATAGTGTAAAATAAGCATATAATGGTGAAAACAAGTATAGATGGGTGGTGCTAACCGAAATATAATGTAGAATAGGCATAAGTTGGTGAAACTGACTGTAGATGCATGATTCTAACTGAAATATAGCAAAAAAAATTGGCGTATATTGTTTGAAACGAGTATAAAGATATGATTTTTGACCAAAATGAGATATCAAATGCTCTTGGAAAGGTGAAAATGAGTTGAGTGATTCTAAGTAAAATATCGTACAGAACGAGCGTATAATGATAAAAAAAATATTAGATAGGTAATTATAACCGAAATATAGTATAAAATAGTCGCGAAATGGTAAAACGGGTAAGATGGCTGGTTTTATTCAAAATTTTATTTAGAATGGGCAAAAAATGGTGAAATCGAGTCTAATCGAAATATGTTAAAAAAAGTGACATAGATTAGCAAAAATGAGTATAAAAATATGATCTTAACCAAAATAAGGTATCAAATGATCATAGAATTGTGAAAACGAGTACAAATGAGTGATTCTAACTAAAATATGGTAGAGAATGAGCATACAATGATGAAAATGAGTATAAAATTATAACTAAATTATGGTGAAGACGAGTATAGATGGGTAATTCTAACCGAAATATGGTATAATCTGTGCACAGAATGGTGAAAATGAGCATATGTGGGTGGTTCTATGCGTATAATATGGAGTATAATAGGCATAGATTGTTGAAACCAACTATAGATGCATTATTCTAACCAAAATATGATTAGACAACTAGCGTAGATTTGTGGAAACAAGTCAAGAAATTTGATTTCTAACTGAAATAAGATATTAAATACTTGTAGCATGGTGAAAACGAGTATAAATAAGTGATTATAATTAAAATATGGTGCAGAAGGAGCATAAAATAATGAAAATGAATATTATATAGGTAATTACAACCGAAATAAGGTATAAAATAGGCATGGAAGGGTAAAAACGAGTATAAGTGGGTGATTCTATGAAACATGGTATAAAATAGGCAGTTGGTGAAAACATGTATATATGGGTGGTCTAATCAAAATATGGTGTAGAATGGGCGTATATTGGTGAACGGACTGAAGATATGTGATTCTAACTGAAATATTGTAAAAAAAAAGTAACATAGATTTGTGGAAACGGTTTAGAAATGTGATTTTGAAACCGAAATAAGTATTAAATGTTTGTAGGATGCCGAAAACGAGCATAAATATGTGATTCTAACTGAAATATGATACATAACGGACGTACAATAATTAAAACAAATGTGAGATGGTTAATTACAACAAAAGTTTGGTTTAAACAGGCATGGAATGTTGAAAACATGTATAGATGGGTGATTCTAGTAGAAATATGGTATAGAATAGGCGTAGAATAGTAAAATCGAGTATAGGTGGGTGGTTCTAATCGTAATATGGTGTTAGAATCAGCATAGATTGGTGAAACCGATTGTTGATTCCTCATTTTAACCGAAATATGGTATAAAAGCAGCGTAGATTGGTGGAAACGAGTATAAAAATTGTAATTTCTACCAGAAATAAGGTTTTAAATGCTCGTGGAATGGTGAAAATGGGTATAAACGAGTAAATTCTAACTGAGATATGGCAAACAACGTGCGTACAATAATAAAAATGATTATTATATAGGTAACTATTACCAAAATATAGTCTAAAATAGTCGTAGAATAGTGAAAATTAGTATATATGTGTGATTCTAATTGAAATATGGTACACAACAAGCGTACACTGATGAAACGAGTACTGGGTGGTTAATTATAACCAAAATATAGTAGAAAATAGTTGTGAAACGATGAAACGAGTATAAATGGATGATTATAACCGAAAGATGGTATAAAATGGGCGTTGAATGGCAACAACGTCTATAGATGGGTGGTTCTAATCGAAATATTGTGTAGAATTAGCGTAGATTGGTGAAACTAATTATACATGTGTGATTCTAAACAAAATAGGGTAAAAAAAAGTGGCATAAATTGGCAGAAACAAGTATTAAATTTCATTTTTAACCGATATAAGGTATCAAATGCTCGGAGCATTGTGAAACCGAGTATAGATGAGTGATTCTAACTAAAATATAGAACATAATGAGTGTATAATGATGAAAACGAGTATTAAATAGGTAATCACAACCGAAATATAGTATAAAAATGTGGAAGGTTGAAAACGAGTATAGATGGTAGTTCTAATCAAAATATGGTATAGAATGGACGTAGATTGGTGAAACCAAGTGTAGATACGTGATTCTATCTTTAAAATGTGATTTTAACCGAGTGTAGATTGGCAAAAATGGGTATAGAAATGTGATTTTAACCGACATAAGATATCAAATGCTCGTAGAATGGGGAAACCAAGTATAAATAAGTGATTCTATTTAAAATATGGTACAGAACAAGCGTACAATGATGAAAACAAGTATTATATGGGTAATTATTACCGAAGTATAGTATAAAACGGGTTTATAGAATGGTGAAAACGAGTATAGATAGGTAATTGAACCGAAATATGATGTAAAATGGGCATAAAATGGTGAAAACGAGTACAGATGGGTGGTTCTAATCGAAATATGGTATATGATGGGCGTAGGTTGGGGAAACCGATCATCGATGCGGGGTTTTGACCGAAATATGTTAGAAACAACGAATGGAAAATGGGTATAGAAATTAGACTTTAACTGAAATAGGGTATCAAATGCTCGTAGAATTGTGAAAACGAGTAGAAAATGAGTGATTCTAACTAAAATGTAGTATAGAACGAGCATACAATGATAAAACGAGTATTACATGGGTAGTTATAATAGGATTAAGGTTTAAAACAGGCGTAGAATGGTGGAAACGAGTATAGAAGGGTGATTCTAATCGAAATATGCTATAAAATGCATAAAATGGTGAAAATAAGTATAGATGGGTGGTTGTAATCGAAATATGATGTAGAATGGGCATAGGTTGGTGAAACCGACTGTAGATGCATGATTCTAACTGAAATATATGGTTTGAAACGAGTATAGCAATATGATTTTTGATGAAAATGAGATATCAAATGCTCTTGGAAAGGTGAAAATGAGTTGAGTGATTCTAAGTGAAATATTGCACAGAACGAGCGTACAATGATGAAAACAAGTATTAGATGGGTAATTATAATTGAAATATAATATAAAATAGTTAGCGGAATGGTGAAATGGGTAGGATGGCTGGTTTCAATCAAAATTTTGTATAGAATGGGCGTAATTTGGTAAAACCGAGTCCAATAAAAAATATGTAAAAAAAAGTGGCATAGATTAGCGAAAACGTGTATAAAAATATGATTTCAACCAAAATAAGGTATCAAATGATCATAGAATTGTGAAAACGAGTATATGAGTGATTCTAACTAAAATATGGTAGAAAACGGACATACAATGATGAAAATAAGTATAAAATTATAACCAAATTATGGTGAAGACGAGTATAGATGGGTGATTCTAACCGAAATATGGTAATCTGTGCGCATAATGATGAAAACGAGTATATGTGGGTGGTTCTAAATGTATATTATGGAGTAGAATAGGCATAGATTGGTGAAACGGACTGTAGATGCATTATTCTGACCCAAATATGATAGACAACTACATAGATTTATGGAAAAATCTGATTTCTAACTGAAATAAGGTATTAAATGCTTGTCGAACGGAGAAAACGAGTATAAATAAGTGATTCTATTTGAAATATGGTGCGAAACGAGCATACAATAATGATAACGAATATTAGATAGGTAATTATAACTGAAATAAGGTATAAAATAGGCATGGAATGGTAAAAAAATAAATATAAATGGGTAATTCTACGAAACATGGTGTAAAATAGGCATTTGGTGAATACGTGTACAAATGGATGGTTCAAATTGAAATATGGTGTAGAATGGGCGTATATTGGTGAAACCGGCTGTAGATATGTGATTCTAACTGAAATATTATAAAAAATGGCAAAACTTTGTGGAAACGAGTATAGAAATGTGATTTTCTAACCGAAATAAGTATTAAATGTTCGTAGAATATCGAAAACGAGTATAAATGTGTTATTCTAACTGAAACATGATACATAACGGGCGTACAATAACTAAAACAGATATGAGATGGTTAATTACAACCAAAGTATGGTTTAAATAGGCGTGGAATGTTGAAAACAAGTATAGATTGGTGATTCTAGTCAAAATATGGTGTAGAATAGGCATAGAATAGTAAAATCGAGTATAGATGGGTAGTTCTAATCGTAATATGGTGTTAGAATAGGCATAGATTGGTGAAACCGACTATAGATGCATCATTTTAGCCGAAATAAGGTTAAAAAAGTAGCATAAATTGGTGGAAACAAGTATAAAATTTTATTTTTAACTTATATAAGGTATAGATGAGTGATTCTAACCGAATTAAGATTTAAAACAGGCGTAGAATGGTAAAAACGAGTATAGATGGATGATTCTAACCGAAATATGGTATAAATTATGCATAAAATGGTGAAAACAAGTAAAGATGGGTGGTTCTATTTGAAATATGATTTAGAATGGGCATAGGTTGGAGAAACCGACTGTAGATTCATTATTCTAACTGAAATATAGCAAAAAAGTGGCTTATATTGTTTGAAACGAGTATAGAAATATGACTTTTTGATCGAATGAGATGTCAAATGCTCTTGGAAAGGTGAAAATGAGTTGAGTGATTCTAAGTAAAATATCGTACAAAACGAGCGTACAATAATGAAAACAACTATTAGATAGGTAATTATAACCAAAATATAGTATAAAATAGTCGCGGAATGGTGAAACGGGTAAGATGGCTAGTTTTAATCGAAATTTTGTATAGAATGGGCGTAAATTGGTGAAATCGAGTCTAATTGAAATATGTTAAAAAAGTGGCATAAATTAGCAAAAACGAGTATAAAACTGTGATTTAAACTAAAATAAGGTATCAAAATGCTCATAGAATTGTGAAAACGGGTATAAATGAGTGATTCTAACTAAAATATGGTAGAGAACGAGCATACAATGATGACAATGAGTATAAAATTATAACCAAATTATGGTGAAGATGAGTATAGATGGGTGATTCTAATCGAAATATGGTATAATCTGTGCGCAGAATGGTGAAAACGAGTATATATGGGTGGTTCTAAGCATATAATATAGAGTAGAATGGGCACAGATTGGTGAAACCGACTGTAGATGCATTATTCTAACCTAAATATTATTAGATAACTGGCGTAGATTTGTGGAAACAAGTATAGAAATGTGATTTCTAACTGAAATAATATTTAGGTTAGAAGGAGCATACAATAACGAAAACGAATATTAGATAGGTAATTATAACCGAAATAAGGTACAAAATCGGCATGGAATGGTAAAATTGAGTATAAATGGCTGATTCTACGAAATATGGTGTAAAATAAGCGTTTGGTGAATACGTGTACAGATGGGTGGTTCTAATCGAAATATGGTGAAGAATGGGCGTATATTGGTGAAACCGATTGTAGATATGTGATTCTAACTGTAATATTGTTAAAAAAAGTGGCATAGATTTGTGAAAACGAGTATAGAAATGTGATTTTCTAACCAAAATAAGTATCAAATGTTCATAGAATACCGAAAACGAGTATAAATGTGTTATTCTAACTGAAATATGATACATAACGGGAGTACAATAATTAAAACAGATATGGGATGGTTAATTACGACCAAAGTATGGTTTAAACAGGCATGGAATAATGAAAACAAGTATAGATTGGTGATTCTAATCGAAATATGGTGTAGGATAGGAGTAGAATGCTAAAATCGAGTATAGATGTGTAGTTCTAATCGTAATATGGTGTTAGAATATGCATAGATTGGTGAAACCGACTGTAGATGCATTACTTTAGCCGAAATATGGTTAAAAAGTGGCATAGATTGGTGGAAACGAGTATAAAAATTATGATTTCTATCAGAAATAAGGTTTCAAATGCTCGTAGATTGGTGAAAATGAGTATAAACGAGTAAATTCTAATTGAGATATGGTATACGTGCGTACAATGATGAAAATTATTATTATATAGGTAAGTATAACCAAAATATAGAATAAAATAGTCGTAGAATGGTGAAAACTAGTATAGACGGATGATTCTAACTGAAATTTGGTACACAATGAGCATACACTGATGAAATGAGTAATGAATGGTCAATTATAACCAAAATATGGTGTAAAATAGGCTAGAATGGCGACAACGATTATAGATGGGTGGTTCTAATCGAAATATGGTATAAAATTAGCATAAATTGGTGAAACTAAGTGTAGATGTATGACTCTAACCGAAATAGGGTAAAAAAATGGCACATATTGGCAAAAATAAGAATATAAATTTATTCAACGGATATGAGGTATCAAATTCTCGGAGCATTATGAAACCGAGTATAAATAAGTGATTGTAACTGAAATATAGAACAAAACGAGCATATAATGATGAGAACATGTATTACATGGGTAATATAACCAAAATATAGTTTAAAACAAGCATGATGGTGAAAACAAGTATAGATGGGTAGTTCTAATCAAAATATGGTGCAAAATTGGCATAGATTGGTGAAATCGAGTGTAGATACGTGATTCTGTCTTAAAATTTTAATTTTAAACGAGTATATATTGGCAAAAATGGTATACAAATATGATTTTAACCGATATAAGAAATCAAATGCTCGTAGAATGGTGAAACCAAGTATAGTGATTTTATCTACACAATGTTTTACCAATCTACGCCCATTCTAAACCATATTTCGATTAGAAGCACCCATCTATACTTTTTTTCACTATTCTACGCCTATTTAATACCATATTTTAGTTAGAATCACCCACCTGTAATCATTTTCACCAATCTATGCCTATTTTTAATGATACTTTGCTTATAATGACCCATATAATACTCATTTTCATTATTGTATGCTCGTTCTGTACCATATTGTAAATAATATCACTTATTTATACTTGTTTTTACAATTCTACGAGCATTTGATACATTATTTTGGTTTAAATCACATTTCTATACTCGTTTACGAAGATCTACACTACTATTTTACCATTTTTCGGTTAAAAATCACGCATCTACACTCAGTTTCACTAATCTATGCCAATTCTATACCATATTTTGATTAGAATCACCTATCTATACTTGTTTTCACCATCTACACCCATTTTATACCATATTTATGTAAGAATCATCCATCTATACTCATACATTATTTCGGTAATAATTACCCATCTAATACTAGTTTTCATCATTATACACTCGTTCTGTACTATATTTCAGTCAGAATCACTCATTTATACTCGTTTGCACAATTCTACGAGCATTTATACTCATGTTCAAAAGGCATAACCAACACGGCTATCCCTCCAAGACATGGTGATAAAAAATTCATGTCCATGGTTTACGCTAAGAAATTTCTGATGTGTAGGATATTATGTCCTACTTAATGGCTCAGTAGGCACAAGAAAACATGCAGATAGGATGACGATATTGAATAAATAAAGCCAAATATAATTTTTTGAGCAAGCTATGAAAAAAACTTTGACTGCCAGGATTATACAAGACCATTAAGTTCAAGAAATTTGTACATCATCAATTTATACTATCCCTTTGGTTAACACCTTAATATTAAAGGTTCCATCCGAACTATAGGCTAAAACCATTATGTTCCAGCATAATAACAAGATAAACATTACAGATAAGCAAATATTTTGAGACTTGAATAGGAAGTAAATAAACATAAAAACTAGCAAAAATGATTATCATGAATCTGGAGAGATGATGAATAGGCTTCAACTAATAATATCTTCTGGCAAAACTTCTATCCCACAGCTCTAAATTTTTAAGATGGTCGAAGGCCAAAATATATTCAAAGTCAAATATTGAGGACATTCCTCAGTACTAGGTTAAATTGGATAATGAAAAACAAATAATGCCAGCCATTCTCAGTTGTATATATGGTTGAGTTGAGAATTCTTTAATTTAAGCTAATCATGCATTTCAAAAAATGAATCAATCATTCCTGAATATCCTTGACAAATCCATCCATGAATTTGAATCAAAACTAATATTGTGCAATTAAAGAAAATATTTAGGAAGATAGAGAGGAAATTTAATCCCAAAAATCACCAATTTTAAAACCTAACTCATGAAGAAAGCATAATTAATCCCTAAGAGTTGTCTAAATTTGTAGATCTACTGATAAAGTCACTGCAGCAATTTGAATCGAAATTACTTAGATCTACTAAGAGCCATCTAAATTTGTTCACAATAATTATACCTTCTTAACGGAGGTGGACCTTAGAGAAGAAAGGCCCCCAGAGGTTCCAGTTCCAGAGCACTTTCCTTTGGTCCTTTCGGAAAGGGTCGGGGATGACCACTGCTGACGATCCTTATTAGGTCCCTCTTTACCGTATCCCACATCGGCTCTGCCAGTGTGTTCTTCGCTAACCCTAACCCATCCAAAGCGATTCCACTCCCTTTTCTTCCCTTCCCTCTAGTTGTAGGTTTTAGGTCTGATCCGGGACGGAGGAGACAACAAGCATGGAGAAGACGGGTGCGGGTTTGGGTTTGGGAGAGGGGGAGGTGGTTGGATGGTAGGGGGAATGGGTGGTGTTTCTACCGAAGGAGAAGTGGTCGTTGTCGTCGGTAGTGGGGTCAGCGAAGGAGGGAAGAGTACCAAGAGGAAGAAGATGAAGAGGCTAGGGTTTGGATATCGATGGAGGCTAGGATTGGTTTCAGTAAAAAGTTTAGGAAGTAAGGAAAGGAGGTGGTCGGGGAAGAGAAGACTGAGCGTGAGCAATAAGAGATTTCGAGCCAGGAGGCCACATAAATTTGCTCTCATAGAAGAAGAAATAGATATTTCGAGCATGGAGAAGGCTCTCAAAGGAGGAGAAATAGAGCAAAGAATTTTTTCTCGAGATCCATCGAAAATTTGCTCTCTATGTTCGTTGATTAAAATGAACCACTAACATCAACAAATAAAAAACCTTCAAAAAAATTACTATAATGGCAGCCGAAAAAATGGCGATAATTTTCCTGCACATACATTAGTTGACGGTTATTATCAAACCGACAATAAATAAAATGGTGTTTCTGGACGGTTCCTCTAAACCGATAACTATTATGGCAAAAATTTGCTAAATTGACATAAAATATTTGTTCCTTGACATATATCTAAAAAAGTCAAGATAACGCCTTTTCTTGACAGTTTTTCAAGACCATCAAGAAAAAACCGTCAACGAACATCATTTTTCTTGTAGTGATAATCCATTTATACTCATTTTCACCATTCCACGCCTGTTGTAAACCATAATTTATTTATCATTACCCATCTAATACTCGCTTTGATTATTATATGCTTGTTCTGTATGATATTTCAGTTAGAATTACTTATTTATACTCGTTTCACAATTTACGAGCATTTGATATGTTATTTCGGTTAAAATCACATTTTTATACTCGTTTCCACAAATCTCCACCACATTTTTGCCATATTTCAGTTAGAATCACTCATCTACGTCATTTTTAATCATATTTTGGTTAAAATCATGCAACTATAGTCGGTTACACCAATCAACGCCCATTCTATACTATATTTTGATTAGAAGCACACATCTATACTCATTTCACCATTCTACATCTATTTCATACCATATTTTGGTTATAACACGCATCTATACTCAATTTTACCATTCTACGCCAGTTTTATATAATATTTTGGTTACAATTACCCATATAATACTCATTTTTATCATTGTACGCTTGTTTCGTACCATATTTCTGTTAGAATCACTCATTTATACTCGCTTTCACTATTCTACGAGCATTTGATACCATATTTCAGTTAGAGATCACATTTCTATACTTGTTTCCACCAATATACACCACTTTTTAGCCATATTTCGGTTAGAGTCACACATCTGCACTCGGTTTAACCAATCTATGCCCATTTTACACCATATTTTGGTAAGAACCACCCATCTATACTCATTTGCACCATTCTACACCCATTTTCTACAATATTTCTATTAGAATCAACCATCTATATTAATTTTCACCATTGCACGCCTGTTTTATACCATATTTGTTTATACTTACCCATCCAATACTCTCTTTAATCATTGTATGCTCGTTTTGTACCATATTTCAGTTAGAATCACTCATTTATATTTGTTTTCATATTTCTATGAGAATTTGAAACCTTATTTCGGTTAATGTCACATTTCTATACTCGTTTTTGCCATTCAACGCCATTTTTTACCTTATTTTGGTAGAATAATGCATTTACACTCGGTTTCACCAATCTACACCTATTCTACTCCATATTTCGATTAGAACCACCCATCTATACCCATTTTTACCCCTTTTTACCATTCTATACTCATTTTACACCATATGTTGGGCATTCTATACCAAATTTTAGTTAGAATCACTAATTTATACTCGTTTTTGCCATTCTATGAGCATATTATAGCTTATTTCAGTTAGAAATCACATTTCTATACTCGTTTCCACCAATCCATGCCACTTTATTTTACCATATTTCAGTTAGAATCACGACCGATTTTACCAATCTACGTCCACTCTAAACCATATTTCGGTTAGAATCACCCATCTGTATCCGTTTTCAATATTCCACACCTATTTTAAACAATATATCGGTTCAACATTCCAATCTATTCTACACCATATTTTGATTACAACCATCCATCTACATTCGTTTTCACCATTCTACGCACTTCTTACACCATTTTGTTAGGATTACCTATCTATATTCGTTTTCACCATTCATCGCCTTTTTATACCATATTTCGATTATAACTACCTATCTAATACTCGTTTTCATTATTTTATGCTCGGTCTGCATCATATTTCAATTAGAATCAGTTATTTATAATTTTCACCAGTTTACTAGCATTTAATACTTTATTTCAGTTAGAGATCACATTTATATATATTTTTCCACCAATATACACTTCGTTTTTACCATATTTCGGTTAGAATCATGCATCTATATTCGATTTCACCAATCTATGCCTATTCTACACCATATATTATTAGAACCACTCATCTATACTCGTTTTTATCATTTTATGCCTGTTTTAAACCATATTTCGGTCATAATTACCCTTCTAATACTCGTTTTATTGCTATAATTTCCACGGCCTTGAGATGTATCATTATACGAAAAAGTGAATGAGGATTCGTATGGCAGGAGCTTGTGCACTCAACTGGCCATCGATGCATCAGTTTATTGGATAGTTAGATTGTGTATAGGTAGGGTGACTTTGTATTGAGATATGATTTGTCCGAGTTGTGGATACAACTTGTGCATTTCATGGGCGAAAAATATTATTAGTAGGCGTATAGGACAACCCTTTAGACCCTATAGCCTTGGAGGACATTGTGGAGTCATTAGCCTCAGTGTTACTAGGGTAGGGGTTATTATTGCCCGATTATGGGTTCGGCTCATGATCTGACATCGTCATGTGTTTCGATGCTATATTCTTATTTAGCCACGCATACGTGAAAAGTTGTCTTCACATGCGTTCACTAGATGGTTAGGTTCCCTTTACATTTATTCAGTTTACATTGACATTTTTCTTTTGTTTCATGTTACGTTCCTCTGAGGACCTAGTTCTTTTTTAGATCCCGGTGAGCATCTATACCAGATCGTTTATGGATCGGGTGTTGAGATAGGTTACATTGCTGAGGACATCGAGTGGATCTCAAGGAGTTTTCTTGAGCTTGGGTATGCAGCTGCTTAGAGCCATGGATATTATTATCTAGTTAATCGATGTATTGGCTAGTTATCTTTTATTTTTTGGATTTTTTTCTAGCATTGTAATTTTCTATGGAAATGTTCCACTGGATTTTTTAGACATATTTGGATATTTCAGTTGTATATGATATTATCTTTCATCTCTATATTATATTTCTAGTACTTATATTATTCTTGATGTTTGTTCTGTGGATGAGATTAGTATTTACCTGTGACTGTTAGTAATTTATATTACAACATAATTACATCTAGATGTGCCATTAAATTAGAAACTGATCTAGTATGTGCCAGCTGGCTGTTGTTACGTGACCTGGTTTCACATGTATTTTGGGACTGAGGCATGACAGAAATCATATCTCAATACTGGTTTCCACCGATCTATGCCTCTCTTTTTTGTACTATTTTAGTTAGAATCATACATCTACAGTCGATTTCACAAATTTTTGCCTATTCTACACAATATTTCGATTAGAACCACTCATTTAAACTCGTTTTTATCATTCTACGACTATTTTACACAATATTTCGGCTAAAATCACCCATCTATAATGTTTTCACTATTCCACACATGTTTAGACTATATTTTTGTTATAATTACCCATCTAATTTTTTTTAATATTGTACGCTCATTCTGTATCATATTTCAGTTAGAATTACTCATTTATACTCGTTTTTGCCATTCTACGAGCATTTGTTATCTTATTTCGGTTAGAAATCAAATTTTTATTCTCGCTTCCACAATCACCGCCACTTTTTTTTACCATATTTTAATTAGAATCATATATTTACAGTCGACTTCACCATTCTACACCCATTCTATACTATACTTTGATTAGAACCACCTATATATACTCGTTTTCACCATTCTATGCCAGTTTTATACCATGTTTTGGTTATAATTACCTATATAATACTCGTTTTTATCATTGTATGCCCGTTCTGCATCATATTTCAATTAGAATCACTCATTTATACCTATTTTTACCATTCTATGAGCATTTGTTACCTTATTTGGTTAGAGATCACATTTGTATACTCGTTTCCACCAATCTATACCTCTTTTTTTACCATCTTTCGGTTAGTACCACTTATCTACACTCGTTTTCACCATCTATACTCGTTTTCACCATTCTATGCCCATTTTATAGCATATTTTGATAAGTCACATATATATACATGTTTTCACCATTCTATTAATATTTTATACTATATTTTGGTTATAATTACCCATCTAATACTCGTTTTAATCATTATACGCTCGTTATGCATCATATTCCAGTTAGAATTACTTATTTGTACTCGTTTTAACCATTCTACGAGCATTTGATAGCTTATTTTGGTTAGAATCACGCATCAAAACTCTATTTCACCAATCTATGCCCATTTTATACCATTCCACGCCTATTTTATACTATATTTTGGTTATAATTATCTATCTTACTATATTTCGGTTATAATTACCCATCTAATAATCATTTTTATCATTGTACGCTCATTTTGTACCATATTTTAGGTAGAATCACTCATTTATACTCGTTTTTACCTTTCTACGCGCATTTGACATCTTATTTCGGTCAGAAATCATATTTCTATAATCGTTTCAAACAATCTGCGCTACTTTTTTATACTATATTTTGGTTAGAATAATGCATTAACAGTCGGTTTCACCAGTCTATGCCCATTTATACCATAATTCCATGATAACCACCAATCTATACTCGCTTCACCATTCTATGCACATTTTATACAATATTTTGGTTAGAATCACATTTCTATACTCGTTTTCACCATTATATGCATGTGATAAACCTTCGTTCAGTTATAATACCCATATCATACTCATCTTTATTATTGTATGCTCGTGAAATACCATCGCTGTTTAGAATCATCCAATTTCTACTCATTTTCATAATTCGACGAGCATTTGATACTTTATTTCGGTTAAAATCAAATTTTTATACTCATTAACACTAATGTACGCAACTTTTTTTTTATCATATTTAGGTTAGAATCGCGCATCTACAATTGGTTTCACCAATTATATACCATATTTCGATTAGAACTACTCATTATATTCATTTTCACCATTCTATGCCCATTTTACACCCTATTTTGGTTAAAATCACCTATCCATACTCGTTTTCTCCATTCCAAGACTGTTTTAAACCATATTTGAGACCCATATAATACTTGTTTTCATTATTGTACACTCGTTTTGTACCTTGTTTCAAATATAATCACTCATTTATACTCGTTTTCACTATTCTATGAGCATTTGATATCGATTAAAAATCATATTTCTATACTCGTTTCCACCAATCTATACAACTAGTTCACCATATTTCTGTTACAATCATGCATCTACAGTCGGTTTCACCAATCTACACCCATTCTATACCATATTTCAGTTAGAACCACCAATGTATACTTTTTTTACCATTCTATGTACATTTTATACCATATTTAGGTTTCAATCACCCATCTATACTCGTTTGCACCATTCTATACCTATTTTATATCATATTTTGGTTATAATTTGCCCATCTAATACTCATTTACATTATTGCACGTCCATTCTACTCCAAATTTAAATTAAAATAAATTATTTATACTCGTTTTCACCATTCTACAAGGATTTGATACCTTATTTCGGTAGATATCACATTTCTATACTCATTTCTATAAATCTCTATTTTTTTCCCATATTTTTGTTAGAATCGCATATCTACACTCGATTTCACCAATCTACGCCCATTTACACCATATTTCAATTATAACCACCCATTTATACCTATTTCACCATTCTACGTCCATATTTCTGTTAGAATCACCTATCTATATTATTTTCACCATTGCACGCCACTTTATACCATATTTCGTTTATAATTATCTATTTAATACTCGCTTTCATTATTATATGCTCATTCTCTACCACATTGCAGTTAGAATCACTCATTTATACTCGTTTTCACAATTCTACAAGCATTTAATACCTTATTTCGGATAGAATCACATTTCTGTACTTATTTTCGCTAATCTACAACACTTTTTTTTACCATATTTTGGTTATAATCAAGCATCTACACTCGGTTTCACCAATCTAGGCCCATCCTACATCATATTTCGATTAGAACCACCCATCTATACTATTTTTACCATTCTACACCCATTTTACGTTATATTTCGGTTATAACACCTATCTATACTTATTTTCACCATTCTACGTCTTTTCTATACCATATTTCGGTTATAATTACCGATATAGTACTTGTTTTCATCATTGTATGCTCGTTTTGTATCATATTTTAATTATAATCATTCATTTATACTCGTTTTCACCATTCTACGAGCATTCAATACCTTATTTCGGAAGAATCACATTTTTATATTCGTTTTCGCTAATTTAAGCCACTTTTTTACCATTCGGATAAAATCATGTATCTACTGTCGGTCTCACAAATCTATGACTATTCTATACTATAATTCGATTAGAATCACCCAGCTATACTCGTTTTTACCATTTTGCGCCTATTTCAGCTAGAATCACCCATCTATACTCGTTTACACCATTCTAAGCTTGTTTTATGCTACATTTTGGTTATAGTTACCCATATAATACTCGTGTTTATTATTGTACGCTCATTATGTACTATATCTCCGTTAAAATCACATATTTATACTCGTTTTCACAATTCTATGCAAATTTGATTTCTTATTTTGGTTAGAAATCACATTTCAATATTCGTTTGCCCCTATCTATGCCACTTTTGATATAGAATGGGCGTAGATCGGTGAAACCGAGTTTAAATGCATGATTCTAACCAAAATAAGATATCAAGTGCTCGTAGAATGGTGAAAACGAGTACAAATGTGTGAGTCTAACTGAAATATGATCCAAAACGAGCGTACAAGGATGAAAACAAGTATTACATGGGTAATAATAACCAAAATATAGTATAAAACAGTTCTAAAATAGTGAAAAGGAGCATATATGGTGACTAACCAAAATATGGTATAAAATGGTCATAAAATGGTGAAAATGAGTATAGATAGGTGGTTCTAATCGAAATATGATACATAGTGGGAGTAGATTGTTGAAACCGAGTGTAGATGCGTGATTCAAATCAAAATATGATCAAAAAGAGGTAGATTATTGTAACCGAGCGTAGTAGCGTTTATTGTGGAAACGTGTAACGAGTCCTTAGAAGAAGAACCTGTTCCTGGTCATATTCCAGAGGATAGGTATTTGTCGAAAAGTAAAGCTTAACGACGGAATACAGAATATACGTCTCCGGTCTTTGTGAGGGAGCCACAAATCGAGCTTCGGTACAGCCTCCGTTGTAGTACTGCCAGGCCCAGGCACCATCAAAAAGCCCTCCTTTGAATCCAAGGGAGGTGCTGGCATTGGTTAGTAGCAATTGACTGTAACCAAACTGGCGGGCGAACCGGCTCGGCAGGTATAGTTCCAAAAATACTTTATTACGGTTTCGATACACCAGGTGAGATGGTCGTATCGATTGTATCCAAAGAAAGGCCTCCTCAGAAAGGTTGGAGAAGCTGTAACACCCAGTTTTCTAAATGAGGATAATTTTGAAATCTTGTATTTTAATTTATTTAATTATGATATTTAAATAATAATATAATTTTTGGTGATTTTTAATCATTTTAAAACTATTTAAAACCATGATTTGTAATTTTGGTATTTTGCTAGTGTAACACTAAAGATAGCTTGACCTAGAGCCTAGCCATGTGATTAGGGTATTTCATTTATCATTTCCAGTTTGAGGGTATTTTTGTCATTTTGAATTTAATTTAATTTAATATATACTATTTGGAATTTAATATATTATTAAGAATGGTGTGATTTTAATATTATTTAATTGATTGACATGTATTGTGATTAGCCTAACCTAGTTTGGACCTAACCTAGATTTGTCATAGCTAGACTTAGTTAGCCATGGTTAGTATTAGTTAATATTGATTAGTTTTGGTATAGCCATGATTAGTTAGAACTAATAGATTGCAACTTGACTAATGAGAAACTTAGACTTTAGACCATTGGTTAGACTAGATGGAAGGAGAGCCCTTGATTTATTCCCCAAAACCCTAACCCTAGCATTTATGACCAGCCACCTAGGGCTATTCCCCCTATAAATAAGCTCCTCATTATTTGTTCTTGCCTCTTTATTGAGATTTCAACAAATTGAAGAAAGAGATAATGACATTTCTTCCCCAATCCCTAGATTTTTCATTTTTGATCCTTTTTCACTCTAGTCTTTGTATATGATCCTAATCTAGCCCTATTTTGTGTTCATGGAGAGAAATCTCAGGTTTGAACCAAATTGGAGCATTTGGCTATCAAGGAGAACACCCCCAATTTGAGGCTTTTTCTTGCAAATTGCACCTATAGGTAAAATTCCTTAAATTGATTTAATATTCCATTTTCTTTGCATTTAGGGCTAGATCTAGGTGTCCCCTAGCTGTCCCTAGAGTTTGGGTGGATTTCGTGTCCGTTTGGTGTCCGTATCGGACACGTATCATGATGTGTGTGTAGGTGTTTGTTAAAATATCACAAAGGATTTTATTTTCAATTTTTGAAAAACTAATTACATGAATTTGTAGATCTAAATATGTATGTTAATCTTTCTGAAGACTGATGTGTTTTTCCTGTCGATTTCGTGTCGAAATGGGGTGCGGACACGCTGTACGACACGCGTGTGCGCTGTCTTGCTACCTGTGTCCTATTTCTCACTGGACACAGCGTTTTGATACGCGAAACTTGGCGTGGAGGTTGGGGCAGTAATTGATAAGACACTCCCCAAGTTTCACGATACCTCGTTTCGTGTTGGACACGAAAACAAGGCCGTACTGGCCATATACAGGGCTGTACGTGCGCAGAAACGCGTCTGATATGCGTGTCGTATCCTGCGTATGCGTGTCCGTCGTGTCTCGGGTTGTGTCGCGTGTATAGACCTATATGTGGGCTATATGTGGACACGAGCACGAGACGTGTCGTGCCTCGTGTCGCGTCCACTAGAGCGTGGACTCGCTGCACGAGACAGTGCAGTCTGTGCGTATGTTGTGTGTTTTCAAGCACTTGGACACTTCGTGTCCAGTTTCCTGGACACGAATGGAACCCTATACACGTTTACTTGTAGAGAACAATTGTGTACACCTGTTTTGAACTTTTAAAGAGGTTTTTTGTGAATAATGGATTCGAAATTGGGTTTTTCCAATGTCTCTGATACACTGGAACTGAAATGGGTTTTCTGATTCTTAAATTGTATTTAACTAATTTTTAATGATGTTAATGGTAAATTAGATTACCTATATGTGTGTGAATGATTAAATCATGCCAATTGAAATTGTGTGAAACACTGGAATTCGAATGTGGATTGAGTTGGCCTGGAAAAACTGGTGGCACATTCATTTCGAATTAGCATTTCTTTTCCTGATACAATACAGTATTTAATTCCCTATTTAGAATGGTTAAAATCCAATTTCAATGATAACTTACATATTTTTTTACACATGTTATATGGCTGAATATGTTTTAGGGATGTTGGGTTTCATGTGGAGACTTGTTGGGATTTCGAATGGGATTGAAATGATGTGCTAGCTGTCAACTGTTCCTGTTTTATCAATACACAACTGTCATTGCCATGTTTTTCTTGAGACACACTGTCAAATATCACACACTAGCCTACCCCGCCACTTTCCTGTCACACACCCTCTCATTCCTGTACATAGGAGCACACACACCTGATCACATTTATACACACAATCTCATGTATAAACACACATTACACATCCTGCTTTATACTTTCCTGCACACATGTTTCCCCACACACACACACTGGAATTGGGAACTGAGAATACATGCAGGCCATTCCCTGAAATCTGGAACATATGTAGTTGAATACCCCACTCACCCAATGTCATATTAAACTAACTGTTTTCCTAATTAACCTTGATGCATGTGAACCCCCATGCCACACACACACCCATGTTTCCCTGTCACAGCTCACCCTCACCTAGGTAGGCACTGCCATGTTAATCTGAGACACAATAACTGAGATGAAATTGGCATTTTAAAACCGAGATTGGTTTCATGATTGATTTTCAATTTGGGTTGTTTTCATTTCAGGGGTTAGCTAACATGTTAGGATTTTGATTAACATGGATTCCAGTTTCGTTTTCATCTTGGGCTTAGTTCAATTGATAACTGTCACACTACCTAAACTCTACAAATCTGAGAAATTTCCCTTTTGTATACAAACCTGGGAATAATCCCTGTTACTTTGATAAATTCCTGAGACTCCTTGCATTATATGAATCTGAGATTACATTGAGAATTTCACATGTAAGCACACACATTAGTGTTCCTGCCACCTTGTTTCCTGAACATACACAGACAGTCCTCTACATTTATACACACACTGTTTTCCTGTACACTGTCCTAAACATTGAATCCTGAGACTTTACTCACAGTTCATTCTCACATATCTACACATTTCACTCACTGTTTTACACACTATTTCTTCCTCACACTCTCATATGTTCACACATCTATCTAAATTCAGCTCACAGACACAGTTCACTTTAACACACACACACAGGCCACCCTCTATTCTATTCCTGTCATGTTTTCCTGTTTTCCATTGACCCTCACACACTATTACATGCTGACACTTATACACACACAACCTCTATCCAAATTTCCTATCTATTGATCACTACAACACCCTAACATTCTCACTGTTAACCTATGTAACTGAACATATATGCAGTTTATACATGCACACCCTGTTTTTGAATTGATGGTCCAGTTCCTATGTTAAATTCATATGTTACATGCTAAATTGATTCCTGGTTATATATATATATATATATATCATGTTAGGATTCCAAGCTCTGAGTTTTGATGTGTTGAGAGTGTGTTTGACACTCACATATGCAAGTGACTGAATATTACCTATCTTTCCTGTTTTCCACACTTAAACCCAATGCCAAGTTAAACTAACATGTCGTCAAGTTCATTCCATTCTGAAATATAACTTGTGTAGTTGTTAGCCATTAAATTCTGAACACATGATAGCTCTTTCCTTCTCTAACTCTCTCTATATATAATGTTGTATATATATATATATATATATATATATATATATATATATATTATATATATACATATATATATGAATTTTATGAATATATAGCTGAATTTGAATGTGCTTATGATGTGTGACTTGTGTTTGGCTTGGATAGCCTTGTATTGATGTGTGTTAACTAGTATAGGCTTGGTTAGGCCTAGTGAGACTTGTTAGACTTGTTTGGGCTAGGACTTGACCTAGTAGCCTAGTTTGACCTAGACAGCATGCAGATGCATTGTAGATTACGTTTATCATCCCATGTATACATCTTGACTTGTGTTGCTCTAACTAGGAGTCAGGTACCTCATCTCGGACAGTACATTTTCACAGCTATTCAGATACCAGACGAGTACATTCTCTGACCGTTTCATACTTATCTGGATTTACATTCTTGCTCTAGATTACTATACTTGATGCTGACACGATTGTTATCACGGATTGGTACTATATGGATCTTCTTTTGAGATGTTACCATTGTACAACTATTGTATAATATTGTACAACTATTGTATAACATTGTACATCTATTGTATAATATTGTACACTATTGTATAAGATAACATAACTGGAGTGGATCCTTGTGTATTGATTGGGGAGGGGGAGTAGAATTGGTTATGTAATCAAATCCTATTGTACAACATTGTATAACTATTGTATATGTCTATTGTGCACTCACGTACAATGGAGTTACCATTGCATTGTCCTAAACAGTTTACATAATCATATTGTACTCTAAATCACATATTGCTTACAGTTATTACTTATTATATATAGATATTTCCTATTATCAAATCTCTGCTATTTTTTATATACATTCTTCTTTCAACGTTTCCTGTATCTTACTCTATTACATGCTTTATATTTCCTAACTTGATATGAACTACGTGAGATATTTTGTGCTCGCTCCCGTCCTGACTGGACTTGTTGAAAATTTTACAGAGGATGACGAGGAACCCTGCACCCCTTACTATGGAGCTTGCCTAGATGACACTCGCGACCTGGACCCCTGGGAAGGTTCAGGCAACTGTTGAGGATGATACCCATGCTTAGTGTAGATAGTTTAGTCTGTTCCTTACTTTTATGTTAGTAGTTGTCTGGATTCAGAGTTGTATTATTGTGGAGACTGGTAGTTTATTTTATCTGATGTTTATGGAGATGTTATCTTAGACACTTAGACTTCTATCTGATTGTATCCCTGTGGATTTATTTCGTTCCATATCTATCTATCTCTTTATCGTATTCTACCTTAGATGTGATTGAGACTGTGTTGCTATGTCACCTCCATTCGGAGTGTATATACTATACAGGTACCTTTATATTGTAAGATGTTGTGACCTAGGACAACATTCTACCGTCGACACTACGGCGTAGGCTGGGCGTTGTTACGTACTCGTACCCTCACAGTGGGTGCGGGTCGTGACAGAAGCGAGTTCCACCATCCACCAATTCACCCCCATTGAATTCCGCATAGGAAGGAGAGATCTTGAAGATCTCGTACCCATCTCCGTACACCAACGCCTTCCGACACACCGGAACCTCTGTGATCGACCAAGGTTGTTTCTGATAACGGCGAAGGAAAGCATCTTCCGGGCGAGCGGATGCCTCCATACCTGGATCAATCAAGGAGGGGTAGTACAGCATGAGCGATCCCATCACATAATGGAAGAGAAGTTTTGATAGAGGGAACTCACCCTTACCATCATAATTCACTATCTTATCTACGAAGGATCGTAAACCCCTATATAGATTGCATACCATGGCGGGAAAAGAGCCAAATAATGCCCAAATACAAGCCGAACAACCAGAAATATCAAATTTTGGCTAATTCACTCAAGCGAGCCCGAGCCACCAGGAACCACACAATCGTGCAGCCATACCATTATATACGCAGCCAACAACACCTTCGACGATAGCTGGTAGGCGTCGTGATAAAAGAAGCTGTAGATAGTAGAGGTAGGATGCTGGAACTCGTCAAGTTCGGGGTGCTTCTCCTTCTTCTTTGCCATCTACTCTTCGATAGTATCTAGCGTAGAGGCAGATCGGATGCCAAATGCATATTTGTTTGGCGACGTCGGTCCTTGAAAAAGATATGTCGCTTCAAGCAAGAACATAAGGAGTGGATCGTTTACTATCGAAGCACTGGCACATCATATGCTGGCATAACAGCTCCCTATAAACTGCTACCATAGCAGCATCCTTCTTCTCCAAAGTAAGGAGCTCCTCATCTGTAGGAGTATACTCTTTATAGGGTTCAGATCCCCAGGGCAGCTTCGAGATGGCATGCATCTCATGGAGCGCCAAACCTGTTTCCTCACCTGCAATAAAGAAGGTACCAATGTGCGGGTTGTACATTCCAACCAGCGTTAAGAACATAGGCTGGTTCACCTCTATCCCGTACTAGGTAGCCCTGATGGCGTAATAAAGATTGAGCTTCTTTAGCAGAACTTCATACTCCGTAAGGACCAATAAAGTTAGGTCATACCATTCACGGTTACTGTGGATACAACTAGTGAGACGAAAGATCCCTAGGGGTTACAAGCGACCTGCCTCCATCATCTGAGTAAGGAAGGTAGCAGCTCTAAAGGCCAGAGACTCTTGGTCTTCTTCGTTGGCTGTCTTCCCCGGGTGCAATACCCACAGAGTGAATGAAGGCCCTCCCCATATCACATCAAACGTATCCTTCTGTCGTGAGGAGGACTTTACCTTGAATCGTCCGAACACCGCCTCGACTTGGCTGGAAGTCAGCTCCCAGTACATCATCCTTGGCATAGCAAGGAAGGCAAATGAAGAGAGCGATAGATGGCATTTAATCGCAGGGGTACGCATCCTAAGGCCCTGAGCCTTAGAGAAATATTCAGCCTTGAACTTCAGGACTTCGGCTTCTTCACAAAATACTTGGTCCCCGAATAAGAATTACAGTTTCAAGTAGTAACTGCTCACACCATCCCCTCGGGAGAGCTTCCCAGACACCATCATCTACTTGAAAAAATTACAATACTAGATCTCAATCATATCCATCCCTTAACGGGCCTGCCCTACAGCAATGGTTGTTTTTACAGGGTCACGATATCATCCTCGAAGTTTGAGCCTATCCCGCCGTGTAAGAGTTCACCCGTTGGTGATGTCAATGTCACTGCACAAAACAAACATAAGTGTCAAAAAAATATAGACAAAAGCCCTAAAAGACTAAAGGAAAAGATAGGACTATTCGCGCGCACACCGTTTCTACGTGCAGTGCACCATTCGGGCATAACCTGAGCATAACAACATAGAAGGGCTTCAGCGTACTACTTTGACATGACCCTACGGCCAAGTCAGGTGCATTGGCGGAGGATAGCGTTAGTGCATCACTTTTGACATGTCCTTACTGTTAAGCCAAGCACATCAGCAGATGACAGCTTATTTTTACGCGCGTCAAAGCCAAGGTATATTTACTAGACCTAGCTTCGCAGCTAGGACCATACGGTAAAACAATGAAGGTCAATGCATGACAAACTTGATGGACATGCCATCTACGCGACCGTCGACACATAAAAAGTGCCAATGAGTTCTAAGGCCGACGACAACAACTAACCCTTGACGGCTTTGCGAATGTCAGGGTGATTCAGGTCGACGACGAGTGGCACTAACGTGGCCGCGTCAGATTAGGATTTCGCTTTGCCCATTTTTTTAGCAACAGCAACAGTAGCAGTGGACTTAGGAGCTATGGCAAAAGAGAAGTCATAGAAAAAGACGAAGGTCGGAGAGTTCTTTTCTCAGAAAATAAGAGAGCAAGAAAAGTTCTCTCTCTCTCACCCAACGCCTATTTAAAGGCCACCAATACTCGTACCCCGATAGAATTTGAAACGAACCGCCGTCGCTTCGGATCATGCTAAAAGTTAATAACCCTCATCCCAAAGGGTGATTTGACATCCTATCAAAGACGTCCAAACGTCGTGCGCCTAATTAGCACACATGCCCTGGATGTTCCTACGCTCTAGACAGCACGAACAACTAGCAAAAATGTAGTGCTCAGTCCATACATTGTGCTCCGTTTTCGTCCACGGGGTGCACGAGAAAGGAACACTGTCGCTACCGATTCAGTCGGGACCGATAGGTCGGGATCGGTTGAATCGGTCGAACGGGAACGATTGAATTAAGATCCTTTTCTTGTTATGGAAAGGCTTCTTCGGAATCAAGTACCATATTCAGCGGGTTGCGCCTCGAGGATTGGCTCTACGGCTGAGTCGGGAGAGACCTCCCGCTGCTCTGGTTTTCATGCCGCACTTGATTTGGCTTTGGCTTTGGTTTTGGTGAATGCATTTTCGTGAATATTTTTGATGGTTTTCATGACTTGCATTTTTGAACTTCGCATTTATATCGAATCCTTTGAATAACACAGTGTTCTAATCAGTTGCTTATGCGATTGTAGGTGATCGCGTAGGCGACGTCTAAGCGCAGCCGACCAGTCCCTCGCCTGAAGCAAAAGACTAAGGTGAGTGGCTGACCTCCTTCACCTAGACCCTCTGTTTCAAAAACAAGAACTCGGATAACTATATCGAATTAGAATGATTTACTTGGAAAATATAAGTTCTATGCTCAAAAAGAGAAAATATAAGATTCTAGAAAAGAGAGAATTATTTCTGGCTCTGCAAAACCAAGTAAGTGAATCGATTACATAATAGTCCCAACGATACCATAAAATTTGCTTGAATTACTTGTTAACTTAAGCACGATCATGGATAACTTGTGCGCAAGTCTTCGTTTCCTTGAATGACAACCTGAGGCCACGGGACCGTTTCGGCCTAGGAGGAATGCAAGATAGCTGTGCTGGATGCTAGCATGGGTCATTTGGGACTTTCAGCAGGGCTACTACCTGCGCTGAAAGGGGCGCCGTCTTGACCAGGCTATACGTCCAAGATGGCTTGAATTGCCAGTGATAAGCTGGTTGTAAATATGACAGGGAAGGAACATGGTAAGTTACGCTGCAACGTCATGCTCTACCGCGATTAAAATGTATCGTAAGTTATGTTTTATTGCCTATCGAATGCTTGCCACTTAACATTTTAACATGCAAATCAATCAGGATGGCTAGAAAGATCACAAAATGGCTAACATGTTTTTAAACAACTGCTTGAACAAATGAAAACTTGGGTTTAATTAGCCACTCGCCAGTACATGTGATCGTACTGACCGTTGTAGAACCATGGAAAAGAATAAAGAATGATCCATGCGGCCAAGGAGCCCCATGCGGCTCAGAGAGTTCATGCGGCTCAAGGATCCATGCGGCTCAAGCGTCTATGCGGCTCAGAGAGGAGCCACGTGGCCTGCAAACAGCTCTTCCATTTTTCCTTTACTGCATTAAATGGCTTGACGGCTGACAGCTCTGACACATGACAGCCCTGACACAAAATACAATTATGACTCCGTCATAATGGCAGACTCCTAGGGAAATGAAGAAAATCTCTGACACAATCTCCCAAAATCCAGAAAACTTCACAAGGAATTGACACGTGGACAGTCGCATGCGGCTCAAGTAGAGACCACCCCATGCGGCTCAAACGGAGGCTGCCCCATGCGGCTCACGAAGACTATCCCCATGCGGCTCACGAGGACTATCTCCATGCGGTTCACGAAGAAGGCAACCATCACGCGGTCATCTACACTCATGCGGCTCAGATCATTACCATGCGGTTCAAATGTTCAGGGGGCCACTCTCAAGCAACCTTGACACGTGGCCAGCCTTATGCGGCTCAATGAGGAGCAACCTTCCTACGGCTCAGATTTCTGCAGTGGCTTGCGGTTAAGACACGTGGCATGATAGCGGGGCACGTGGCATCAAATTAATCGAAATTACTCAACAAATCCTAATAAAATATTGGGATCAAATCAGATCATTTGCATTCAAGCAAATTAATGACACGTGTCGAGAAATCCGAGGTTGGCATGACAAATCAGGAGGATTTATGTTAATCATCATTAATTACCCACAAAAGATTTGATGCAATCACATTTATTGCTCAAATCTAGATGAACGGCCCAGATCCAGTGATCCTTAGCCGTCGACTTTTAAGAATGGACAATCATTGGAAACCCTAATGATGCCCCCCACTCTTATAAATAGCAAGGTGCTATTCCCTTGCGAAGAGGACATATAGAGAAAGAGGAGATTTTCAGATAAAAAAAGAGAGAGAGACATAGAGAGCCAGAGAGCCAGAGAGAGAATATACAGAGCCTGAAAGGAGAGCATTTCTTCAGCAATGCCAAGCAGTTCTTCTACAGAGCCAAGGCTGCACCCGATCGTCCAAGGAGTAAGGCAGAGCTGTCGTCGCTTTTTTGAGCCTCTATCGTCACCCCCAAGAATCTAAAATAAACAATTGTACTTAGATTGCTGTACCTAGGTTTTCGTCCCTAGGCTTTCTTTGTACAAGCGAGTTTGTATTGTGAAGTAAAAGTCCAGTCCTCCGATAATTGTTCTGCTCTTTTATATTTCATGGCAAGTACGATGGCGACTCTGCCGGGGACAAACTTCTCCACGACTGAGGAGTTGGTGATGCAATCGGATGCAGCCATACTTGGCTCCACGCAATAGAAGATGGTCGTCCGCTTCGACCAACAGGCGTTTGAAGAAATACTCTCCGAGGGAAGCGCTGGCCCGGTCCAGAAGCAGACCCGCACAAAGAAAGCTAGCAGCGAGTGGAGGCCAAAATCATTTGCTCCTCCCCAAGCTTTGGACGGAGTACTCTTTGCTACCCAAGACGGCGAAGGCGACTCTCATACGGCTCTATTTCAAGCCATAGAGGACTCTGCTATCCCCAAGTCCGGCAAAGGAAAGCACTACGATGCTGGACTTGTAGGGACATAGAGTGACTCTATGCGCCCTAAGAAGAAGCCGAACACTCATGTCGCCACGCCTACCAGCCGCATACAGGATGCTCATGCGGTTGAATCTGCCAGCCGCATGAAGGAGGTCTATGCGGCCAGATAATCCAGCCGCATGAAGAAAACTCATGCGGCCGAGACTCCCAGCCATATGAAGAAAGCCTATGCGGCTACGCCTGCCAGCCGTATGAAGATTATTGATGTCAGCCGCATAACGCCTACTCCACGTGGCTCTGTCTTCGACCGTCTCTCCTATGGTCCTGATCTCTTGTGCTCCCAAGAAGATATGTCTGACTCTCTCCAGCACCACTTAGACTCTTCCTACTATGTGCCCTCACGTACTAGAGTGAAGAAGTCTAAGGTAGTACGAGCTTGGCAAGTTTGGTCCGCTGATCCGACCTCTGACCATCTGAGCGTCCCGCTACTGTTATGTGGGCCTCAGATGGGAAGTTGTACAGAACCACTCGAGTCCAGCCCCCGACGGCAAACAGACAGAGAGGTTCCCAAAAGTCTTCCGAAATCCAGGGAGCGAACATGGTCGATCCAGACCCATCTGACTTGTGTGAGGCCATGCTCCACAAACGCAAGAAAAGAGAAGATGCATTGGGGTGCAAAGAGTCCTCCCACGGACGTCACTGCACCCAAGTCATCGTCAACTGCTGTTGCAATAATGCGACGATACGAGAAGGCCGGCAGTCCGTCTTCCAAAGACTGTAACAACCATGTTCATAGGATGAGGCACTTCCTGTCGTCTCCTGCAACTCTGCTCAGAAAGCCCCCGCTAATGGAAGAGGGAAGAAGACAAATGTTCCCAACCCGAAGATTTCAACCACTATGACTAAGAGACTGTCGTCTAAGCGGGTGCCCACCATCGAAGTTTTCTAAGGTACCCGTTCTAAGACGAAATCTGCTACAGTGGGAGATCCGTCGTTCACACTACTGAGGGTTGCTGGGACTGGGGGCAGCACTCCTCCGAACCTCCACGATAATCCGATGTTCCAAGAAGATGCAGTAAGCCCCGACGTCCCCGAGGACGACCACAACTCCCAAGACGAGGCGAACTCTGAGGCTGGGGGTACTATCCCTTCTGAGTCCGAACCAGAGGAGAACATTTCCACATACCTCGATGACTTCTCGCTACAGGGGTAATATTCGGAGGGCACTTCCTCCACTGTTCCGTCCATCTCTCCTCATGTAAAGACGGTGTTCATGACGGACAGCAGCCAAGGTGGTTCCAGTGATCGCCAATGCATCGACACTCTGGAGGCCATACTGCATGCTTTGGTCAAGTCTGTGGACAAAATCAAAGCGACCCTTCCAACTCTGCAAGGAGGGACGCCCGGCCAAACAAGCGCGGGTCCCGCGATCAATGCAGACTCGAATTCAGTGGCACCGAATCCGGGCAACAATCCTCCTTAAGTAACGGCCCCCACCGCTGTAGATGAGGCCCGAGAAGCGAGAAGAGAGATCCAGGAGCTCCGAGCCATGTTTTACGCTCGAAAAATTCTCAAGACCTCAGAATACGGCAACCGTACCCTGCTGCATGGAGGGATGTCCCCTTCCCGCCAAGATATAAGCCGTTCAACATCAACCCGTATGATGGCAAGACTTCCGCAAGTCGGTACATCACTTACTTCGAGGTCACCACCGACCATCTACCCCATGACGATGCCATCCTCACATGATTATTCATTGGGACATTTGAAGGAGTCGCCTTCAACTGGTATCGCAACCTGCCAGACAACTGCATCCACTCCTTCGCCAGCTTCAAGCGCATGTTCTTAGAGAGATTCTACGAAGTAGGACATGACGTCACGATGTCCACCCTCATCGACGTCGTTCAAGGGAAGAAGGAGCAGACAAGTTACTATATTGAGCGGTTTCACCAAACCGCAATGAAGCTGCCCTCTGGTAACCCGGATTCCTTCTTAATTAAAATTTGCCAAAAGGGACTGCTTCCAACAATCAGCCTCTGGATGGGTGAAAGTTAATTCAAGGACTGGAAGACGTTTATCATCAGTGCCATAAGCGCCGAAGAACGATTGAAGAAGGCTCGCCAACTGGGATTACACATCTCAGAGGAAGAAGACAAGGGCAGGCGTCCCAACGCCAACACCAACAATGGGGGTAGCTCCACCAACAACCGGGACAACAAGGGCAAGCAGGCTATGGTGGCCGACACAGCACAAAAACCTGAGCCAAAATTGGCAGACAAGCAATGGCCACAAATGACCTACTCTTTCGAAGATGGCCATGTCAAGCCCATCTTAGACATGCTCATACAAGGAGACAGAATTCAGCTTCCTCCACCAAGACGGGAACCGTGGCCGGCAGAAATGGAGAACCCAAAGTACTGCCATTACCACCGCTACGTCCACTATGCTACACACGACTGCTACCAACTAAAATGGTACATCCAAAATCTCATCGATTCGAACGCTCTAGCCATCGATTTCGAAGAGGTAACTGTGGCAGCCAATATGGTGTCAGTGTAAATTGACAGCTTCTCTCTAACGAAAACTCAAGACGGTGTGGTCCCCATCCCGCTGGTGACAATGGAGATTGCTAATCTTCCACCTCCCCGAGATCAGACTGCTGGTCTAGTGCCCCTCACCACATCACGAGGGGAGGTCATGTGGGTCCATCCAGACTTGGTATCAGAAGTGACTCAGTCCACACCATCTTCCATTTACAAGAAGAAGAGTAGAAAAGTCAGGTCCTGCCGCACAATCTCGGTAGATATCGAAGAAGGCACAACCGTTGTCACTCGGTCTGGGGCACAATCCCAACCCGTAGCAGATAACTCAGCTGAAGATCATTAGCCCGCAATAACTGACGCTCCGGGACCTGCTCATCCTCCGACGACCGACAAGCCTAGGCCGAAGGAGACTCACTTTGAAAAATCCCTCCGAAAAGAGGCACCGCAGGGGCTGGAGAAGCCCTACAACTTCGACATCTTGGCGCAATTGGCCAACACATCGGCCAAGTTGTCATTATACGAGCTTCTGAGACTCTCAAAGGATGTTCGCACGGCTTTGAGCGATGCACTCCAAAATGCCAATGCGTACCTGGCTCAGGTCAACCTCACGGGAGAGAACCCGCCTGCAGATCTCCAAGACAGCGCTTGCACGGAAGCGATGCCCAACATTGTCTTCATTCTGCAGGACATGCTCATCAAAACCAACCTGTACGATCGTCCGTTATACTACACTGGATACATCGGCGACGTAAAGGTGGATCGGATGCATATTGATCATGGCTCTTCCATAAGCATTATCCCGAAGGGTCTTTTACATCATCTTCGCATCCCTATGCATCGCCTGACGCCTACAAACATCGCCATCAGCAGTTTCAATTTGGGCAGGAGCTACCCCATTGGAAAGATTCGTCTGAAGTGTCAAATTGGCGATCTCCAGTCGGAAGTCACCTGTTACGTCATAGATGCAAACACTTCTTACAACATCCTCTTGGGGCGCCCTTGGATACACGATTATATGATCATGCCCTCTACGCTGCACCAATGCTTCAAGTATGTCGACAAACACGGCCTCGTGAGGACAGAATTTGCCGACATCGATCCCTTCAAAGGGGTCGAATCCTACTACTCAGACTCCTGCCTGTACGAAAAGTCGAAGAGGCACCTTGGTGAAGGAGATGTGCAAGCTCGTACCGAGACAGCCACAGGATCAGAAGAACCCCTAACGATCCACCTCCAAGCTCGCAAACCTGGTAAATCCGTACCCCTTACAGCCACTCTGCGTAAGGACGCAATCAGCCTCTCGGCACAAGAAGAGCAAATGATAATCCGGCTGCCAAGTTCTGGCCAAGTGCCAAGACCCACAACGGAGCCACTGACAATCAGGCTGCCGAGAGTCGGCCAACCGCAAACGGAGAAGCTCAATCCCTCCGACAAGCCAATGACGATACGCCTTCCCAAGAAGAGTCGTCATCCCGATGCAAGGTCTGGGACTTCTAGCGAACCAACCACTCCCCGCCCAGCATCGAGTACCAAACTGGGGGTCGCTAGTCTGCCAACAACTCCATACTCTGTTCCACCAGTTAAACCCCTGACGATCAAGCTGCCCAGGTCGTCCTCTCAGTCTTCGTTTATACAGGGGATAGCCGAAGAAGAACTGGAGCTAGCCAAGTATGTGGTTGCCCACACTGATGTTCCCTTCGCAGATGATGTAATCCCGCTAGAAAAGATACCTTACTTCATCAATAAAGGGCTATCTTTGAACTACCTCGAGCTTAATAAGCTTTGTACAATGTATGCTATGGAACACGGTATAGGCACTCACCTACACACACAGGTGACGAATGTTTACACCGTAAACCAGCTTACCCATGTAGAAGACGCTTATCACATAATCGAGGGAGGGGACCATCCAATCATCTTCGGCCGGAAGGACGATCCGCAGCCCTTCACCATAGAAGAAGTCGATCTTGAATCAGATGTCGGGAGACTGCCTCTGTATCTTTATAGCCCCCAATCCAAATATCTCATGAAAAAATAGGGGGTATGATCTGGGGACTACGCCAGGCTTGAACTACGGCACTAGACGACGATTACCTTTGAAGCCACCGGTCCCGACTGGCAAACCACGGGACTACTATAGCAAGACTCGATGTGGATTAGGGTATGTTACACCCACAACGACCCCTGAAAGTTCAGATGAAGAATGTGACTGGCATTCACATTCAACCGGGTCACCAATTTCTGACTCGGATACCAACATCGGAGACGTATTCAGACAAGTCCTGTCAGTCAACATAGCATTCGCCGACGCTTACGAAGAAGATGAAGACATTCCTGAAATCCTCGAGCTAGAGCCATGGGCCCAACAGTTGGATGCACAATAGAAAAAGCGGTTCGAATAGAGAGAACCCCCTACTGAAGATGAAGTTATACAAGTGGATCTCGGTAGCGAATATTCTCCAAAACCAATCTTCGTCAGTAAAAGCCTAACAGACGAAGAACGAGCATCGCTGCTGGAACTTGTCAAAGAATATATCGATGTGTTCGCCTGGAGCTATGAAGACATGCCCGGACTAAACCTCGAGGTTGCTCTTCACAAACTCAACATTCGGCCAGATACAAAGCCAGTCAAGCAACAATGACGACGCTTCCGCCCGGACATCATGGATGCGATCGAAGCTGAAGTCAACAAACTGATAGCCAGTGGCTTCACACGTGAAGAGCAACATCCAGACTGGGTCGCCAACATAGTACCAGTCCTCAAGAAGAATGAAAAGATTCGAATCTGCATCGACTTCCGTAATTTGAATGAGGCATGTCCCAAAGATGAATTCCCCCTCCCTATCAAAGACATCATGATTGACAACACCTGCGACTTCGAACGTATGTCATTCATGGATGGCTTTTCGGGGTACAACCAAATCAAGATGTCTCCTGACGATGAAAAGCATACATCATTCCGAACACCGATTGGCACATAATGCTACACAGTCATGCCTTTCGGTTTGAAGAATGCCGGTGCCACATATCAAAGAGCCATGAGTATCATCTTCAGAGACCACTTACCAAGACGGTGGAGTGCTATGTTGATGACATCGCCGTCAAGAGTTGCTGTAAGAGAGACCACCTGCATGATCTGAGATAGTGTTCGACCTGATGCGAGCACACAACCTAAAGATGAATCCTACAAAATCTTTCTTGGGCGTATCCAGCGGAAAGTTCTTGGGTTTCATCATCACTGTCCAGGGTATTCATGTAGACCCTGAGAAGACAAAGGCAATTATGGAGATAGGTCCTCCGAAAAATCTCCGCGAGCTCAGAGGCCTTTAAGGGAGGCTAGCTTACATCAGGAGGTTCATTTCTAATCTCTCCGGGCGATGTCGACCATTCACCCATCTCATGAAGAAAGGCATCTCATTCGTATGGGACGAAGAATGTCAGCGTGCCTTCGACAGCATCAAAGAATATTTGTCGAACCCTCCAGTCCTAGTAGCCCCGGTTGCTGGAAAACCATTCCTACTCTATGTACACGTAATAGAGCATTCCCTTGGTGCCCTGCTAGCACAAAACAACGATGCAAGCCATGAACAAGCCATATATTACCTCAGTCGAATGATGATTAGGCCAGAGCACCGATACACCGCCGTGGAAAAGGAATGCCTCACCCTGGTGTTCGCCATTCAGAAAACACGACACTATGTCACGGGATAAACCATACATGTGATCTCACGAGTCAACCCTCTCAGGGTCCTCATGACTAAACCAGGGGCACTCAGCTCTCGCCTCGCTATATAGGCAATATTGTTGTCCCCCTATCATATGATCTTCGTCCCACAAAAGGTTGTTAAAGGTCAAGCCCTGGCAGACTTTTTGGCAGCCCACCCGGGCTCGGAGTCGTCAAGAATATATAAAGAAATCCCAGATGAGGTCACCGACTCGCATGCAACCTCCCACGATGATATATGGCGAATGTTCTTCGACGGTGCTTCAAAAACTGGACCCGAGGGCAACATTATCGTCGGAGTCGGGGTGGTGCTGTTTTCTCCTTCCGGATTGGTGATCAATCGCGCTTACTCTCTCACAGAACCCTGCTCTAACAATATGGCCGAGTACAACGCTTTGTTCATTGGCCTCCAACTTGTAAGAGAGCTGGGGATAGAATACCTTGAAGCATATGACGATTCTCAGTTAATCGTCAATCAGATCCGGGGCTCATAAGAAGTCCGCCACGAAGACATGATCCCCTATCACCAAATAGCGATCGACATCATCTCGTCATTTGAGGGATTCTTCATCGAACATGTTCCCAGACTCCGAAATATCGAAGCCGATGCCTTAGCAGGCCTGGCCGCTTCCCTAGCAGTGCCAAATCATACTCATCAATCGGTAGATGTGATAGGCCACGAACTGGTCTGCCCAAAGAACAATATTCAATTCGTGGCGAGTTATTCAGCTCAGACGATCGACGAAGTCCCAGACTGGAGACAACTATTCATTGACTTCGTAGTCTACGACATCCTGCCCGAGAACCCAAAGGAAGCCACTTCCATCAGAAGGCGTTCTCTCAGATTCTTCTACGATACAGAGACGAAAATGCTGTATCGACGATCCTACGATGGGTTATTGCTTCGGTGTCTGTCAAACGCGGAAGCCAAAGAAGCTGTACAAGAAGCTCATGACGATGTCTGCGGGGCCCATCAGCCTGGCCCTAAATTGCAAGACCATCTTCATCGAATAGGCTACTACTGGCCCACGATGGTAGCATATACGATAGACTATGCTAGAAAGTGCAAAGCTTGCCAAGTCCATACGAACTTCATCCACCAACCATCCAAATTTCTACATCCGACATTGGCGTCCTGGCCGTTCGAAGTATGGGGAATGGATATCATCGGTCCGATTGCTCCACCTTCCTCCCGAGGACATCGCTTCATACTCGTAATCACAGATTACTTCTCCAAATAGGCGGAAGCTATCCCGCTCACAGAAGTAAAGACTTCAAACGTGATCAGCTTCCTCACGTATCACGTCATCTATCGCTTTGGACTGCCCCGAAGGATCATCCACGATAATGGTCCACAGTTTGCAAGCCATGCCTTCTATCGGTTTTGCGACAAGCACTGCATCCAGAATATTGCTTCAATACCATACAATCCAGCAGCGAATGGGTTGGCAGAAGCATTCAACAAAACAATCATCAAACTTCTCAAGAAGTTTATATCGTCCAACAAACGCGACTGGAACGAGAAGCTTGGTTAATGCTTATAGGCGTACCGTACCAAAGTCCGAACAGCCACAGGGAACACACCATTCTCTCTGGTGTACGGGAGTGAGACAGTTCTCCCATTGGAGACTCAAATACCCTCGTTCCGTGTCGCTCTCACTTATCAATTGACGATGGACGATAACTACCATCGCCGACAACAAGAGTTGGAGGCCTTAGATGAAAAGCGCCTCCTGGCTCAACAACGAATCAAACTATACCAAGCACGCATCTCCGGAGCCTTCAACAAGAAGGTTAAAGTCAGAATATTCCAAGTGGGCGATCTCGTTCTGGCAGTCCAGAGACCGATGGTCATGACTCACAAGACCGCCGGCAAGTTCCATCCAAAATGGGAAGGTCCATTTATCATCGAGGCTGTATTCTCCAACGGTGCTTACCGCCTCACAAAACAAAATGGAGACTTGCTCATGTTGCCCGTCAACGGCAAGTTCCTGAAGAAATATTATGTCTAAATAACATTTTCCAGATCCTCGAGTCATGTACCCGCTGGTGCCGCTGAACTCACATCCACAACATTTCAGATCCTCGAGTCATGTACCCGCTGGTGCCGCTGAACTCACATCCATAATATTCCAGATCATTGAGTTATGTACCCGCTGGTGCCGCTGAACTCACATTTCCAAATTCCAGATTATCGAGTTATGTACCCGCTGGTACCTCTGAACTTGCACTTTGATTCCAAAATTCTCAGATTGTCGAGTTATGTATCCGCTGGTACCCCTGAACTTACATCCCGATCACTCTTTCGGGGGAAAGTTATGTATGACCATACCTCTGAACTTTCTTTCTGAAGGAGCTCCTTCCTCATGATCCATTATCCGCACTTCCAGTGCACAAAAAGGATAACAGATCCACAAATTTCCAAAATGGCCATGTCCTCATTACCTCTGAGTCGTTTCACTTCAGCCAAAAACAAATCACCCCTTTACATAGAACTTCCATGTCCTCATTACCTCTGAGTCATTCTATGTACCCTCCTTCATTGAGCCCACTCCTGCCATATCCTTATTACCTCTGAGTGGGAAGGCTCCGTCGAAGAAACCTTCATGCTTGCCATGTCCTCATTACCTCTGAGTAAGTATGATGATTCCCTTTCGACTTATTATCCGTACCCACTACCGGAGTACGCCAAGGATATTAGGTCCACAAATATTCTCCGCTGAGTCCACTCCTGCCATGTCCTCATTACCTCTGAGTCGGAAGACTCCATGATAAAACCTCCGTACTTACCATATCCTCATTACCTCTGAGTAAGTATGTTGGTCCTCCCTCGACTTATTATCTGTACCAAAAAGAAAAAACTCCAGGGTACATCAAAGATAATACGTTCACAAATGTCCTCTGTGGACCACAAATATCCTCCGTTGAGTCTACCCCTACTATGTCCTCATTACCTCTGAGTAGGAAGACTCCGCGATAAAACCCTCATACTTGACATGTCCTTATTACCTCTGAGTAAGTATGTTGGTTCTCACTCGTCTTATTATCCGTACCCTGAACCAGGGTACGCCAAGGGTAATAGGCCCACAAATGTCCTCTGTGCACTACAAAATGCTGTACTAAGTTTCCTAGTACATGCACATCATTCCTCATCATGCCCCGGGAGCCCAGCTGCTCCATGGCATTCTTTCTTCCGATACCAGGAACGTCCATGACCACCTTACTGTGGAATTGTTCCAGGTGTCCCCATCAATCTTGTTATCCATACCCAAAACTAGGGTACACCAAGGATAATAGGTCCAACAAAAAGCCTCTCATTGGGGCAACTACTACAAAACAAAGAATAAAGCGAATGTATTTCGGTTATTCAAAAGCGGTGACATTCACATAACTACATCTCACTAGCATGCCAAAAAAGTTCTCTATCATTTTTATTCAGACAAAAGAGAAGAAGATTACATCGATGTCCAAAAAAAGCAAGACATAAACTAGCTAACGACAGACAGAAGTATCAACATAAAGACGGACATTTGTGAGAGCCCACGAATCCTAGTTACGGGGACGCATATACCAATCCCTCAACCATTTTGCATATGAAGGATGTACTTGAGCAAGATCCTCGTCCGAAATAGGAAGATCAGAACTCCCAGTACTACCGCCGTCAGGCTGGGGCTCCTCCTTTACAGCAATGGATGCCAGATCTCCTTTCTGTTCCTCCGCTTCTGGTGTTACCTTCTCCTTAACAAGCGATGATTCTTGTTTGAAAGGGGGCAGCAACTCTTCCTTCACAATGATCTCAGCCTTCGGCAGGGTTGCTGCAAGAATCAAAGATAAAAAGAAACAAAGTCAAAAGATGGTCAGAGCCTTATGCCGTACAGTCCAAAAGGAGAGCTCATGCGGCTCGATGCAGCACAGCCTCATGCGGCCCAATTTAGACGAGCTTACGAGGGTTCAATTCATAGGGACTCATGCAGATCTGAGCGACAGGTCATTATGTAATTCGGTTTACGAAGTGCTCATACGGTCCACTAAGATAACTCCCAGGCGGTTTGGACATGGGGTATATCCCCATGCGGCTCCATTGTGGGACATGTATGCGGCCCATACAATTCGAACAGTCTGCATTAAAGGCCTGTGCATAAAGCATGCAACAAAGCCATTGTTAGGGTTTTTGAAGTATGTGACTTTCCCAAATCCTTACCCTTAACAGCGGGATGAACGTTGGAGTGAGCTTCGGGTGCCGCAGCCGACGTCGAGGCTGCACCTTTACCCTTCGTCGCAGCCTTCGCCGCAATCTTGGAAGACTTGGGAGCCATGGCTGATGATCAAAAAAGGAAGACAAGATAGCTGGGGCAAGAGCAGAAAGTAAAGAAGTCTTCTTTCCAAGAATATACTGCTATTTATAGACGAAGCCCATAGACCGACGCATCGATCTATGTGCAATAAACCGACTCTTCGGTTATCAAGGCGATCCGACTATTCATGGCTAAACTCTTGGGATCCTGTCCCAAAAAGCGGCCTTAAATCTGACAGCAAATCAAAGGCAATCAATACAAAGATTTGCACACATGGCAAGGAGCCTATGCGGCTCAGATGGCCATGCGGTTGAGGAGGCCATGCGGCTAAGAAATCCATACAGCTGAGGAGGTCATGAGGCTGAGACATCTATGCGGCCGAGACATCCAAGCGGCCAGGACATCATCTGCGGCCAGGAGAATTTATACATGGCCATGCTTCTTATTCAAAGTATTTCAATTTTGCAAATTAAAAACTTTGAAGGGGGTCTTGTAGAAGCATGGAAAAGAATAAAAAAAGATCCATGCGACCAAGAAGCCCCATGCAGCTCAGAGAGTTCATGCGGCTCAAGGATCCATGCGGCTCAAGCGTCTATGCGGCTCAAACAAGTTCTATGCGGCTCAGAGAGGAGCCACGTGGCCTACAAACAGCTCTTTCATTTGTCCTTTACTGTATTAAATGCCTTGATGGCTGACAGCTCTGACACATGATAGCCCTGAAACAAAATACAATTATGACTCCGTCATAATGGCAGACTCCTAGGGAAATGAAGGAAATCTCTAACACAATCTCCCAAAATCCAGAAAACTTTACAAGGATTTGACACGTGGACAGTCGCATGCCGCTCAAGTAGAGACCACCACATGTGGCTCAAACGGAGGCTGTCCCATGCGGCTCACGAAGACTATCCCCATGCGGCTCACGAAGACTATCCCCATGCGGCTTACGAGGACTATCTCCATGCGGTTCACGAAGAAGGCACCCATCATGCGGTCACCTACACTCATGCGGCTCAGATCATTACCATGCAGTTCAAATGTTCAGGGGACCACTCTCAAGCAGCCTTGACACGTGGCCAGCCTTATGCGGCTCAATAAGGAGCAACCTTCCTGCGGCTTAGATTTCTGCAGTGGCTTACGGTTAAGACACGTGGCATGATAGCGGGGCACGTGGTATCAAATTGATCGAAATCACTCAATAAATCCCAATAAAATATTGGAATCAAATCAGATCATTTATAATCAAGCAAATTAATGACACGTGTCGAGAAATCCGAGGTTGGCATGACAAATCAGGAGGACTTATGTCAATCATCATTAATTACCCACAAAAGATTTGATGCAATCACATTTATTGCTCAAATCTGGATGAACGGCCCAGATCCAGTGATCCTTAGCCGCCGACTTTTAAGAATGGGCAATCATTGCAAACCCTAATGATGCCTCCCACTCTTATAAATAGCAATGTGCCATTCCCTTGCGAAGAGGACATATAAAGAAAGAGAAGATTCTCAGATAAAAAAAAGAGAGAGACATAGAGAGCCAGAGAACCAGAGAGAGAATATACAGAGCCTGAAAGGAGAGAATTTCTTCAGCAACGCCAAGCAGTTCTTCTACAGAGCCAAGGCTGCACCCGATCGTCCAAGGAGTAAGGCAGAGCTGCCATCGCTTTTCCGAGCCTCTATCGTCACCCCCCAAAATTTAAAACAAACAATTGTACTTAGATTGTTGTACCTAGGTTTTCGTCCCTAGGCTTTCTTTGTACAAGCGAGTTTGTATTGTGAAGTAAAAGTCCAGTCCTCCGATAATTGTTCTGCTCTTTTATATTTCATGGCAAACAACCCTCGCTCTCTATAGGTGCCGCAAATCGGGAGGAACGTGCCAACTAACAATGGTGACATTTATTTTTTATGCTTCGACCGCACGTCGAAGACTCTTGCTACTCCACTTTTGAAGACTCTCTACATCAGTCCAAGAAACATGTCTCGGCTTCCCACCATTCCAGGTGGCTGGAATACTTTTGCTATAAATTGAGAGATGTATGTATGGAACAACTATCTCATCGATGTTCATTTTGTAATCGAGTCATTTTGTGAAGCCCGTACGGAATGATTGTAATAGAGTCATATAAATGATGTCTATTATCAATATAATAAAAAATTTCTCTGCCTCATTGTGTTGTTCAATTTCTCTGTGTACTCTCTTAGCTGTTGTATTTCAGATAAACTTATGACTATGCCTTGTGCGATTGCAACCTAGGTTCGCATGGCATCACGCCCGGGGGACAACTATCGATTCTTCGGAATCGGGGCGTGACATAATGGTATTAGAGCACGGCTTTACGTCTTGGGCCTCTAGTCTCGAGTCTCTAGTCTCGAACCTTGACCTCGTGTCGATGATATGAGTTGTTCCATATGGTGAACCCATGACATTTTATAAAACTAACAAGAGTTAATTTTATATTCCAGAAGCTGGAGAAGCTGCAACCGTGAACGAGGAGAGTACCTCAATCGGCTCGAGTAGCTCAAGGCCCGAATCCTCGATTGCCCCTATGGAACGGATGTTGCGTATGCTAGAGGAGCAACAACGTCAGGCCGAGGCCAACTAGCGCCAGAACGAGCTTCATCTACAGCAGATGGAGCCACGGCAGACTTAGTTTGATAACCGATTCGAGCCCTAATTCAAGTTGTAGTAGAAGCAGCTTGACACTCTTCAGCAGATAGTCCAGACAGTTGTGGCTAATAACAATAATTCCGCGACAATGCCTACCATGATCGAGCCTACGATTCAACCGACTAAAATTGAACCAGAAGTGCCCGAGTGACTACCTGCCACACCAAGAAGTTCCAACTTCGAGGTGTCAAAGTTTATGAAGAATTATCGCACTTTCTTCAATGGTACTGAAGATCCCTCTCTGGCAATCGACTAGTTGGAGGAGCTGGAAGATCAATTTGAACTTTTGGGTGTCGATGACTCAAAGAAAGTTGCATGTTCACAATTTCTACTCTGATTGAACGCGCACGATTGGTGGTCCGTACAAAAGCGAGCAATCCGACGTGAAGATGAGTCAGCGGCGATTCCTTGGGCTACATTCAGAAAGACATTTGAAATCGAGTACCATTCCGCAGCCATTCGACAGGAAATAGAAAATGAATTTATGTAGTTGAAGTAAGGGAATATGACGGTGCGGCAGTACGCAGCAGAATTCAATAAATTAGCCAAATTTGTTGGAACGTTCTTGCCGACAACGGAGAGTTGCGCTCAACGGTTCAAAGTGGTCTGCGTCCATCTATCTCTGTCCATGTATCGGTGCCTGGATACAAGACCATGGGCGAGTCTCTGAACCACAAGCGCCCTAGACATACGAGAGGAAATAATACGAACAAGCATCCAAACAATGACAATCAGAGCAGATTCTAAGGGCAGAATCCAGGAACTCATTGCCACAAATACAATAATTGTGGGCACCATGCAAATAAATATCATGTCTCTAAAGGCGGATGCTAGCACTGTGGCAAGACGGGCCATCTGCTGCAAACTACCGGATTAGAAGGTCGAATCCAACGGTGCCTCAAGATCAACGACACCGTCTAGGGAATCAGGGTCCAGCGCCAAGAGCCCAACAAACCGTGCACAAAATGGCCAAGACCCAATGCCCAGGGGCGCATCTACGCCATGACCCGAAATGAAGCGTTCGCATCTGACACAGTCATGGCAAGTATACTACATTTTAATAACAAACTTGCTCATGTACTGTTTGATTCAGGTACAACGCATCGCTTTATATCGACAGATTTTGTCGTCGAACACAAATTCCCTGTGACACCGTTAGGCCTAAATCTTAGCGTCAATATACCGTCGGGCACATCACTACTTGCAAACTTAGCCTGTGGAGACGGAATTATCTTTATAGGTGGTCAAAAGGTAGGTCTCGAATGATGGTCCTAAACATTAAGGACTAGATATCATTCTGGGAATGGATTGGCTTGGTCTGTACAACGCAACCATCGACATTACCGAAAATACGGTTACCGTCCGTATACCTGGAGTGCTTGAATTCTGCCATTCGTATGGTGAGGCATCGCTGACTTGCATGGTGATCTCGACAATATTGGATCGAAGGATGCTGTATTTCGGGCGTGAAGGCTACTTAGCGTTTGTTCGAGATAAGAGACAGGATGGTGCAAATGCGGGTCAGGCCGACGTTGTGGCAAAATTTCCAGATGTGTTTCCAGACGAGCTGCCCGGTATGCCTCCTGGTCGAGAGATAGTGTTCACCATTGACACATTCCTCGATACTCGACCGATCTCAAAAGTACCGTACATAATGGCCCCTGCAGAACTTAAGGAACTCAAAGTACAGTTGTAAGAGTTTCCGGACAAGGGATTCATACGGCCTAGCATCTCGCATGGGGAGCGCCCGTGCTATTCGTCAAAAAAAGGATGGCTCAATACATATTTGTATCAACTAACGAGAGCTGAACAAAGTCATCGTCTGGAACAAATATCCTTTGCCCCGTATAGATAACCTGTTCGATCAGTTGTAAGGCGTTTCGGTATTTTCTAAAATTGATCTTCGATCGGACTACCATCAACTCAAGATCAAGCCGGACGATGTGTCGAAGTCAGCCTTTCGCACTCGATACGGCCATTATGAATTCTTAGTAATGTCGTTCGGCCGAACGAATGCCCCAGCTGCTTTCATGGATTTAATAAATCGGGTGTTTCGATCCTTCCTCGACAAGTTCGTAGTAGTCTTCATCGACGATATACTCTTCTACTCGAAGGACAAGCGGCAACACGCTGAGCATCTGCAGACCGTGCTTCAGACCCTTCGGGAAAATTAGTTGTATGCGAAGCGGAGCAAGTGTGAGTTTTGGCAGAGCAGCGTCTCATTCCTCGGACACATTATTTTATTCGAAGGTATTGCAGTCGACCCAAAAAAAGTTGAAGCCGTTGTCGATTGGAAACAGGCAGCGTCAAGAGGCAAGATTCGTAGCTTCCTTGTCTTAGCAGGTACTATTGATGCTTCATGAAGGACTTTGCGAAGATCGCATCGCCTCTGACTCGCCTCACCCAGAAAGGAGTTACTTTTGAATGGTCAGACAACTGTAAAACTTTCTTCCAAGAGTTAAAGCAACGGCTCATCTCGGCCCCGATACTTGCACTTCCAGAAGGCAACGATGGATTCCATATATTTAGCAATGCGTCCGGCCAGGGTTTAGGGTTTGTGCTGATACAACGGAACAAGGTGATATCTTTTCCTTTCCGATAGCTAAAGCCACACGAGAAGAACTATCCCACCCATGACCTGGAGTTAGCGGCGATTGTGTTTGCGTTAAAATTTTGACGTCACTATCTTTATGGCGTGGCGTGCATGATCTATACGGATCACAAGAGCCTCAAGTATCTATTCACGCAGAAGGAGCTAAACTTGCGGCAAAGGCGATGGCTTGAACTTATCAAAGATTACGACTTTACTATTGGCTATATGTCGGGCAAGGAAAATGTTGTAGTAGACGCTCTGAGTCGGAAGTATATTGCCTCGCTATCCATTGACCGCAGATTGCTATACGACTTAGAAGAGATAGGTATCGACCTCTGGGTTCGATTCAGGGATGTGCTTTGGTACAGATGTAGCTAGAGCCGAGCTTACAAGAAGAGATTAAGACCGTTCAGAAGGATGATCAGTACCGAAAGAAAGTGTGAGAGCAAATTTTAACGGGTAATGCGAACGACTTTCTGGAATAAGAAACCGGCGCGCTTCGATTGAAGGGTAGGCTATACATTCCGAACGATTCAGACCTTAGAAAGGAGATATTGACGGAGGCGCACTACGCAAAATATACCTTGAATCCTGGCAGCACAAAGATGTACAAGGACCTCCGTACGACCTTCTGGTGGCACGGAATGAAGAAAGATATGGCGCTCTTCGTGTCACAATGCATGGCATGTCAGCAGGTGAAAGTTGAGCATCAGAGACTGGGCGGGGAAATGCAGAACCTTGCCATTCCAGAATGGAAATGGGATCATGTCACTAGGGATTTTGTTGTTGGCCTGCCGAATCCACCACGAGAAAATGATGCCATCTGGGTCATCGTTGATCGACTAACCAAGTCAGCACACTTTATTGCCATTAAATTTACTTGGAGCATTGATCGCCTGGCTCAGATTTATCTTGACGAGATAGTACGGCTGCACAGAGTCCCTGTATCTATCGTCTCTGATCCGGATGCATGATTTTTATCGCACTTCTGGAGTAGCCTTCAGTCGGCTCTAGGTACCAAGTTGCAATTCAGCTCAGCTTACCATCCCCAGACCGACGGCCAAACGGAGCGTATGAATCAGATTCTCGAAGACATGTTACGGCTCTGCGCAATTGACTTCAGGTCGAGTTGGGACGTTCATCTACCATTGGCAGAATTTGCATACAATAATAGCTTTCAGTCCAGCATCCAGATGGCGTTGTACGAAGCCATGTCGGTCGGAAGTGCAGATCACCAATTTGTTGGGATGAAGTCGAAGAACGGTATATTCTTGGCCCGGAGCTGGTGGAACAGATAGTAGGGAAGGTCAAGCTCATTCGAGAAATATTAAAGACTGCACAGAGTCGTTAGAAAAGTTACGCGGACGTCCACCGTCGACCCCTCGAGTTTCTGGAAGGCGATTACGTATTTCTTAAAGTGTCACCTATGCATAAAGTTACCCGATTTGGTTCAAAGGGGAAGTTGAGTTCGAGATTCATTGGGCCGTTCAAAATACTCAAGCGAGTCGCTACAGTGGCCTATAAAATTGCCCTATCGCCAGCGCTGGCAGGTGTGCATGATGTCTTCTACATGTCTCAGTTGCAGAAGTACATGCACGATCCAAGCCACGTGGTAGATTTTGGTCAGCTGGAGCTGAAGTCCGACTTAACCTACGTTGAAGAGCCAGTCCAAATCTTGGAACACAAGGATAAGCTGCTGCAGAATCGAACAATCCCTCTCGTCCGCATACTCTGGAGTAACCAAATTCGGTCGAAGAGTCGACTTGGAAACTTGAATCACAGATGAAAGAGAAGTTCCCTTCATTGTTCACTTAGAGGTAGGTTCTATTCTTAAGTTTTAAGGACGACACTTTTTCTCAGTTGGTTATGGTGTAGTGCCCCGTCCCTACATCATGCCCTATTTTTGTCCACTGGGTGAGCGAGAAAGGAACACTGTCGCTATCGATTCAGTCGGGACCGATAGGTCGGGATCGGTTCAAACGGTCGAACGGAAATGATTGAATTAAGATCCTTTTCTCATTATGGAAAGGCTTCTTCAGAATCAAGTCCCATATTCAACGAATTGCGTTTCGAGGATTGGTTTTGCGGTTGAGTCGAGAGAGACCTCCCTTTGCTCTGGTTTTCATGTCGTACTTGATTTGGCTTTGGCTTTGGTTTTCGTGAATATGTTTTCGTGAATGTTTTTAATGGTGTTCATGGCTTGCATTTTCGAACTACGCATTCATATCGAATCCCTTGAATAACACAGTGTTCTAATCAGTTGCTTATGCGATTGTAGGTGATCGTAGCCAACCAGTCCCTCGCCTGAAACAAAAGACTAAGGTGAGTGGCTGACCTCCTTCACCTCGACCATCTATTTCAAAAACAAGAACTCGGATAATTGCATCGAATTGGAATGATTTACTTGGAAAATACAAGTTCTATGCCTAAAAAAAAGAAAAGATAAGATTCTAGAAAAGCGATAGAATTATTTCAGGCTCTACAGAACCAAGTAAATGAATCAATTACATAACAGTCCCAACGATACCATAAGACGTGCTTCAATAACTTGTTAACTTAAGCACGGTCATGGACAGCTTGTGCGCAAGATTTTGCTTCCTCGAATGGCAACCCGAGGCCACGGGACAGTTTTGGCCTAGGCGGAATGCAAGATAGCTGTGCTGGATGCTAGCACGGGTCATTCAGGACTTTCAGTGGGGCTAGCTACCTACACAGAAAGGGCTGCCGTCTTGACCAGGCTATACGTCTAGGATGTCTTGAATTGCCAGTGACCCACACTTGCACATAAATGATAAGCTTGTTATAAATATGACAAGGGAGGAACATGGTAAGTTATGCTGCAACGTCACGCTCTACCGTGAGTAAGATGTATCGTAAGTTATGTTTTATTGCCTATCAAATGCTTGCCTCTTAACATGTTGACATGCAAATCAATCAGGATGGCTAGAAAGATCACAAAATGGCTAACAAGTATTTATAAAACTGCTTGAACAAATGGAAGCTTGGGTTTAATTAGCCACTCGCAAGTACATGTGATCGTACTGACCCTTGCTATCTGCAGGTGCCACGAATCCGGAGGAACATGCCAACTAACCAAGGCGATGTTCGTGTTTTGAAGCTTCGACCGCGCGTCGAAGACTCTCGCTACCCCACTTTTGAAGACTCTCTGCATCAGTCAAAAAAACACATCTCGGCTTCCCTCCATTCCAGGTGGCTGGAATACTTTTGCTGTAAATTGAAGGATGTATGTATGGAACGACTATCTCATCATCGTTCATTTTGTAATCGAGTCATTTTGTGAGGCCTGCGGTTTGGTGCGGCAAGATTGTAATAGAGTCTTGTAAATTATGTCTATTATCAATAAAATGAAAAGTTTCTCTGCCTCAATATGTTGTTCAATTTCTCTGCGTACTCTCTTAGTTGTTGTGTTTCGGATAACCTTGTGAATATGCCTTGTGCGATCGCAACCTAGGTTCATATGGCATAACGCCCAGGGGACAACTATCGATTCTTCAGAATCGGGGTGTGACAGAAAAGACTTTACTGCCCATGCATTCAACGTATTTCAATGACTTGCTTAAGTTTTGAAAACTTTGAAGGGGGATTTGTAGAAGCATGGAACTCATGCGCCCCGAAAAGCAAAATACTCTACGCACCATAAACAGCATAGCTAGACTTTAAGACTAGAATTGGCGCATCAAGACGAATTGAAGAGGAAACAGTAAATAGAAGTGTAGAACAGAAGAATTCGCATTCATTGGAAGTCTATCTATTACTAAGGATTTGTTTCATTGGAAATCTATCTACTACAAAGGATTTTTATTTACATGAATATAAGTCCTATCCTAGGGCACAACACTTCTTCTGTCATTGATGGCGTAGGTACACCACTTAAGCTTGTCTTCTGCCATATGGATGAAACTCTGGTAGAAGGCGTAGTCAGCATAGGCGCACCAACTTAACCTTGTCTTCTGCTTCATGGATTAGTCGTTGGCAGAAGACATGGGCAACATAAGGACACCACTTGACCTTATCTTCGGCCATGTGAATCAGCCGCTGGCAGAAGGTACGAGAAGCATGGGCGCACCACCTTACCTTATCCTCGGCCAAGTGAATCGACCGAAGATAGTGGGAACATCTCTTTCGTACGGCTCCCTACGCAGTTCGACCGGCGTGTGAAAAGGAACGAGTCTAGAATGGCAATTAATCCAAATCTGACATCTTGACCCTCAAAGCAAAACACACTCAAGATGTTGTTCATGTTTGAATTGCATTGCCAAAACTCAGGGGTATCTCAAATCTCTGAAAGAGTTCTTCATCAAGACTACTACTTCTTTGAACGAAGAGATCTACAACCAGCTGACTTATGTGCTAAAGGGGAGTCGCATAGCCATCCAATGCCAAGTCAGGGTCAAGCATGAAGTCGGGGTGCAAAGAGGATCGAGTGAAGTCTTCGTTCACAAGAGCTTCTATTTATAGGCAGCAGCGTGACCCTGCGCCTACGCCAAATGGCAGTCAGTCAAAGCTCCGAGATTAACATAATGAATCTCGTATTAATGGCAATGAACCTGACATTAATGTGATGAATCTCATATTTATGGCAATAAAATTGCCACCTCGATTTTGTTTTAGTCAGTATTTCGAGTCCTACGCCGCATGCAGCGGCTAAGCTTTACAGACAAGTTGACAAGTCCAATGAGTTAAAGGATACTACGCCAGCAAGGATACTACGCAGACAAGGCCAATATGATCACTATACCTTAAAAACATCTACGCTCTTAAGGCTACTACGCCCTAAGACGTCAACTCCCCAGAAGTAGGCTACGTTATTCTTTGATTTCCCTTCGATCAAGGTGCATTTAATACAGTCTAATGACAAGTCCGAGTTCCTAGGCAAATGCTTCGAACAGAGTGCAAGCATACTTCGATGACGGCATCACAGGAATCAAAAAGACGCTGAACAGTTGGCATAGGCGTAGCACCAACCTATGCCACTAGAAGCCAAAAATGCTTCAAAGACTGAGCTGACAGCTTACATCATCACAATGATTAAAGTTTGTCAGAAACAACTGTGCAATGCCACATGGATTCTCTTCCATGCCAAAACATTTCAATAAAGCAAGTTCTAGCATAGGGTACCTACGCCCACAAGTCATCTTGTTCCTACAACAGGGGATCTCATATGCCAAATCATGGCGTAGGGAGCTCCTCTATTCCACGAAAGCGAGATCTTCGGGCAATGCACACGTACCATATATCATTGGCCCAGTCATGCTCATGAACGGGTGCCAACCACCCAAGATCTCAGCAACAAGTGAATCTCAACAAATGCCACGTATCAGCTCATCTGTAGCCAAAAGAAAAGTTACAACAGATTTAGTCCTATTATCACGCACGCGGCGCCCCTGTGCCCAACAGATCATGCACGTAGCGTCCCTACACACATGAGTAGATCATTCCATAAATCAGCTATAAATAGAAGGATCATTCCTTTATTCAAACACACAGTGCATCACCCATAGAGGCACACATTCTGAGAGTAAGAGCACACTTCAGAGAGCCAAATTGTCGTCAACCTTACAAATCAAACATGAATACTTGCAATTTTCTCTCGATCATCGTCGGATCATCCACGGAGTTAAGGAAGCAACATTCAACCTCCATCGTCACAAGTTCCTAGAAAAAAATTGTACTTAGGAAGATCCTATTAAGGATCAGTGTTTTGTACTTGTTTCGTTTGTTAATACAAAAGTTCATTCCAAACTATTCTTTATTTGCATCTTCAAACTTTAAGGTTGAGTTTCTCAGCTACACAACTCACTTAAGCCATATTCTCTCCGTAATCCTCATGGCGTCATTATAATTAATCCTTCTAATCCTCGTCTCAATACACTCACAACACTTTCTAATTTCTATATTTCTTAAAACCAACCTTTCCTTTATTTTCATCCTCGCTCCTCTTCAATCAGTCAATCTAAACATAGTTCTGCTTCTATGATTCCTCCCTCTTTATAACCACTACGTGCACCTTAATCCAACACAACTATTCAAATTTATAGTTCCTCTAGGATTCCTCACTATCCTGCATCAATAGAGGGTTTCCTAGTCTACTTAGGGTAAGATTTCTAACTCTACACTCTAGTCTTTAGCTGTGACTAACCACAGAAGATAAGAATATCACAATCAATCATTAAACTCAATGAATCCTTAAACTCCATAGAAGATAAGAATATAACAATCAATCATTGAACTCAATGAATCCTTAAACTTTATACTATACTTCTGTGAGTTATATATCAGATATGCTTACTAGTACAATTAATAATCTACCCCTTTTTACTATAAGTAATCTATTCCATTCTTACAAGTACACCTAACCATTTTATACCTATCTACTAGGTAAAGGTCAAGGCTGAGTTAAGAAGAAGTTTAGATCTAATACTCCTGACATACTATAAACTTATTTGTCAATCTTCTAGTCTTGGTCTTTTATAGGTCATTTCAAAGCTAGGCTCACCGTATATAGACATGGTCGCCTAATCTAACTCAGCCCTTCCTACTATATCGAATACTCCTAGGGCACCTATCCTTTTGATATTATCCTTCCATAATAATCTCTCTAGTACTTCTGTTCAAGGTTCTATCTTAGGCAAGGATAGCATGGTTTAGTCTAGTGATCCTAGTATCTCTCGTTAGGGTTAAGCCTTACACGCACTATATTCTAACTTCCATCTTGGGGAGTATCTACAAAATTCTACCCACCTTAGCTAATAACCTAGTCTTATAAAGCATGGATTCCTATATCTTCTCAGTAAGAATTTCTCATTTAGTGTGATGATAACATTCTATACATGCTTATTCCCAATCGTCAAGTCAAGTCTCATCGAATCGTTCTATTCTCAAGTCATATCTTCTGAAGGTCTTTCGTAAAGGTTGTCCTATTTTGTTCATGGGCTACATGTAAACCTAGGGTTCAATTGTATAATCTCTAAAGTCGCATCTCTAGTCAGTTCAGCCAGCATGAAAATCCTATCTTATCTTCCTAACAATTTTCGTAAAACTTCTCATCCAACTTCATCTTTTAATCAATTGGTAGGAATGCCTACCCATTGATTAAAAGAGATATGCCTACCAAACTATCCTCATACCTGGAAAAGAGAATGTCACTGCTATTTAATCGGTTACCCTAGTATAGGTGTCTATCCCATCCCATCTCGTCTTAGATAGTCTTCTACTGAAATATTTTATCAATCTTACTCCTATCGTACAATATAATTGAAATAGTTCATCAAGCATAGATGTTTGTCTTTCTGAAATAGGAAAAGATGAGAATCCTATATGAGTTTGAGAAAGGTATGTTCGATTACAACATGAGCTTCACGGGTGATAGTAGAAGTCAAAGGAAATTCAATAGCAATTATGGATTAAGATTCAAATATACATGTCACGCCCCAGTCCAAAATACATATAACTAGAAATGTAAGCATGTCAGCTGGTACGATCTTGAGTAAGTTCCCAATTTAATAGACTTATCCCAGAATGTACTACGATGTAGAAGTGTACAAACCTACGCTATTTCAACTAAGTCTCAATACACATATAAGTAAATAAATCAAGAATGAACAATATGTCATATAGTCGGCCGCCCTATAATATTAACACATGTTCGAGCAAACTCAAAAATGAAATAAGTTTGCACAACTAGGATATAAAAACAAGTAATAGAAAGATACTAGAGAAAAATGAAAGATAACATCTAACAAAATACCAGAATATTCGAGGATACCCATCATCACCTGCAGACACAATCATACCATCCGTCTATCTATTTTATAAGCTCTCAGCAACAACCTGAAGAGATCACCTGGTCCTCAAAGAGACGTAATCAGATACAAAAAATACGTCATAATATGAACTGAATCAATATAAAATAAAAAATTGGACCACAATACGGTCCAATATTCTACCATCAAAGTAATGAACCACACCCACAACCAAACAAGAACAAGGGGTGGCACACTATTCCGCGATAAGGCATTGTACAATGCTATGAGCAGGTATAAGTATAGGATCTAACCATTCTATGTGAATGCATGTAGGTGTATGGGTGGGTAAATAATAATATAGCATCAAAACACAGGCCAATGTCGGATCAAGGGCCGGTGCCTATAACCAGGTAACTATGAACTATGAATTGAACATGTAACTATGAACCAAACATGTAGCTATGAACCCATAACTGGGTAAGCTATGTACCGACACACGAACCTCTCGCACCGATGATCAGTCAAGTGTGTTAGCTCGTGCCGACTCCATGTACCTCACTTACAGTGTTGTGTGATACATCGTGACAAGTCATAGAAGTTATTAAGAATAACTTCACAATTTCGAGAACGTCCGTTAATACTAATTCACATACCTATACACACACCCTCCCTATATCGATGCCACCATCGATAGCAACCATGTCCAACTTGGACGCAAACTACTAAGGCTACCAATAACAACACAAGAACAAACAAAAATAATTTAAACAAAACAAGTACAAGTTATCTTACCTGGAACCTCTAGATAAGCATACAGTAATGGTCCAGCTTCAGCAACCATAGTCGGACCGTCATGAACTCCTAAACATAATAATATATACCAATCAATGACGGTACTAATGTATATTACATACCATCCAAAACAATACCATATACAGTCTAAACTATGTCACAATATAACTAATCTAGTCTATAACCAAGTATGGCTATATATACTATATAAGTATCATGCTACTCTATTAAAATAATATATTTAAAGTCATAAATATGATATATAATTATGTAATAAATATTAAAAATAATTTTAAATACTATCTACTTATATCATCTTCAAGAAAATATGGTATCTAGTTAATATATTCAACTCGTCACACCATATTGCCAATTGTCGTATCGGTTAAAAATAATCTAATAATACAAAATAATAATTTTATATTATAAAATATTACAATATTATGATAAATATTTAGAAATTAAATCATAAGAAGTCATGCTTACAAACATCAAGGATTTTAGGACAAGTTGGTGCAAAAAACTAGCATGTCAATCTTATGGAGATTCAATGGGCTTCGGTGACGAAAACAATGAAGATCCTGACTCAAAACCATACAAAACTTAATGAGAAATTTATACACATAGAAGGAGGGGTTAGAGACGGATTTTAGGGTGCTCACCAAGGGTGTCAGGGCTCTCGTAGGGCCTCATAAAGATGCATTGACAGCAGCTACGTCAGACAAGGTTCATCATGGACCAGCTTTCGTAAAACGCTCACCACGGGAAAACTGTTGATATCCACGTGAGGTGGCAATTGAAGATGTTAGGGGACACATAGGGGTACATGTTAGAGTTGGTTTGTTGGAGTTTGTTCAAAAAAAATAGGCAAACAAGGGTTTAAAGATCACCAATCCATTTTTCGGATTTTCTGTTATGGCTGAAAGTAGAGCTCAAGTTTAGCTCTCTACCAGCCAAACGAATGACTGTGGACCTTTGGAGGAATAATACAGTTGAAAAGGGATGTCTTAGGATCATCATGGAGGTGGTGGAAGGCCTAGAAGTGCTCGGAAAGGGGTCGAGAACCTTGAGTTGGCCGAACAGCTGGGGGTTGAGTACCTCGAAGCCTACGACAATTCCAAACTAATTGTGAGCCAGATTCGAGGAGAATATGAAGTTCGGCATGAAGACCTGATCCCTTTCTATTAAGTCAAAATTGAAACAATCTTAACCTTTATGATATTCTTTATAGAACACGTACCTAGGCTGTAAAATTTCTAGGCAGACGAACTCGTCGGCCTCATAGCTTCCCTGGACGTCCCTATTGGGATCCAACGTTCAGTTACGGTGATTGGTCAAAAGCTGGCTAGCGCTAAATTTTATGCCCCGCTCCCGGAGGTACGAACGTCCTCGTTTGGGCATGATATCGCGCAAGCCTAAATTGCACTCGTGCAAGGCCATATCCTAAAACGATCAATTGAAGCTAGACTACATAGTCACACAGAAGTGTCCCCATTGTAGCAGAAAGTAAATAATCACAAGTTGAAACAAATTCAAGCTCTTTATTGATATTCAAGAAGTATTACAAGTGACGCTAGGCCAAGATTACAATTTGCTTAAGCTCTCTCTCTCGAAACATAGAAGGTGTGCCAAGCAGCTTACAACATGGAATGATACATGGCGATGTTTCAATATATTATGTCCTGTATATGGTGCTTTAGCTCCTTTACAACGCTCCAAGGCTCCATAGTTGGCTTCGTGCCTTAACACGTTCGAGGGAATACTCTACACCAGATGAGGTTCTCTCCCATCCTTCGAGCAGTCTATGTAGTTATTAGTCCATTGCATGTACTAGTTGGGAGGCTAGCTCGTCCGTTCGCTATCACTACCAAACACGTTCAATTTAGTTTCGTGCACCAACTATCAGTTGTTGTCTTTCTAATCTTGTCTTAGGATCAGTTTTATGGCATATAATATAAACCTATCTCGTGTTACCGATATCAAGTGTCGTATAGGAATAACATGCACAACTTACCATATGATCTTTCCTGTCCAAGGAAAACCAAGTTAGCCAATATTTTATAGATAACGACTTGATAGAATTTTATAAGAAAATATGAGCATCATGGGTGTGTTTCTGCCTCAGGTGACGAGGTACTCAAGTTTTGTCAAGATGTGTTATACTTAAGCTCCGTTTATATGCCTTTCATTCAGTTACTCAGTTGTTCAGCTTACTCAAATTACTTGTTTCAAAGGACTTGCACGCAGATTGCCGACAGCGAGCCCACTTAATCTATATGCACCGGTCGCTGGCACCACAAGCCATTTGGACTATACATACGTGGTATTCGTAGTGACTACCAGACGCAATGGCTGGTATACCCTAATAGGCTACGCAATACCGACATTACGTCACTTGTGTGGCCAGACCCGTACCCAAGTCACCCGTACGACATGAATTCCTCCTAGGCCGGTACGATTCCTGGTCACCCAGTTTCTGATCGTCTGAGGAATCCTTCTTTCTCTTTCTTCGTGCATGAGTTGTCTGCGACCATTTCATATTCTCTTTTCATTTTTTACTTATCGGGCTCGCTGAGCCATAACGGATTATCGACTAGGTTAGCAGCGGCATTCGTACAGCGCGGGTAGTGAGCTTCATTGCATGTCCCCGACATACTGTTGGTAATCATTCTTTTCTTCTTTCATTTATTTCTATCTTTCATTCATGTCTTTCTTTCTTTCACTTATTCATTCATTCATTCGTTCGTTCGTTCATTCATTCATTTGTTCATTCATTCATTTATCATCATTATGCAGCTCCCGTTACGGGACTGTCTTGGTGATCCAATGGCCTTGAAGTCATTCCATGTTTCTGTTACTCGGCTTGAAATGACTATTTTGATAGTCTTTCTGCCTCGATTTAGTGAACAATTAATTATTTTGTGCCTCAAATTGGGGTATGATCTAACTGACAAGCATTTCATACATAATTGAGTGCATAAGTAAATCTACTCAAATGTAAGTTGTGCCTTGGCACAAGCGTGGAGTGTTGTATGAGATTTCAAGTAACATTTCCAAGTTCATTTCTATGTTCTACACAAGCGACTTAAGATGGGATTATTCCCTTAGCTAGATGCGTTAAGTTCTTCTATTAGCATGTAGGGGGTTATCGCCTAGCGATCTAGCAATATCGTCCATGTTATTATATGTCCAGGATAAGCAATAACAGGTTCATCGGAGCCACCCACCTTAGCGATGATCGCATAGGCTATGCGAGACTCCGAGCGCGCCTTTGCAAATCTATGTCTGGATTCTTCTGAGGGGCCAAATCCATTGCCTTTGCCTTAAGTGAGTCATTTCGCCGAGCAAGGCAGAATTTGATTCGTTGTACTTGTGCCATTTGAATCGACATTCTGCTTGGGCGGAGCGGGTCGTTACAAAATACACCACTTAGAATAAGTCTCATCCTCGAGACGTCCTGAGTGCAAGTCATCCTACCGTTCCTTAATCCAGACCATGCTCTCAAAAGATTTCAAGGTCCTAGAGTCTGTACAAGGTTTAGGACATTCCATGTAAATCTTAAGGTGGATGACAAACCAAAAGCCCCTCCTAAACTCATTCAAATAATCACTCATCTTACAAAACAGAAAACTGACGGTATACTACGGCATACCGATGGTATACCGATTCTCTTGTTCAGAATTAGTTCTGTGACAAAGATAGACATACCGACGGTATACCGAAAGGTACCGATGGTATAACATTTTCCCACTCAGAAATAGTTCTGTGATGAAAACCGGCATACCGATAGCATACTGAAAGGTACCGACGGTATACCGTGTTTCCACGCAAACAAGTTCTGTGAACGAAAATGGCATACCGATAGATACCGATGGTATACTATTTTTTCACTCAGAAATAGTTCTGGGACGAAAAATGACATACCGTCGGATACCGGTCTGAACCGACGGTATTCCGTCTTCCTTATGTTTGATTTTTGAATGTATAGATGTTTGTATTAAATGCTCCAACGGCTAGATTTATTACCGTCACTGTTCAGAATGGTACACCGACGGAATGTCGCGTATACCGACGGTATTCCGTCAGCCATACTTTTGGAGCATTAAGTGCCTTGCTCTCTTGGTTCTCTCTTTAAGGTGGTTGTGTCTTCTTTAAGAGACCATTCACTTGAGCCATAAATTTTTTCAACAACCAAGAGCCTCACCATTACTACTCTACCCAAAAGCTATAATTTGTCATCCTATCAAAAGTTCTAGAGTATTCAAGAGTTGTATTCTTCGATCTTGAAAGTGTTGGAGAAGATCAAAAGCCTTCTTTCTTTTCTATTAAAGTTGGCGAGCCTTCGGAGGAAAACTCGTGTGTGAAGTTGACGAGCCTTTGGAGGAAAACTCGTGTGTAAGAAGTTGACGAGCTCTTCGGATCCAAACTCGTGTTGAAGTTGACGAGTTCTTTGGATCCAAACTCGTGTGTAACTATTTACTCAAATAGTGGATTAAAGTCGGAGAGAGTTCCAGGACTGGAGTGCCCCTTGGGAAGATACCAGGATACATCGAGTGTTTGATTTTCTCTCTTTTATTATCATATAAATTGCTTAGTTCTCTTGGTAATAATTTTATTACCCTATTTACCCCCTCTAGGGTTCTACAATTGGTATCAGAGCTTTGTCTCTTGATTTGGACTAACATCCTTAGAGAGATCCATGGCCACTAACCCTAGTACCAACTCATTCCACAATGAGGGACAATCCACAAACAGACCTCCTCTATTTGATGGAAATAACTATAACTATTGGAAGATTAGGATGGGAATTTATCTAAAATCCCTAGACTATGATCTATGGGATTCTGTCGTTAATGGCATTTCTGTATCTACCATGGTTATTGAGGAATAGTCTCAGAAACCCTTAAAGATAGACTTACCGAGAATGATAAAAATATTGCTAGTCGGGATGCTAAAGCTATGAACGCTCTCTACTATGCCCTTGATAGCAATGAGTTCAATAGGATTTCTACCTACAAGACCTCCTATGAAATCTGGAGACTCGTGGAAGTTACTCATGAGAAAACTTCTCAAGTGAAGGAATCCAAAATTAGTAGACTCACCCAGGAATATGAATCATTTAAAATAAAATAAGATGAGTCTATTACTATTATGTTTACTCAAATTTATGATATCATTAACCCTCTCTCTTCTCTTGGAGAAATATCTCATTCATGAAAAGATTATAAAAATTCTCAGAGGTTTAACAAAAGGATGGAATCCTAAAGCCACCGCTATCATTGAAGGGAATGATCTAACGACTATGTCCCTAGAAACACTCATGGGAAAGCTCATGACGCACGAACCTAACATGAAGGATCAAGAGGAATCCTCTATTCAAAAGAAAAAGAGGGAAAAGGCAAAGGAGAAGGAGAAATCCCTTGCTCTCAAGGCTACAAAGAGAATCTCAAAAGACAGTTCCGATGATAAAAAAATTGCCCTCACCGCCAAGCATTTTCGAAAGTTTCTCAAGTTCAACAAAGCAAATCGTATAAGACGGTACAACGATGAAGAACCCGCTTGTTACAACTACAAGAGAATCGGAAACATCAAGAGAGACTGTCCTATAGCAAGAAAAGAATCAAGCAGATACGAGATGTCCCACAAAGGAAGCTCATCTTCCAGGAAATATGCCAATACTAGCATATGGTGTGAAAGTGATGCTAGCAACTCCGACAACGACAAAGAGTGCAAACATAATACAAATGTTTGCCTCATGGCAAATGAGGTAACAGATTATGTTCCTATGAATGCTCTTTCTTACAATGACTTAGAAAATGCTATTCTTGAATTACACGATGAACACAAGGTCATAAGAGGCAAGTATGAGAAATCTCTCAAAGAGTTTGAAGCTCTCAAACAAGAAATAGAAAGACTCTCTAACTCCATTTTTGATAAAAAAAGGAATTATTCTTTGTCTGACACTAATAAGAAAGAGTCTTTATGACTATCTCTACACGAGTCACAAGATATCATCAAGAAAAGGGACACCAAAATTCAATCTCTCAAAGAAGCATACAAATTTGCTATGCACAAGACTCTTGCTGCTAACCAAAGAGAATATGCTACCTCTATTAAGTATAATGACCTTCTTACAAATGGCAAGGAACATGTTGAGAGAAACCTGGCTCACACTAAGCCACAAGGGTATACCAATACTAGTCATATGCCTCACACTCACAAGAATGCAACACATAGGTCCATTTCTAATCAAGTGCATACACGAAAAGGACCTCTTAAGAAAAAGAACATTTCACATCATGCTTTCTACTATCATCATAGTACTCATACTAGAACTCCTCATACACTTCATACACCTAGTCACTCACTGTCCTATAGACCTATCTCACCTATGGTATGTCACTATTGTGGCCTCTTTGGACATACTTCTTACTATTGTCAAATGATAAAACATGTTGATATAAGAATATTTAAATAGGTTCCTAAGACTAACAATCAAGGACCCAAACGTTCTTGGGTACCAAAGTTTTCATCTTCAACTTGTGTTGTAGGTGAACCCTCCTTCGCATGCTAAAAAGCAAGTGGATCCTCGATAGCGGTTGCTCACGGCACATGACTGGTGATGCTTCACTATTCGCAACGCTATCGATGAAGAAAGAGGCACACGTATCCTTCGGCAACAACCTAAAGGGGTATATCATAGGGAACGGTAACATTGGCTCCCATCCTCATCCATGTATTAATAATGTTTGCCTTGTTACAAATCTCAAACACAACCTTCTTAGCATTAGTTATCTTACAGATAATGGTTATGATATTAAGTTTGCTAAACACAAATGCTTTATCACGGATAGCACTAGTGGATCGACTGTGTATGAAGGCATTAAAGAAAATAACATCTATGTTCTTTATCTTGTTGAGAGCACGAACAATGACAGATGCTTAGTAGCAAAAAATGATGAAAGCTGGCTTTGGCATATAAGACTTGGGCATGCTAACATGGATACCATCTTCCGAGTCGCCACAAAGAATCTCGTAAGAGAATTCCAATCATCTCCTTCAAAAAGAATATAGTATGTGAAGAATGTGAGAAAAGTAAGATGACCAAATCTTCTTTCAAATCTATCAACTCAGTAATTACTACTAGACCTCTTCAACTCATTCAAATGGACTTATTCGGTCCTAGTAGAATAGCCAGTCTTGGTGGTAAATACTATGCATTTGTTTTAGTTGATGATTTCTCGAGATTTACTTGGGTCATATTTCTTGTAAACAAAAGTGATACATTTCGTGAATTTGTTGGTTTTTGTAAACGTGTTCAAAATGAGAAAGACATTATGATCAACAAGATTAGAAGTGATCATGGGGAAGAATTTGATAATGTCGATTTTAAAAGATTTTATGAAAAGAATGGTTTTGGTCATAATTTTGCTTGTCCTAGAACTCCACAACAAAACAGAGTTATGGAAAGAAAGAACAGAACCCTTGGCGATATGGCAAGGGTCATGTTAAACCAATATAAGCTTCGCCAATACTTTTGGACGGAGGTCGTTAATACGGCATGTTATGTTATAAATAGGGTCTTGATTCGACCTATTTCTAAGAAAACTCCATATGAGACTTGGTTTGACAAAATTCCCTCAATTAAGTATTTTAAAGTTTTTGGATGCAAATGTTTTATTTTGAACACCAAAGATAACCTAGGCAAATTTAAAGAAAAAGCCCATGAAGGAATCTTTCATGGTTATTCTATACACAACAAAGGTTTTCGCATTTTTAACAAAAGAAGTCTCGTTGTCGAAGAGTCAATAAATGTCTCTTTTGATGAACTTAACATTTCTACATCATCCTCCTCTAATGATGTTGATGACATCTTTTTTGGTTTGGAGAATTTTTCTCTTGGAGATACTAGCACTTCCTTATCTAACATTGAAAGTGTGCCTACTCCACCCGAAAGTTCTCCACCAATCGAACCTCCTCCCGAAGATCTTCCTAGAGAATGGAGATTTGTCCCCCATCATCCAAAGAAGCTTATTATTGGTGACCCTTCATCACGGGGTAGCACTAGATTCTCTACTCAAGATCTTTGTATGAATGTGGCTTTTATTTCTCAAATAGAGCCTAAAAACATAAATGATGAGTTTAAACATAAATTTTGGATGCAAGCAATACAAGACGAGCTAAATCAATTTGAGCAAAACAAGATTTGGAAGTGTTCCCAAACCCCATAACCATCCAATTATTGGGACTAAGTGGGTGTTTCAAAATAAACTGAATAAAGATGGTTTTGTCACTCGTAACAAAGCTCGATTGGTTGCTCAAGGCTAAAACCAAGAGGAAGGCATTGACTACGATGAAACCTATGCTCCAGTTGCTCGTCTTGAATCCATTCGAATGCTTTGTGCTTTTGCTTATTTTAATAATTTCACCCTCTTTCAAATGGATGTTAAAAGTGCTTTCTTGAATGGTGTTATTAAAGAAGAAGTTTTTGTCAAGCAACCTCCTGGTTTTGAAAATTTTAATCATGTCTTTAAATTACATAAAATCTTGTATAGCCTCAAACAAGCTCCTCATGCTTGGTATGAGCGCCTCAGCTCCTTTCTTATTTCTCACAACTTTTCTAAAGGTAAAGTTAACACTACACCTTTTTTTAAATCTCTTAATAACACTCTTTTGTTAGTTCAAATTTATGTTGATGACATTATTTTTGGTTCCACTAACAATGCATTTTGTGTAGAATTTGCCAAAGTAATGCAGGACGAATTTGAAATGAATATGATGGGAGAACTTTCTTTCTTCCTTGGATTATAAATCAAGAAAGGTCCCAAAGGCACTTTCATCAATCAAGCCAAATATACAAAGGATCTTCTCAAATGCTTCAAACTGGACTCATCCAAATCAATGAGGACTCCTATGGCCACAACGACAAAACTTGATAATGATGAAAATGGTATTTCGGTTGACATTTGTAAGTATCGAGGTATGATTGGTAGCCTACTTTATTTAACTACTAGTCATCCGGATATTATGTTTAGTGTTTGTCTTTGTGCACTATACCAAGCGAATCCCAAAGAATCCTGCTTATGTGCCATTAAACGAATATTTTGATAAATCAAAGGCACCATTAACATGGGACTTTGGTATCCGAAATCTTCATCCTTTGAGCTTATTTGCTACTCGAATGCAGACTTTGCCAGATGCAAGATTGACCGAAAACGTACTAGCGGGACATGTCAATTCCTTAGGAAATCTTTGGTATCGTGGTTCAGTAAAAAACAAAACTCAGTTGCTCTTTCCACCACTGAAGCCGAATACATAGCGGCTGGTTGTTGTTGCACACAAATTCTTTGGATGACACAAACACTTATAGACTATGGCATTACTTCCAGTAGTACCTCCATCAAGTGTGATAATACTATTTCTATTAATCTTACGAAAAATCCAATTTATCACTCATGCACGAAGCACATTGAGATTAGATATCACTTTCTTTGTGACCATTAAATAAGGGAGATATTCATCTTTAGTTCATTGACACTACTTATCAACTTGCGGATATCTCCACCAAGCCATTACCCGAAGATCGTTTCTTCTTTCTTTGCCAAGAATTAGGCATCTTAGATCTTGGTTCCTAGTATCCTCATCCAACGGAACACCGATGGTACATTACAGAATACCGTTGGCATACCGACTTTCACTCACAGAAGTACTCTGTGTGGTGAACCGACATACCAATGGTATGGTCTGGAATTCCGTCGGCATTTCGATTGCGGCGGCTACATTTTTTTAACTATTTTGGGCCCCACAAAATCCTTTCCTTTCACATCCAACATCTTTTCAAATCCCCTTCTTTAATTCTACTCTATCATTTTCAACTTCCCTCATTAATTACTATTCATCCTTTTCATTTCTTTTCACATCAACTCCTCCATCATTTATCTCCTTCCATCTTTTCACCTTTCCATCCAATCACATCTCTTCCTCATTTATTTCTCTCTATCCCATCCTTATTTCAAAAACCTTCCCCTCTCTACCCCTTCCTCTTCCATATGGTTTAAAAACCTCCTCCTCTCCTATCATATTATTTCTCCCATCCTCTTCCTCTCTCCTCTCTCACTTTTGTTTCTACCACTCTTCTCCACTTCTTCATCCCCCAATGGCCCATTCCAAGCGCCCTTGTTCTTCTACCTCCTTTAACCCTTTTTTGTCGATGCCTTTTCCAAATGGCGGCTACGACCGTAAGATCTTCAAATCAAGTGTTGCCGCTGAAGCTTGGTTCCAGTACTTTGAACAACACCTTGTGTTCAAAGGCAAGCCGATCAACTGGAATCTCTTCTCCGGCCAGCTCTATCTGTTCCAGACTGCGGGACTCTCCAATCTTCTGAGCCGTCAAGTTTCGGTCAACCCGGTAGCTGTTTGCCTCTTCTACTGTAATCTTGTGCCAGACCTCGCCAACAACGCGATTGAGACTCTCGTCAACGATCACCACATCCGCCTCAACGCCCGCGATCTTGCCAAAATTCTCCATATTCCAAATCGAGAAAATGCTCTCCCTACTTTCGTCGGTCTGTTTCCTACTTACGAAGTCTCTTTTGACGAATTCTGAGGTATTATCTACAAAGGACGGGACCTTCCTGCCATTCCGTCTCTTTCCAATCAACTGGAACTGTTTTACTACGAGCTGCATCGCATCATATGTCACACCCTGTGTCCTAAGTCTGGCAAATATGATGCAATCACAAATGATGCCTTGGTCTGCATGTACTACCTATATTCCTGAAAGACTTGGTCTTTTGTAAAGACTCTGCTGAATGCCCTCTCTTCTATTCACTCTGCGGGGAGGTAAGCCCTCAATTATAGCATGTTTGTTACGCTCATCCTTGAAGCCAAAGGTATGGATCTCAGTCTTTGCCATACTGACGGTGCTCCCTTCTTTTTGGCTGTCTCCCGTACTACATCTGGCGACCCTCTCGTTCCACTCTTGCCTCTAGTTCTCATCCTACTGAAGCACCCTCTGCTCCTCCTCATTCTGGCCGCTTTATGCCTCTGACACAGTAGCAATTTGATATGCGCAGAGGAGCAGATGAGGACCAACACCCGAGAACTTGGAAACCTTATTCAGAATCGCTTTCATGACCAGTGCTACTTCATTCAGCGGACTCTTCAGGACCGCAACGCTTTTCTTGATGTCGATATTCAGGATCGAAACTTTCAAGGCACTTGTTTCTCTGATCCTAATGCCTACAGATTCATATATCCAGACGGCATTGATCCTTTTGGAGATTTTTAAGGAAACCCTGGTGATGATGGCGATGATCCGACAGATCAGTAACTTTTGGTCTTTTTTTGGTGATGGTCTAGTAAGCACTGGTGTCCGTGTCTAAGTGTGTCCTGTGATGTCCTTCGGGGACCAGTATCTTCCTTGTTTTGTTGTCTGTCTATTTTTCTTTGTCTTGTACGGTCCTGCGGGGACCTTATGGTTGCTTGTTAAATGATTCACTCCCGAGAAGGGAGCTTTATGGTTGTTTTAGGATCTTTCTCTATGTATGTACTAAAATCTTTCATTAATCTATGCATGCTTTTGTTTATTCCTTGTTCTCTTGATTGTTCTACTCTTTCTATTTTCATACTGTTATAAAATTCTCCATATTTAATAAAGTGACAAAGGGGGAGAACACGTGTTGAGGGGGAGTAGTCTACTTACGGGGGAGATACTCCTTAAAAACACGATGCCTTTTTGTCAACTATCAAAATAGGAAAGATTGTTGGCACATTGATTTTGATAATAAATAACTGTATCTTCCTGTTTTAGTTTTCTCTATCTCCTCAGGAAACAAATATACGATCAAGCTTCCTAAAGGCTACTACAAAAAGATCTGTTTATCAGAGCCACATATTAAGCCTAATTGGAGAACTTGTGGAGTACTTAAAGCAAGACGGAAGAGAAGCTACCACTTACTCAAAGCCTGCTCTCAAAAGATTTTAAGGTCCTAGAGTCCGTACAAGGTCTAGGATATTCCATGTAAAACTTAAGGAGGATGACAAACCAAAAGCCACTCCTAAACTCATTCAAATAATCATTCATTTTACAAAACAGAACACTGACGGTATACTACGGCATACCGATGGTATACCGATTCTCTTATTCAGAATTAGTTCTGTGACAAAGATAGGCATACCGAGGTATACCGTTTTCCCACTCAGAAATAGTTTTGTGACAAAAATCGGCATACCGTAAGGTACCGACGGTATACCATGTTCCCACACAAACAAGTTCTGTGACAAAAAATGGCATACCGATAGGTACCGATGATATACTATTTTTTACTCAGAAATAGTTCTATTACGAAAAGCGACATACCGTCGGCATACCGGTCTGAACCGAGGTATTCCGTCTTCCTTATGTTTGATTTTTGAATGGATAGATGTTAGCATTAAATGCTCCTACGGCTAGATTTATTACTGTTACTGTTCAGAATGGTACACCGACGGAATGCCGCTGCATACCGACGGTATTCCGTCAGCCGTGCTTTTGGAGCATTAAATCCCTTGCTCTCTTGGTTCTCTATTTAAGGTGGTTGTGTCTTCTTTAAGAGATCATTCACTTGAGCCATAAATTTTTTCAACAACCAAGAGCCTCACCACTACTACTCTATCCAAAAGCTTTAATTTGTCATCCTACCAAAAGTGCTAGAGTATTCAAGAGTTGTATTCTTTGATCTTCAAAGTGTTGGAAACGATTAAAAGCCTTCTTTCTTTGCTATTGAAGTTGACGAGCCTTCAGAGGAAAACTCGTGTGTTGAAGTTGACGAGCCTTCGGAGAAAAACTCGTGTGTAAGAAGTTGACGAGCTCTTCGGATCCAAACTCGGGTTGAAGTTGACGAGTTCTTCGGATCTAAACTCGTGTGTAACTATTTACTCAAATAGTGGATTAAAGTCAGAGAGAGTTCCGGGACTGGAGTGCCCCTTGGGAGGATACCAGGATACATCGAGTGTTTGTTTCTATCTCTCTCTTTTATTATCATATAAATTGCTTAGTTCTCTTGGTAATAATTTTATTACCCTATTCACCCCCTTCTAGGGTTCTACATGAAGATCCAATGATAATACCAATCCGTGTATAATCGTGTCAAGAATCATAAGTAACATTTCTAAATACTTGAATTATAGTGGTAATCAAAATAATAAAAACTATCAGATAATGTACTCGTCTGATACCCTGAGCAACTGGTATATATATATGTCCGAACTGGAGTCACATAGTCCTATTTAGAGCAGTACATGTTATAATGTGTTCATAATATAATAATTAAAGTGTATACTACAGTCTACATAACACTGTGTGTAACGTCCGTAGTTCATATTACGTATTTTGGTATACGTGTACGGAATCCCGACCCGTAATTAGACTTGTCTTCCTTAGCTTGATTCTGGTTTAATCTTGCCTTGGTTTATTTTGGGTTCATCCTGGTTCGACTTGTCTTGACTGGCTAGTCTTGGGTTTTGCATTGGCATGAGTTAGTTAGCATTTTCTGGTTCATGTGGTTTATCCTAGCCTTGGCCTGCATTGGGTTCGATTGGGTTCGGCTTGGTTGGGCTCGGTTTGGGTTGATATGGAAACCCCTACCTACCATCATCCGTTATTTATTAACCCAACAACCATTCTCTCTCCTCATTCATTAACCATTTACTACTTCTTTTCATCTTCTCATTTCTTTTCCACCGGGCACCACCGTAGGCAAGTACAACTTGCTTCATGGAGGAACTCAAGTTTTATTATTCCATTGTCTTCCTCACGAGATTCTAAGACACTTTAGTACTTAGCCTTTTTAGTTTCATTGGTTCATTCCATGTAGATCTAAGTTTGTTGCATTTTCGGATTTCTCGGTTTTGATCTACTAAACTGGCTTGTTTTCAAAAACTAAGGGTTCTATGCAGAAGGCATTCTGATGTTACACAAGTTTGATTTTGGAATGGTTGGATTTCATCGAGTCTTGACCGAGATGGGGCTTTTCTTGATCTCTTGAGCTTTTACGCCTGCTTGTCTTGGCCTTGGAAAGAAGAGATAGTTTTACGCACAAGTTCTTACGTGCTAGCGTAGTATTTAGTTTTACGCAAACGTTCTTACGTGCTAGCGTAGTATTTAGTTTTACGTATACGTTTTACATACCAACGTATCATTTACCCCTTTTTACGTACACATTTTACGTGCCAGCGTATCATTTACCCTTTTTACGCACACGTGTTAAACGTGCCAGCGTAGTATCCCCTTTACGCACACGCGTTGCGTGCCAGCGTAATCCTTTCTACGTCGAGTTCACTTGAACTCTACGCGGGGGCCACTCTCGCTCGCATAGAGTCGTGCTCGCGTAGACTCTCCCTCTCTCGCGTAGAGCCTTGTGTGCATAGAGTTTCACTTGGGTGCTCGTACGCGTAAAGTTTCGCTTGCATAGGGTGCTTGCTATGCGTAGAGCCTTGCCCGCGTAGAGTTCCCTCTCGTGTAGGGCTCTCGCTCGCGTAGAAGCGGTCTTTCCTTGGTCTTGCTTTCGTAACCCACTTATAGGCTTGGGGCCTCTTGGCCTAGCGTAGAGGTTCGCTAGCGTAGAGTATTGAGCCCCCTTTTGTGTACCCGATTATCTTTATGTCCTTACACTTTTCATGAACTTGATAATCACGAATTGATTGACATGACTGGATAGATAATTGTACATGGCATGGTATGACATGACATGACATGACAAGACATGACAAGCAAGCCTGATGGGAACTATTGAATGCTGTTACGACGGGTAGTATGACATGACAATAATGAATGGCCTGGACACCGTGGACGATTGTGTTTGTATAAATAAACCAATACTGTCTTGCATCATATCTAGGGAAGGGACCCCTGAGTACCACGGTCAGGGGTACCTACTGAAATTGACTAAGGCTAATAACTAGGATAACCCAGTAGTCATGAAGAGATTTCCTAGCTACAGGCAATTCCGTTATCTGGGCGCGCAAGTCGACTTGTAGCCTGCCGATGAGTAGGGCACATTTCCAGCACACTATCATGTGTTGCACCCTGTGTGAACGAATATTCGATCTGGATAACCTGGATGGTCTGCAGGGCTTGTGGCTGTTGGAACATCTCCTTGCATCTTGCTAGTAACTAGGCATGTGATAACCCTAGCTAGTTAAAGTATCAAGCCATACTTATTGCTTGGCCGTGATTGATTGGATGGAGTCTAACCCAATCTAGTCTTGTCCTGATCCTGTACAAGATTGTTACATGACCTGATTGCTTGTGCTTTACTTTATCGATAAATGGTGGAAACCAAGTTCCGTTCAGACGAAGGGCTACAACCCCGGTCCTTATTTGGTTTAGGGGTTGTAACTCGGTTATCTGAATAGTCCCATGGTTATCTCATCGTATATCGTCATGATTTTCTATATCTCTAGTTTTAATATGTTATTATATTTTATGCTAATTGCTGGTTTTAGTTCTTAAGTGAAGCCTCCTTTGTGGCACTTACCTTTTTTGGGATCTGACCCAGCTAGTTTTGCGTGGCCAGATACCGGAGCAGCTCCAGTGGATCTCCCTACCTTCCAGCCAGATGGTGACCACCAGGCGTAACCCAAGCAACGAGTAGATTTTATTTTTCTCTCCCACTCTATTGTAAAAATACACTTTTGAGGTGTTTAGCCGACGAGCACGTGTTAGCTCGATTGCACTTTACTTACTGTCTGCCTACAAGCTGTAGCATGATTAACAAATCCTAGTGTTGATCATGTATGACTGAAACTCTTGCTAGTCTTTATATTTTGTATGACTAGCTTCATGATCATCCAAATATATAATGTATGGGAAGCCTTACTATTGTATATTTGATGCTCTAACATCTTGTAACTGCTACTACTTGCTTGAGATTGAGACAATAGGCTTGTTCATGACCATAAGAGACTGATAGCTTGTAGTTAAACCCTCATGTATCTAGACAGCCGTGACTGTATAGCGAGGTGGATTCCGTTTCAATATACGTAGCTGGCTATGTATGCCCCCGCTCTCCAGTATTCTGGTTCTTGGGCGTTACATGGTTTAAGTGGTGGCCCATGCAGGTCTTATGAATCAAAATATGTGAGGGTTTACCGAATAGATGTCTCAATCAGCACTCGCCCTTGATCTCTGCTCGTATCCTCTGAATCCCTGAATTCTTGACCTGATCACAAGCTTGTATCTTTGATCTGTTCTAGTCCTTCCTTATTGTTTCATGTGTCATCTTCTTCAGCGATATTGTTCCTGGTCCTACGGATCGGCAAGGCGGAGCACCTCCCATGGGCCAGCAGCAACCTGGAGATCAAGCTCAGCATTCAGGAGTAGCCTCCAGAGTCGTGCCTACTGGGGTCAAGAGCCACCAGTTCAGCCAGTCCAGCCTGCAGAGCCCGATGATGGCACCTTGGTGGGTCTCATCAGGACATTGCTAGCATCTCAAGATCGTCGGGGCGATGTCCTGCACTAGGCAGTACAAGATGCTCTGAACAGAGGCAGCCATCAAGGGAACCAGGCAGCCAACAGCTTCAAGCATTTGAACCCTTCCTTCTTCGACGGCAGTGAGGATGCGATCGGCACAGATTCTTGGTTGCAGGATACAGAAGTGATTCTAGAAGCGACGAGGACGCTCGAGAATGAGAAGGTGGCGGTAGTACGCCTACAGTTATTGGATCTTACCCGCAGCTGGTGGACGGTGCAGGCCGTTGGATTAGTGGCACCTATTACGTGGACAGTATTTCGTGAGAGATTCCAGACCAAGTACTTCGATGCTGTAGCTCGGTACGATCTACAGACGAGGTTCACCAATCTGAAGCAGATGGGCAGGACGGTCGACGGATATGCGACCAAGTTTTCGAGACTTAGTCGGTTTGCTCCTACCTTGGTAGCGACCGAGTTCGACAGAGCCAAGCAGTTCCAACAGTGACTCCATCTAGTGATTTTATTGGCAGTAGAGCAGTTTGAGCATCAGACTTTTGATGCGGTATTGAGAGTGGCCAGGAGGCACGAGTATACCTCCCAGAGGATCGTGGACAGGACCAGAGGTCGGAAGCGATCTCATGGCCACATGAATCAGTCTTCAGCACCAGTTCCGGCAGCTATGGCATTGACAATTGAAACCCCGAGGCGGGCGGCCTCAGTGACATCGGTTCAACATTCAACCCCGATGAACCCTCGGCAGCAGAAGCACTCTTCCGCAGTGGGATATTCATATTGTGGAAAGTCAGGATATGTGGTGGTAGAATGTCGCAGAGCACAGGGATTGTGCTTGGTTTGTGGAGAACCGGACCACAGGTTTGGAAACTGTACGAACAGGGGGAGTTTCTCTTCTTCGACCTTTTCTAGTCCTTCGGTGAGAGGACCAGCACCAGTCCAGCAGAAGCAACAGTTTTCGAGGCCCTTGTCGCCTCAGTCCCAAGCCTTCCAGCAGCAAAACCCCCAGCAGTATGCCCAAGCCCAAGCCCTAATTCAGAGCAGACAAAGAGGTTTTTAGCAGAGGGGACCCGCACCCAAAGGACATGGTTAGGTGATGGTGATGACCGTAGAAGAAGGATTGGCACCAGGTGAGGTAGTGGCAGGTACTATTTTCGTTAACTCCTCTCCATCATCAGTATTATTTGATTATGGTACATCGCATTCATTCATGTCTATACGATTTACGACACGGATAGGAATGAAGCTCGAGTCGTTATCAGTAAGGCTCAATATACTTACTGGTAACGGTCTTGTAGGAGTAGATAGAGTATTTTCCTTGTGTCGGATCGTGGTTAGCGGTAGAGAGTTCCCCGCTAGATTGATAGAGTTCCCGATGGCCGATTATGATGTGGTCTTAGGGATAGATTTGTTAAGGAACCAGTATGCTAGGATAGACTGCCATGTTGGCAGGGTTATTTTTATCATTCCAGGCGAGCCAGAGTTTTTCTTTTCCCGAGGCGAAGTTGAACCTTCTCCTCCAGTACCGCGGATGGTAGTAGCAGCAGTACAGTTACCCCAGGTAGTCGAGGACTTTCCAGATGTTTTCACATAGGAGCTTCCAGGAATGCCGCCCGAGCGAGAGATTGAGTTTACTATCGACTTGATCCCAGGGACAGCCCCAGTATCGGAAAAAGTCTACAGGATGGCACCGTCAGAGTTAGAGATATTATACAAGATGATTGAAGAACTCAGGACCAAGGAATTCATTCGTGCAAGTGGATCGCCTTTGGGAGCCCCGATGCTTCTTATGAAAAAAGAAGGATGGTACGTCCAGATTATGTGTAGATTATCGTACCTTGAACTCAGTGACAATCAAGAACAAATACCCTCTTCTAAGGATAGATGACTTGTTTGATCAACTCAAGGGGCAGCAGTATTCTCGAAGATTGACTTGCGGTAAGGATACCATCATATCAGAGTCAGAGAGCAGGATATCCCGAAGTCAGCTTTTAGATCTAGATATGGGCATTGGGAGTTCCTTGTTATGCCATTTGGAGCAACCAATATACCAGCTGTATTTATGGACCTCATGAATCTTATTTTTATGCCATACTTGGATCAGTTCATGATTGTGTTCATAGATGATATCTTAGTCTACAGCAAGAGTGAAGCGGAGCATGAGTAGCATTTCAGAATTGTCCTCCAGATTCTCCGAGAGCACCAGTTGTACGCGAAGTTCAGTAAATGTGAGTTCTGGCTCGATCGCATTTCGTACTTGGGTCATATTATTACCAGAGGTGGGGTTGAAGTGGATCCCCAAAAGATAGTGGCCATTGAGACATGGCCAGTACCAAGCACAGTGGCGGAAGTTTGCAGCTTTCTTGGCTTGGCCGGCTACTACCGATAATTTGTTTCAAATTTTGCTCGGATTTCAGCACCTATGACCCAGTTGACCCGCAAGGATGCGCAGTTTGCCTGGACAACAGAATGTCATGATTCTTTTAAGAAGTTGAAGCGAGGCTTGTTGACGGCACCCATTCTCACGCTTCCAAATGGGATCAAAGGATTTTCAGTATATTATGATGCTTCAGGTAGAGGTTTAGCATGTATTTTGATGCAGCATGGGAAGGTAATAGCTTATGCGTCACGTCAACTTCGTGATCATGAGAGAATTACCCGACCCATGACTTGGAGTTGGCAGCAGCAGTATTTGCACTTAAGCTTTGGAGACACTACTTGTATGGAGATAGGGTAGAGATTTTCATCGACCACAAGAGTCTGAAGTATGTATTCACCCAGAAGGATCTCAACATGCATCAGAGAAGGTGGCTAGGGCTACTTGTAGATTATGATGTCAACCTGCAATATCATCCAGGGAAGGCTAATGTAGTAGCAGATGCGTTGAGTAGGAGAGCCGGAGTTTATTTTCTCACAGCGCAGCCAGAGTTCTTGGTAGATCTTCAGAAGATGGATATAGAAGTGGTCCTTCCTACCAGTGTGACATTGATGGCCAGTCTGCAAGTTCAGTCCCATATAGTTGAGCGGATCATGTTAGCTCAGTCAATAGATTCTAAGCTTCAGCGGCTTATGATAAAATGTGTAGCAGGGCGAAGACCAAAGTTATGTATCCATGAGGATGGTACACTTCGGCATGGGAGACGTCTTTGTGTACCCAGTAGAGATATCAGACAGAAGATCATGGAAGAAGCTCACAGTTTTCAGTATTCTATTCATTCCAGAGGCACAAAGATGTACCGTGATATCTGTCAGCACTTTTGGTGGAATGGCATGAAGAGGAAGATAGCCCGGTTTGTCTCTCTGTGTTTGGTTTGCCAACAAGTTAAAGCTGAGCATCAGAGACCGGCTGGACTTCTTCAGCTATTGTCGATTCTAGAATGGAAGTGGGAGCATATTACCATGGATTTCGTGACTGGATTATCAAGGTCCCCGCCCGGTAGAGATATTATTTGGGTTATTATAGACAAACTCACGAAGGTGGCTCACTTTCTTCCGTTCAGAGTTAGTCAGTCGACGGCTCAGCTAGCAGAGATGTACCTCAGGCAGATTGTCAGATTTCAAGGTATACCAGTCAGTATCACCTCGGACAGAGATTCAAGATTTACGTCGCACTTTTTGTGCAGTCTGCAAGAGAGTTTGGGAACTCACCTCCAGTTCAGCTCAGCTTATCATCCGCAGACAGATGGCCAGTCAGAGCGTACCATACGAACCTTGGAAGGTATGTTTAGATCTTGTACACTCGACTTTGGTGGTTCGTAGGAGGATCACCTGCACCTGGTGGAGTTCTCGTATAACAACAGTTTCTAAGCCAGTATCCAGATGGCACCATTCGAGGTACTGTATGGTAGGAAGTGCAGATCCCCGCTAGCATGGGACAATATTGGAGAAAGGCAGATGCTCGGTCTGAAAATGATTACTCAGACAATGGAGGTGGTCAGAAGAGTCAGAGATCATCTTCGCCTCGCACAAGATCGCCAGCGCCATTGGGCCGATTCTCATCGGCACCCCCTTGAATTTTCTATCGGTGACCATGTATTCCTTAGGATCTCGCCTAACCGTGGCATTATTCATTTTGGCATACGGGGAAAGCTTAGTCCTAGGTATATAGGGCCGTTCGATATCCTCGAGCGAGTAGGAGATGTGTCCTATCGTCTCGCTCTCCCGTCGTCGTTGCATGAGGTGCATGATGTCTTCTACGTATCCCAATTGTGACGGTATATCTCGGATCTGAGTCATGTTCTTGATTATTCAGAGTTGGTTATTGGTACCAACCTTTCGTATGAGGAGAGACCCGTATCCATATTAGACCGAAGAGAGAAGATACTCATGAACAAGACTATTAGTTTAGTCCGTGTTGCTTGGGGTCATCACTCTCTAGGTGAGTCAACGTGAGAGCATGAAGATGATATTCGATCGCGATATCCAGACCTGTTTGACTCGTAAGGTATAATGTCCTTCTTATGCCTTATACCATCAGCTTCCTTGCTTGCATGAATGATTGCTTGATTGATTGCCTAGTTATAACTTGCTTGTGATTAATATAGCTTGTCCTTGCCTCTCTAGCCTCTTAATTAAATTCCGAGGATGGAATTCTTTTAAGGTGGATAGAGTTGTAACACCCGTAGTTCGTATTACGTATTTTGGTATACGTGTACGGAATCTCGACCCGTAATTAGACTTGTCTTGCTTAGCTTGATCCTGGTTTAATCTTGCCTTGGTTTATTTTGGATTCATCCTGGTTCGACTTGCCTTAACTGGCTAGTCTTGGGTTTTGTATTGGAATGGGTTAGTTAGTATTTCCTGGTTCATGTGGTTTATTCTGGCCTTGGCTTGCATTAGGTTCGGTTGGGTTCGGCTTGGTTGGGCTTGGTTTGGGTTAATATGCAAACTCCTACCTTCCACCATCCCTTATTTATTAACCCAACAACTATTCTCTCTCCTCATTCATTACTTATTTACTACTTCTTTTCTTCTTCTCATTTCTTCTCCACCGAGCACCACCGTAGGCAAGTGCAACTTACTTCAGGGAGGAACTCAAGTTTTATTGTTCCATTGTCTTTCTCACGAGATTCTAAGACACTTTAGTACTTAACATTTTTAATTTCATTGGTTTATTCCATGTAGATCTAAGTTTGTTGTATTTTCGGATTTCTCTGTTTTGATCTACTAAAATAGCTTGTTTTCGAAAACTAAGGGTTCTATGTATAAGGCATTATGATGTTACGCAAGTTTGGTTTTGGAATGGTTGGATTTCATCGAGTCTTGACCGAGATGGGGATTTTCTTGAGCTCTTGAGCTTTTACGCCTGCTTGTCTTGGCCTTGGGGAGAAGAGGTAGTTTTACGCACACGTTCTTACGTGCTAGCGTAGTATATAGTTTTACGCACACGTTCTTACGTGCTAGCGTAGTATTTAGTTTTACGCACATGTTTTACGTGCCAATGTATCATTTACCCCTTTTTATGTATACGTTTTACGTGCCAGCGTATCATTTACCCGTTTTACGTACACGTCTTAAACGTGCCAGTGTAGTGTCCCCTTTACGCGCACACATTACGTGCCAGCGTAATCCTTTCTACGTCGATTTCACTTGAACTCTACGCGGAGGCCACTCTCGTTCGCGTAGAGTCGTGCTCGCGTAGACTCTTCCTCGCTCGCGTAGAGCCTTGTGTGCATAAAGTTTCACTTGGGTGCTCGTACGCGTAAATTCTGCTTGCTTAGGGTGCTTGCTATGCGTAGAGCCTTGCCCGCGTAGAGTTCCCTCTCGCGTAGGGCTCTCGCTCGCATAGAAGTGGTTTTTCTTTGGTCTTGCTCGCGTAGGCCATTTTTAGGCTTGGGGCCTCTTGGCCTAGCGTAGAGGTTCGCTAGCGTAGAGTCTTGATCCCCCTTTTGCGTACCCGATTGTCTTTATGTCCTTGCACTTTTTATGAACTTGATAATCATGAATTGATTGATATGACTGGATAGATAATTGTACATGGCATGGTATGACAAGTAACTGACATGATATGACATGACAAGACATGACAAGCAAGCCTGATGGGAACTATTGAATGTTGTTGCGACGGCTAACATGACATGACAAGAATGAATGGCCTGGACACCGTGGACGATCGTGTTTGTACAAATGATCCAATACTGTCTCGCATCATGTCTAGGGCAGGGACCCCTGAGTACCACGATCAGGGATACCTGCTGAAATTGAATAAGGCTAATAACTAGAATAACCCAGTAGTCATGAATAGATTTCATTGTTACAAGCAATCCCGTTATCTGGGCGCACAAGTAGGCTTGTTGTCTGCCAACGAGTAGGACACATTTCCAGCATACTGTTATGTGTTGCACCCTTCATGAACGGATATTCGACCTGGATAACCTGGATGGTGTGCAGGTCTTGTGGCTGTTGGAACATCTCCTTGCATCTTGCTAGTAACTAGGCCTGTGATAACCCTAGCTCGTTAAAGTATCAAGCCGTACTTATTGCTTGGCCATGATTGATTGGATGGAGTCTAACCCAGTCTAGTCTTGTCCTGATCCTGTACAAGATTGTTATATGACCTGATTGCTTGTGCTTTACTTTATCGATAAATGGTGGAAACCAAGTTTCGTTCAAACGAAGGCTACAACCCCGGTCCTTGTTTGGTTTAAGGGTTATAACTCGGTTTTCTGAATAGTCCCATGGTTATCTCATCGTATATCGTCATAATTTTCTATATCTCCAGTTTTAATATGTTATTATGGTTTAGGCTAATTGCTGGTTTTAGTTCTTAAGTGAAGCCTCCTTTGTGGCACTTGCTCTTTTTGGGATCTGACCCAGCTGGTTTTGCGTGGCCAGATACATGAGCAGCTCCAGAGGATCTTCCTACCTTCCAGCCAGATGGTGACCACCAGGCGTAATCCTAGCAACGAGTAGGTTTTATTTTGCTCTCCCACTCTATTGTAAAAATACACTTTTTAGGCGTTTAGCCGACGAGCACGTGTTAGCTCGATTGCACTTTACTTACTGTCTGCCTACGGGCTGTAGCATGATTAACAAATCCTAGGGTTGATCATGTATGACTGAAACTCTTGCTAGTCTTCATATTTTGTAAGACTAGCTTCATGATCATCTAAATATGTAATGTATGGGACGCCTTACTATTGTATATTTGATGCTCTAACATCTTGTAACTGCTACTACTTGCTTGAGATTGAGACAATAGGCTTGTTCATGACCATACGAGACTGATGGCTTATAGTTAAACCCTCATGTATCTAGACAGTCATGACCGTATAGCGAGGTGGATTCCATTTCAATATACGTAGTTGGCTATGTATGCCCCCGCTCTCCAGTATTCTGGTTCTGGGGCATTACACTATGCCTCTCTAGATCAAAAGTCAACCCTTGGTCAACTCTTAGTCAAACTAAGTCAACGTCTAGGGTTTGGTCAACTGTCTAGTCAAATGAGTCAACTCTATCTAAGCTAGTCATAATTCTAACCATAGACCCACATACTCTAGGAGATAGAACTATATCACATACATATATATCATGCATGAATTCTCAACAAGCCACATATACTATGGTATCCCAAATCACATATATCATCTATAGATACTATCCACTTACCCTTGGCCCATATCTCAAATACCTGAACTATTAGTTAATATCTTAGCTCCAGGGTCAATACCTTGCATAAACTAAATTTTCTAGTCCGTGCTTGTCAATACCTCATTTGTAGGTCTATATCTTGAAGGTATTAGCCATAATAGCTAATATTACCAAGTATCAATGCATATATCTTACATCTCTACTAGTTACCTACTATCTAGGATTATTTTAGCCAATTTATCCTTTATATATACATGGATGTATCCAATGCTTATTACATATAATATTACCTTTACCTACCCATAACATATACCAATATACATATATATCATTATATCAATATACCAATATACCCTTCTATTCCATTACTTGTCAAAATTACCCCAGGATATCCTATGCTTACCATACCCTACCAATCATACACACATGGACTCATTCATCATACTCTTGGCACTCGACATCTTGATATTATCTATTACCTAGTTCTAATACCCAATATCCTAGTATCTTGACCAATACCATATCCGCCCATATACTTATCCAACTAACTCTAATACTAATACTTGATACCTAATAGGATACCTTACTCAAGTCTCAATACTCACTTATCCTTATCATGATACTTCATGATACCAATATCCTCATAATGCCCAAATATTATACTAGTACCTTTCCCAAAACTTTAATACCTTGACACATAACTTATCTATATTTGGCTTACTTGATAGCCATTTGTATCAACATAAACACACACTAACTAACACATATTACCTAACAATAATATATATATATGTACTACATCATACATATTCTTGACAACCTATGATACCTGCATTCACTTGATATCCATACTACATAGGCTTATAGGATACATAAGATGACCATGTCGTATAGTCAGTTTTCTATTTAAAACTAATACTTTACCTATTAGACCTATTCACTAAATTCTAGGATTAAAGTATGTCGTAGCCCTTCATATTAGCTTTCCGAACCTTCAAACGGATCGCATTTTTGTGTCCGAAAGCTCCCGAAATCGCAAAAACACCGAAACGCATTCGTCTTTGAGATAGTTGACACTTAAACAGTTTTACAAAAAGTTTTAAAATGAATTTGGCCTATTAATATATATATATATATATATATATATATATATATATATTTTTCTTTTATATATATATATATATATATATATATATATATATATATATATATATATATATATATTTAGAAAGCTAACTTTGATACGGTTCTTTTAAAAAAATGGGAGATTAATCGAAGTCTTGAACTAGGAGTTATGGCATTTCTAAGTTGCTATGGCTACTAGAACATGGATGAATATTATGACAAATTTGGATTATTTTGGACGAAAAAAACACATGTATATACCCAAGTCTAACCATTTATATCATGATATACCATGACACAACACCACGTATTCTATTTAGGATACATACACCCAATCCCGACTCAAAAAGGACACGAAAGTTCCATTGGGAACACGTATCGAACACTTGGTGGTCATAAATTCGATTTCTCCCAATTTGTATTAAAATGAAATAGGAAAAACCTTCAAAAAGGAAGATGAGAGCCTTAACTCCTCTCTAATGTTACTCTAATAAATGTAGTTACACTAATGAAATAAAATAGAAGGGTTTAGAGAGCTCATACCAAAAGGGAGATGGATTCCCAATATAAAATTCCTAGATCTAGATCTCCACCAACCTTTAAGGCTCGAAATCCTTCCAATCACTTCTTAGCTAGCCAATAGAGGCTTCTTCTCTCCAAGGGGAAGAGAATGAAACGAATTTAGCACAATTTGGAGGAAATTTGGGTGTATGAGCAATTTGGAGAAAAAGCTCCTAAATTAGGGCTTAAAATGAAAATGGAAAGGGGAAGAAGATGAAGTGGGGCTTTAATAGGAAGGTGGGCTGCCAAATGATGTTAAACTTAGGGTTTGGTTAATTAGAAAAGGTCCATTACACCCCTCCCTTTAGTTTTGACAAGTTAGGGATTGAACCTCCCTTCCAAATTAGGTGTTTAGTCAAGTTTTCTAACTAAATCTTCTAATCTTGCCAAAGACTAACTAAAGGTCATTTAGGCTAGTCCTAACCATCTAGTTGGATGGTCATGATAAGTTAGTTTAGGTCCTCTAGGAACACTAATCATTATTCTAGTCAAAGGCTAACCATTAGTTATATAAAAAATAACACACGCACCATATTAATTATTTAAATAATTAGCCAAAATATAAAGTTTAGTTTTCAAAAATAATTAGCACTCAAGATATAATATAAAACCACACTAATAACAGTAATTAGGAAAAAGTCAAAAATACCCATGTTCCAGGAAAGTGGTGTGACAATATCTACGACTCGAACAATACATATCTCAATGCAAGTCACTAACTAGACTCACACTAACTCTATATGAACCGTCATACGAACCGCTCGCACAGGTAGCTAGTCGAATGCGTAAGCTCATGCCAATACAATGTATCTCACTCAGGTGTCGTGTATTGTTGCGTGACAAGGCATGGAAGTTATTGTGAATAACTTCACAATTTTTTGTGTATGTCTCTTATACACGTAAGTCACACACACACACACACACACACACACACACACACACACACACACACACACACACACACACACACACACACATACTCACTAAACATCGATCCACCATCGATGGCACCCAAGTTATACTTTGCAGGCACACTACTAGTGTAACACAATAGCAATACATAAACAATATCATGAAATTAAAACAGTAACAAGATGGCAAGTTATCTTGCTTGGATTTACAGAAGGAATAAAGTATTTGTCCGGTTTCAACCTCTATAGACAAGTGATCACGAATTCCTATAAAATATAAATAAACTAAATAAATATCACCATGATACTTACCGTATACATACTTACCTTATATAGACTAAACTAGTCATAAACTAGCTATCTTGGTCATAACCATACATGTACCAAATCTACCATATATGACAATATATTACCTTATAAAAATAATATTTTTATATCATAAAATAGATAACATTTCTGGAAAAATAAATAAATAATTTATGGCCATATATATATATATATATATATATATATATATATATATATTAACAATTTTTAGTCGTAATGTTTACATAACTATTTTATCTAAGTGGCATGGTGCGTGTGTTATTTTTTATATAACTAATGGTTAGCCTTTGACTAGAATAATGATTAGTGTTCCTAAAGGACCTAAACTAACTTATCATGACCATCCAACTAGATGGTTAGGACTAGCCTAAATGACCTTTAGTATATATTAGGCATGGTTACTATTTCTTGTACAATGATATGTAGCCATGGATGCAAACAAAACATTTTGGGACTCACAAGATGGTAATTTCGATGATTTGTTTTACGGCATAATTTGTTCTTCAAAGATGTGAAGATTCAAGCATTAAAACAACAAAAATATGAAAAAGTAATTGAAGAGGATTGTAGATAATCGAATTACGATGATTTTCATATATGATTTCAATGGTAAAGGTTATTCTAACTAGATCAAAACCTACGTATACTAAACAATATCAATTCTAGACACACTTTGGTAAAACATGTGCCCCAAAAATCTAGAAATTCTTGTACAAAGGTAGTAGACACATATTGGAGTCCAACATTTTTGGTTTCGTTAATTTTGGATTTCTACAAGTTGAGAAAATGCGTTTAGAAAGATGATATACCTGCTGTGTTTTACATATTTGATCGGACTGGGTTATACCGACTTCGGGGCCTTGCGTCGATCTCCATAGGAGTTGTGGTGTCTTGGGCACTTGCTACGGTGAAAGGGGGTGATGTTAGAAGAGTTTTAGAGAAGATGGAAGGGGAGAAAAGTTTGGAATTTAATAGAGTTTGTTGTTTGGTTTCAGAAGGGGTGCGCATGGTTCTGTTGGAAGAATTCGCTCGGTTTCTGAGGTGGAGAGGAGATGCATGGCAAAAAATAGGGATTTTAAATATAAAAAATCAAAGGCTTATGGGTAAATATTGATTTAGGGGAGATTTGGTAAGATTTGTAGGAGATTTGATACTCCGTTCAAAAGATGCACCAAGATACGTCCAAAAAGGATTTAAACAGAAATCTATTTTAGGAAAGTTGTCATGGAGTTGGTTTTAAAGAAGATTTGATCAATGTGGCAGTTTTTGGTTGGTAGAATTTTTGTGATTGATTTGAGTCTAATATGTCTATATTCTTGTATGCCACTTAAAAATAAATAGCACATGGAAACCGAATAGAGTGGGACACCATTGGCTTGTGTGAAGTAGACTCAAAATAGATCAATATCATATATTAGGTCAATTGGGTTGGACCGATGTTGAGTTCCAAAATCGAATTGGACAATACGACAAGTTTTACGGTAGATAACTTCTTGTCCTAAATTGACTTAGAAGTTGTGCGAAGCAAATAGAATACAAGAAGACATTTTTGAGTGGGATATAATATGCCAAATCGAAGATAAACTTGTCTAGGTCAAAACTCATGAAAGAAGTTTCTAGAGTTTGGCATTTCTTACGCTCCAAAAATCAAAGCTACGCAAGAGTACATATTATGATCATAAATAATAGTAGAAAAAATATCCACCAATAACTATATTCATCAAAATAATAAAAATAGCCTGACTTTAAAAATCCAAGGGGCTTACACTCGGCTAATCAACAGTCATAGCAAAGGCTTTGCCCTGCTGAGGTTCTCCCCTCTGTTGGTGTTAGGCAAATCACTGATACTGAGTGGGGAGTGGTGGGCATCACGGTACAATGCAGTTCGCATGTTCTAATACAACTTGCAATATTCACAGGGCATCATGTATTCTTCTATTTGTTGAATTGAGATAAAATTTGATAATGATTGTCACGATCCGCACCCTAGAGTAAGGGCACGAGACGTGGGTACGTCCAGCCTACGCCGCAGTGTCGGCGGTAGAACGCTGTCCTAGGTCACAACATCTAACAGTTGAAGGTAAAAACAGTTATACTCCCCGAATGGGGGTGACATAACAGAATATAACTCAATCACAGCTAAGGTAGAACAAGAATAAGATAGAATGATAACAGATGATAATATCCAGGAAGAAACATCACAGAGATACAATCCAGAATTCTAAGTGTCTATAAATAGATACATGTCTCAAATATCTCTGAAATCCAAATACAGTAATCCAAGTAAAGTAAAGACAATCCTAGTCTAAGGGAGTGTCATCTACTGCTAGTGGATCCTGCTGCTGGTCCAAGTCCAGGCACTCGTCTAGTGTAGCACCGTAGTAGGTAGGGCAGAACGCCTCAGCCTCGTCCTCTGTAATATTTTAACAGGTCCAGTCAGGACAGGAGTGAGCACAGTACATCTCAACAAATCATAGCAGGTCAGAATATATAATCATGCTAGAGAGTAAGATACAAGAACCGAAGAATAATATGATAAACAGGAAAGACTGTAAATAAATAGCTACATTATATAGAGAACTAACAGTGTCTAGTGATTCAGAGCACAAGATGGTTATGTAAACGACACGATGTTATACACGAGTAATCTACAGAGGTTGTACACGAGTAATCTACTGGATTGAATACATAACCACTTCTACTCCCCCGCCCCAATCAATACACAAGGATCTGGCTAAGTTATGTTATTGTATACGAAGGTCATATGAATACATGATTATACACGATTCACACGTTTCGTACACGAATGTCACAAATACATGGAGTACACGATGTTCACGATAAAGTACACGAACACGAAATACCCGATGTATTCGCTAAGGGGATAACATCGCCCAACAAGATCCATATAGTACTAATCCGTGTTTTCAACGTGTCAGCATCATGTAAAGTAATCTAAAGCAGGAAATATACTCCTAATGCAGGATATGAAATGATCAGAGAATGTACTCGCCTGTATCTGGTAAATCTGGAGAATATATGCTGTCCGAGAAGTGGTGTCTGTCTCCTATAGAACAGTACAAGTCACTATGAGTCTACAATGATAATAAGATGCAAATCAATGCATTCTACATGAATCTAGGTCAATCTAGACCAAAGTCAACTCTTGGTCAACTCTGGTCAACCCTAGAAGTCAAACTAGGTCAACCAAGTCAAACCTAAGTCAAACTAGTCTAACTAGTCTATTCTAGGTTCTAACAAGACTAATCTAGGCTTACTAGGCAATATCATGCCTAACTAACCTATAACACATATCTACACAATATAGGATACACACACTAATATCTAATACACATATTGACAAGGCTATAATGTAACTTAGGATACATAACCTATAGCCACTCTACAATATCACCCATACACTATATATATCTCACATATATATATAAAAGAATACACACTCATATATTATATAGGATACATATATATATACATATGTATAGAGAGAGGGGACTCAAAATATTCAAGTGTAGGTGTGTGTGTGTCAAGTGAGGCAATAGAGTGGGTGTGAGGAAAGTGTGTGTGTTAGGGAAATTCTGAAACAGGAAAAACAGTGTGCTAATGTGTGTGAGTCTAGAGAGTGGAGGTTAGTGTTCATGAGAGTGTATGTGTGTGTATATAGAAACTGAGAAAACAGTGAGTATACCAAGTTGGAATCAGTGAACCAATGCATAGGTGTAGCAGGAAAATTAGTAAAAAAGGAAATCTGGAATAGTGTATACATTACAATGTGAAATAGGAAAGGGAATCAACTCAGTTCAACAAAACACATTCAGTCCAACAGTTCACATATAAGGAAAAAATGGAAATTAATCACATGGAAAACAAGGTTTAAGAAGAGTAAAAATCTCAGTTAATAGGGAACTAAAGCTATGGCAAAAAGGAAAGGAACCCAGTTCAGGGAATGGGAAATCAACTCAGGCATTTAACTTCTATTTTCAGTTTAACAGTAAATCGAAAAGAGAAAACTCAGTTTTTTGCATTAATCATTGAATCACATCAGTTATCAGTTCATCAATAGAAAAAACTGGAAATCTCAGGTTATATAAAACACATCTCAGTTCAAACCAACATACTCATTTCCAAATCTCAGTTCAAATGAACCCCAAATCAATAATGTACATTCTCAGGTTTTAAGGAGAACAAACATTGAAATAAAATGAAAAGGAAATCAATTTCAGGTTTTAGAACCATTTCAGTTCAATCCCATATATTTGATTAACACAAAAATCATCTAACAGTTCAAAGAACAGTCCAGGTAAAACAGGAAATCAGTGAGTAACATTCAGAGATTTGATCTCAGCTACCCAATGAACAAACAGTTCATAAACTCAGGAAAATAGGCCATATTGTTCAGGCATTTAGAGATTTAGTTCTAGAGTAATAACTTAACAGTTCAATACATTCAAAACCCCCCCAATTCTCAGGTTTATGGGAAAAACCATATCAGTTTTAGGGAGAATGTAGCCCAGGTTATCAGCCAATTCGAAAACCAACCCAATATTCAAAATCTCATTCTCACATCCAAAAGCCTATATTTGAATTTAAAAACTTAGCTAACATGATTTATAATATGTGGGGATAGTTTACAGTGAAAAATATTACTAAAACAGGGATTTATTTGTTAGGAAATTAACTGGGAAAACCATGTATCAGCTCGTATCAGGAAATGCCATACAAGGCCTCATTCGAACCAAATATTCTACCAAAACTTATTCTATTGTGAAAACCAAAGCTAACATTGATTATACAACACATATAGGATCTAATAAATCAATTAAAACTAAAATTAAAAGCATTTAAACGAATTAATCACAAGAACACAAACACTGTGCACAGAACCGCACAGTGCACGAACAGTGCATGCACGAATCCGTGTCCGACACGACACAAGGGTTCGTGTCAGCCTGGGGTTCGCATGTCAGTCATGAAAACGACACATGTGTTAAGTCTCGTGGGTCAAAATGCTGTGTGCACAGAGCAGTGCCGCCCGAGTAGCAGGGCATGCCACCTGCCCGCGCGTGCGTGTACACAACCGCGTGTCTGCGTCGAAAATCCAACACGACACAACACGAAAACGTGTTCAGAACACGAGAAATGCATAAGCGAGGTCAAGATCTATTTTCCTATTCAAACACAATCCACAAAATCAAACAAAATGCCCTTTGAGGCATTTCGTCGAACACGTTCCTATACACGTTGATACGTGTCCGATACGGACACGAAATTGGCTCAAAATCTAGGGTTAGCCTATCCTACTGTTAGGTTAGGTTTAGGACATCCTAGAAATGAAATTAAACAGAATTTACATGGGTTAGAATAGATTATACCTATTGATGTCAAATTCTCACAAAAGCCCCAATTGGAATGGTTCCTCAATCCACCAAAACTTCCCCAAATTGATCCTACTCTAAAATATTCTTACACAAACAGAAATAACAGAAGAATTAGGTCCTAATGCAATTGATTTGAAGGAAAATAGAGTTGAAATGGATTTCTTATGATTTTAGAAAGATGGAGACTCACCTCTTCCAAAATAGCAAATAATTCCTAAGGATGCTAGCCCTAATTTCTAGGAGGGAATTAAATAGGGGGAAAGGACCAATGTGACTGCCATGGGATGATTAGGGTTAGGGTTGGTTCGTGGTGTGGGCCTATGGGCTATTAAGCCTAAGTCACAAGTCATGACTTGTGAAATCATAAGCCATTTCTAAATCAATTCAAATCCTAGTTCTCCAGATTGATCCTAATAATTAATTATCACTAACTTAAGTCAACCTAGGTTTCCATATCCTAATCACATAGTCATAACCTAGGTTAGCCACTAGGTTAGTCTCCAAAGTCGACATAAGTCAAAGTCAAACTAAAACACCAAAATCAATTATACTAAAAATCTCTAAAAATCACATTAATTCCAATAAATCTAAATAATACATAATAATTCCAAATAATTCTCAAAATTTCAAAAATGACCAAAATGACCAAAATGACCAAAATACCCTCAAGCTAGAAAAGTGGTAGTGACAAATCTACCCTCCTTAAAATAATTTCGTCCTCGAAATTAAAGGCGAAACTAAACTGCTGAGAACGATAGAAAAGTATACCTCAAGGTCCAAAAAGATAGGGGTACCGCTCGCGCATCTCATCCACTCGCTCCCAGATAAACTCTCCTGGAGAATGATGCCTCCATGCAACGCGTACCAAGGGTATCACCTGGTTCCTCAATACCTTCTCTCGGCGATCCAGAATCTCCACAGGCTGCTCTGGATAACTGAGAGTAGGTCCAACCTCAATCTCCAAATGATCGAGCACATGGCTGGGGTCAGCAACGTACCATCTCAACTGTGATACGTGGAATACGTTGTGAAATCCCACTAGTGCAGGTGGCAAGTCTAGCCTGTATGCCACGTCACCGACTCTCCCGCTGATAACGAAAGGGCCGATGAAGCACGGGCTAAGCTTCCCACCTCCACCAAAACGTATCGTACCACAAGTCGGAGATATCCGCAGAAAAATCATGTCTCCAACCTAATCACAAACAATGTCTCAAGTTACTAAAAATCAAACATGATCAATCAAACAAAACAAAATACAACCTACTTATAATCCTATCTCTAAATCTGTACCTCAAACTCCAGCGGCCTCCAGTGGCTATCGGCCCAGTGCCGATGTCTGTCCTGCGCCATGCGAAGTCTGTCCCTGATGATCTTCACCTTCTCGGCTGCGTCAACAACCATCTCTGGTCCCAGTAAAGCTCGCTCTCCAACATCATCCCAAGATAAGGGTGTACGACACCTACGCCCGTACAGAGGCTCAAACGGTGACATCTTAATGCTGGCCTGAAAACTGTTATTGTAAGCAAACTCCACCAAATATAGATGATCCTCCCAGGAACCTCTATAATCCAGGACGCACGTCCGTAACATATTCTCAAGTGTCTGAATAGTCCTCTCTGACTGTCCGTCCGTCTGGGGGTGGTATGCAGTACTAAACTTGAGCTGAGTGCCAAAGCTAGTCTACAGACTCCTCCAGAAATGGGAAGTAAAGCGACTATCCCGATCTGAGACTATGCTGACGAGAACTCCGTGAATCCTGACTATATGCCTCATATACAACTCTGCGAGCCTCTCTGTAGATGTACCCACCTTGAATGGCAAAAAGTGGACCGATTTGGTCAACCTGTCAACGATGACCCAAATCGCGTCTTTTCCTCCTGGTGTACGCGGCAACCCCGATACAAAATCCTTGGTGATATATTCCCACTTTCACTCTGGAATGGGCAACGGCTGCAATAATCCTCCAGGCCTCTGCCTCTCTGCTTTGACCTGCTGACAGACTAAGCATCTAGCTACGAAGTGGGACACCTCCTGCTTCATCCCGTACCACCAGACATGCTCTCGCAGATCCCTGTACATCTTGTTGGCACCAGGATGTATAGAGTACTGCGATCTGTGAGCCTCCTGTATGACTTGCTCTCTGAGCTCCCCACTGGACACATATAACTGGGAACCGTGCCTCAGGGCACCATCCTCTGCAAGTGAAAACTCACTATCCTCCAATCCTGTACTGATCTGCTCTCGAATATACCGCAGAGCTACATCCTCGAACTGTGTCGCCTTGATCCTGTCCATCAAGTCCGACTGTATCTGAAGGCCCCATAACTGCCTCTGTACTCCGGGCACAATCACCTCAATCCCAAGGCTCTCCAAGTCTGCAAGCAAGTGCCGATCCATAGTCAAACACATGGCTGTCGGATACCTACTCAAGGCATCGGCAACCACGTTGGCCTTCCCTGGGTGATACTGAAGTGAGATGTCAAAGTCCTTCATCAACTCTAGCCATCTGTGCTGCCACATGTTAAGCTCTTTCTGTATAAACACATACTTCAAGCTCTTGTGATATATGAAAATCTCCACCCTCTCGTCATACAGATAGTGCTTCCACAACATCAAAGAAAAAATCACCCCTGCCAGCTCCAGGTCATGGGTAGGGTAGTTCTTCTCATGGGGACGTAATTGCCTAGAATCATAGGCAATCACCTTCCCATGCTGCTGTAAGACACAACCCAGCCCCTTCCCTAAAGCATCATTATAAACAGTGAATCTACCTGATCCTGAAGGTAATGTCAGAATCGGAGCTGTCGTAAGCCGCTTCTTCAACTCATCAAAAACTGCCTGACACTCCTCTGACTAAACATACTCAGCATCCTTTCGGGTCAACCGTGTCAACGGCTCTGCAACCCGGAAGAAATCCTACACAAACCTCCTATAGTATCCTGCCAGCCCCAGGAAACTCCTGATCTCTGCCACTGAAGTTGGCGCTGTCCAAGCCTCAACTGCTACAATCTTCTTGGGGTCAACTGAGATACCATCTCCAGTCACTACATGCCCCAAGAAGTCCACTCGGTCCAAGAAAAACTTATACTTGGAGAGTTTCCAATAAAGCTGCTCCCTTCTGAGAGTCTCTAGCACTACCCGCAGATGCTCTTCGTGCTCCTCCTCTGTCTTGGAATATACCAAGATGTCATCAATGAACACCACCACGAACTTGTCTAAGTACTGGTGGAACACCTTGTTCATTAGATTCATAAACACTGTTGGTGCATTGGTTAGCCCAAATGGCATAACCAAAAACTCAAACTGCCCGTACCGCGTCCTGAAAGCGGTCTTGGGAATATCCTCCCCCTTCACCTTCACCTGGTGATAACCCGACCTCAAATCAATCTTGGAGAACACCCGAGCTTCGCTCAACTGATCAAACAGATCATCGATCCGCGACAGTGGGTATCTGTTCTTGATTGTCAGGTTGTTAAGTGCCCTGTAGTCGATACACATCCGTACTGACCCATCCTTCTTGGGTACGAAGAGTACCGGTACACCCCAAGGTGAAGAACTCGAACGGATAAAGCCCTTGTCCTGCAGCTCATTCACCTGCTTCTTCAGCTCCACCAGTTCACTGTTGTTCACTCAATAGACATGCTGAGAAATCGGTTCCGCACCGAAAACCAAGTCTATCGAGAACTCTACATCTCTGTCCGGTGGAAGCCCTGGCAACTCCTCTAGAAATACGTCCTTAAACCCTGCGATCAAGGGATACGGAGCCACCTGCTCCTCAGCTGAAGCTCCATAGAAGACTCCGCCATCCTGTTCTGCCTGCCGTCGGGTGTACTCAAACTCTGGCTCTCCTGGTGCCCCGAACAAAACTCTACCCCCACGACAATCAATACGGGTGTGGTGTCTACTCAGCCTGTCCATACCTAATACTATATCGTTGTTCGGTAATGGCATGACGAGTAAACTCACTCCCAACCCTCGGCCTCCCAATAAGACGCTCCGTCCTCTGGAAACATCACTCACGAGGATGACCCCACCTCCGGTCGTGATCTTACAGGTCCTAGACAATGGTTCAGAAACAAAATTGTGTCTAATAGCATATGATACTAACACAAAGCTGTGGGAAGCCCCGGAATCAAAGAGTGCAAATGCTTGAAGGGAGTCGAAAAGAAACAAACCTGCTATCAGCTCTCCTATGGCCTCGGCATCTGTCATGACCCGCATCCACCGTGAGGGTACGAGTACGTAACAGCGCCCAGCCTATGCCGCAGTGTCGGCGGTAGAACGCTGTTCTAGGTCATGAACTATAACTAACTAACATGAAATACTCTCCAAATTGGAGGCCAAATACAGATGTACAACTCAATCACAATATAAGATAGAATGTAGCACGATGAAATAGATAAAAAAATCCTCAACTGAGGTACAACATAAAAGAAATAACAAGTCTTACCAACTACCAGTCTCAACATCTCTAAAATATACAACTCTGAAAAATAAAGACAACAACTAAACATGAAAAAAAACAGTCTAAGCTGTCTACACTAAGCAAGGGTATCATCCTCAGCAGCTGCCTTAACCTCCCCAGGGGTCCAGGTCGCGAGTGTCATCTAGGCAAGCTCCAAAGTAAGGGGTGCAGGGTTCCTCATCATCCTCTGTAAAATTTTCAATAGGTCCAGTCAGGACGGGAGCGAGCACAATACATCTCACGCAGATCATAACCGGTTAGAGAATATAAACATGCAAGAGAGTACGATACATGAAACTAAAAGAAAGTACATGATGTAAACAGGAAGAGAACTGTAATAGAAATATCTACTATAAGTAGAGAGCTACCAGTGACTAGTGATTTTGAGTACAAAGTCGACATATGAACGGCTGGATTTGCACATGACTATACTAAAGAGGTGCACATGGCTATACTACTTTGGAATTGTTCACATGACTATTTATACTCTCCCATACCCCAATCAATACACAAGGATCCAAACAAGTTATGTTACGTACATGGTTTCCAAATGAAACCCATAAATGGGTGCACATGAAATATACATGAGAGCTCATACATGAGTGCACATGAAGTTCACATGGGGGCCCATAAACGGGTGCACATGAAATTCACATGAAAGCTCATAAATGAGTGCACATGCAATATAGGTTATACACGAGATACATGGGAAACACGATCGATTCATGAGAGCACATGAGAGTACACAAGCGAGCATAAACGTGCATGATGCACATGAATAACATGAGAGCGAGGAATACACGATGCACATGAAACACACAAATCAGTTGGAAAATACAAACTTAGGAAATACAATCAGTCTAAGTGTTCTCAGGTTTGATGACAGGAAAAAACATAATAGAGTGTGGGTGTATATACATTCAATTTTTTCCAGGGAACAATGCATACATATATTACACAATCATGCATCCATTGATCTCAGGACCTATCAGTCCATGTATGCGCACAAGACAATGTGTGACAGTTAGTTTATGGTGTGTGTTCATGTAAGGGTGAGTGTTAGAGTGAGGGAAATGACAGATGTGTGCTTGTGTGTATATAGTGTTGAGGAAAAAAAGTGTGTGGAGGGGTGCAACTATTTCAGAAAGTGTGAATAGGCTTGACATATGTGTGACAAGTAACTAGAGGATCAAACCCCTGGTTTCAATTCAATGCAATGAACCAAACCCCATTTCCTTAACAGCCAAAACTCAGTTAGAAATTTCTGAACCATTTTACAGTAAAAAATTAGGAAGAATAGTTCACTTGATCATTCCAATTTCAGTTCAAAACTGGGATGTCAAGTCAAGTATTTAGAATAGAAATCAATCCCAGCTTAGGATTGACAGTAAGAAAAATATGAATCAAAATGACAGTTCAAAAGAATTTCAAACCCAAGACAGTTAAATACATTATCAAACCCAATGCACTGTCTAATATTCTCCTTCTATGACATAAAGCCTAATCAAATATAAACAAAATCGATCTAACATGAACTAATGATATGGTTCACAGGACAGTGCATTCAAGGGTAAAATTTTCAGGTTTCATAACAGTGAATGAAGACAGTGGCCTGTTGACAGTCCAAAATTCCAATTCAAAACCCTATCTCCTAATGCTAATCACAACCAATCATTTAGGTAAAACAAAATATGTGTAAATGAGCTAACAAGGCAATTAAACATCACAACAATCGGATTTAAATTCTGAAAAAAGAGGGAAGAACAGTGGTATCAGGAATTTACAGTTCAATCAAAAAATAGGGATTTCACCCAATTTCGAATATCAAAACATGGCAAAAAACCAAACCAAAGGTTGGTAAGCATTGTGTACAATGTGTACGTGTCTGGGTGAGTGCACTCATGTCCAAACAAGTTGACACAGGGTGTCCAAACATGGTAAATACTGCACATCAGAAAACAGGGAAAATATTCCTCGTGCAGCCGTGTCGAGCTCGATTGGGCTCGACACAGAGCTCGAGATATGTCGTGCTTGTGCACACACGTGGAGAGGACCTAGGGGTGTGTGTCCACATGTCAGCACAGCCCTCAACACGTGTCCTGTCCAAGAAAAATGAGCGTATCAGACGCGATTTCCGCGTGCGTGCACACAGTGTCAAATTCGTGCGCATGCGATTGCTCTCAAACCACTGAATAAAAACTCACAAAAATTTGTGAGCCTCGTGTCAGTCACCTAAATAGTGTCCAAACCAATTTTTGTGTCCAGAGGTGTCGTGTACAGGGAGTTATAGCCCCCGAGTTGCAGGGCACTGCCCGTGAGTGCTGCGAGCGTGTTCATGTCCTATTTGGAAACGGACACGGCTCGAAAACCAACTCAGTCCTGGGGGAATTAGTAAACACATTTAAATCAACATTTTCATTCAATTACTTTTCTAAAATAGAAAATAAATTTCTGTTGTGACATTTAAACAAACACCTATACACACATCATGACACGTGTCCGATACGGACACCAAACGGACACGAAATGACACAAATCCAATACCTACTGCTAGGGGAAACCTAGGGCTTCCTATCCATGTAAAGAAAACTAAATTTGGTAGAGGGAATATGGATTTACCTATATGTTGAAATTACAATAAAATGCTCCAAAAGGGGGGTTTCTTCTTGTTAGCCAAACTCTCCAAATTGTCCCAAAGCTGGGATTATCCTCTATGAACAGCAAGAGGGAGACAATTAGAATCTAATACAAGTGGTTTGAGCCAAAAAGGAGTTAGAATGGGAAAGTTATGGATTGGGGAAGATGGCTCTTACCTCTTTCTTCAAAAACTTGGAGGAATTAATAAAAGAGGCAAGAACAAATGGAAGAGCCATTAAATAGGGTGTGGAACCCTAGGTTGGCTGCCATAGGCTGATTAGGGTGAGGGTTTGGGTACATGGTGTGGGCCTATGGGCTTTAAAGCTAGTTGTTTATTTAAGGTTTAGTCACAAGTCATGGCTTATGACTTAAATCTAACTTAAGTCAAATAACCATACCATGGGTCAACTCTAGTCTAACTAGGGTTACATGACCTAACCGAGTCCAAATACAACTAGGGTTAGCTTCTAGGTTAGCCTACCAAGGTCATTGCTAGTCAAAGTCAACCTAGTCAACCCTCATTCAAACAATTCCAAAATAAATTCTAAAAATTCCCGTAAATTCAAATAAATTATAATAAATCCAAATTACCCTATAAATGTCAAAAATACCCTAATCACATGGCTAGGCTCTAGGGTAGGCAGTCTCTACTGTTCACTAGCACAACACCAAAATCACAAGTCGTGAATTTAAATAGTTTAAAAATAATTAAAAATCACTAAAAATTATAATATGAAATAAATATCATTAAATAATAATTATAATTACAAAATTTCAAAATTTTCCTCTTTTGGAAAACTAGGTGTTACAATCCTACCCACCTTATAAAAATTTTGTCCTCGAAATTAAGATGGTAGCAGGCCTTCTAGGTCAAACACCCCACAAACAAAGTCTCAAACATACCGTTAGATAATCATATGCGTCTGTCCAAAATCATGATACTCAGAATCTTCATCGTGCTAGTGAGCAAGGCTACGATAATCACAGAGTCCTCGACTAAGGCACATACCTCTAGAATTATGGTATTTAAAATTTTTGCATATCGCATGCTTGGCAGCGAAAACCTTAAATTTCCACACCCGAGAAATACGTCCTAAATCTGACTATATATTCTCACTATGCCAGCTAAACACGACCATCGAAGATTCTCGATTCCATAACCAAGGTGACCTAGCCCATATGATTCATCTCAGAAGAAAATTAAACATAACACAAGAACAACATGACAGAATTAATAAATCAACAAGGAACAGAGGGAATCGAAATTTCAAGGCAGTTATAAGAGGCAATTGCGGAAAGGAAATCGAATAGAACGAAACCTGCAGTAAGATCTCTACTAGCCTAAGCATCCTCGACTGTCCTGCCGAAAGCTCGCTCCTGCTGGCCTCCCATGGCCTGCTGCTGATGCTGCATGTACCTCTGCTGCTGAGTTGGTAAGGGTACTTCCGTCTGCTGGTCTACCGGAGCCCTAGCTCCTGCTCCCTGAACTGTTTGTCCCGATGACTCGGGACACTCTCTCAGACGATGATTGGATCCTCCGTAAAGCAAACATCTGCCCAGCCTCTTCCGGCATTCGCCCCAACCATGCCCTGGTCTCTTACAGAAGGGGCAAATAATAACTAGCTGTTATTCCGGGGCCTGCTGCTGCCTCTGTGGCTATTGCGTCTGCTGAAAGGGTACACGGTCCTGAAACTGTTGCTGCTGAAGGTAAACCCTCGGCTGCTGATACTGCTGCTGGAACTGCTGTTGAAACTGCTGCTGAATCTACAAACGGGGTACCTGCTGCTGAATCTGTAGGTGGGGCCTCTTAGCCGGTCCCACACTGCCACTAGCTCCCTGAGTATCTCGCATCCTCTTCTCCTTCAGCCCAAGATCGTCCTCCGCTGTCTTGGCTCCTACCAGAATCTGCTCGAAAGTGGCGTCTCGGTCGCTCTAATTAGTATATGACTTGATCTCTCTGATTAAACCCCTGCGGAACCTCCTCGCCTTCCCGACCTCGGTAAGATCCTCGATGAATCTGCTCAAAAGGCTAAACTTTCTAGCGTACTCCTCAACGGTCTGGTTTCCCTGAACCAAACTCTCGAACTGTGCCTCCAAAGCAAGGAGTACGGTATCGGAAAAGAATTTCTCCTTGAACAGTTTCTTAAACGCTGCCCAAGTCTGACCGGCTGTACCAATCCTCGGGTCCGTCTGGTACCAGGTACGGGCCAAGTCCTACATCTGACTGACGGCTGCCTCGATATGTAATCCTGCTGGTATCTGTGCCAATCGGAATATCTCCTCAATGTGCTCTATCCAATCGTCAGCGTATATGATGCCCTCTGTACCCTTGAAGCCTCGGGGTTCCATCTTCTTGAAGGAATGGATGTCTGGAGTCCTCGGCTGATGCGGCTGCATCTGGCCTCCCTGTGGCTGAGCAGCCACCAGCTCTACTGTCGTCCTGACTAACTGGTGAGTATCTTATATGCTCTGTCGGATATCAGCAGACTGGCTCTGCTGTATCTGCTGCTGAAACTCCATGAATCGCTGGAAGAGGGTAAACATCTGAGCCGCATCTACTATCCCTGAAGGTAACTGCTGCTGGTACATAACTGGATTGACGGGGGAAGACCTCCGGACAGGTGGAGGTGCGCTCCCAAAAGCTGTAGAAACTCCTATATGAGCAGAAATATGGGGTACTGTGGTCCCAACATCCACAATCAGGCGAGGGGTGGTAGGCCTCTCACCAGCGTCTGCTGGGCCAGAGCGATGCGATCGTGTCTCAATCACCATCCTGGAGACAGATCAAACAAGGAATCAATACTGAGATAGAATCGATAATTCAAGGGAGGATAGTTATTCAAGGAAGCAATCTTCAACAGGAATTTAGATGGCAGGAATCCAGTTAAGAGTTTTTTCTAATGTGATTGAGTACCTCAAAATAATCCTAATCCTACTGCAGGCTGTAGTGATACTCTAATTCGAATACCACTACACAAACTCGACCTGCATGGGCCACCACTAAAAACGTGTCACGACCCGCACCCACCGTGAGGGTACGAGTACGTAACAGCGCCCAGCCTATGCCGCAGTGTCGGCGGTAGAACGTTGTTCTAGGTCATGAACTATAACTAACTAACATAAAATACTCTCCAAATTGGAGGCCAAACACAGAGGTACAACTCAATCACAATCTAAGGTAGAATGTAGCACGATGAAATAGATAAAGAAATCCTCAACTGAGGTACAACATAAAATAAATAACAAGTCTCACCAACTAGCAGTCTCAACATCTCTAAAATATGCAACTCTGAAAAATAAAGACAACAACTAAACATGAAAAGAAACAGTCTAAGCTGTCTACACTAAGCAAGGGTATCATCCTCAGCAGCTGCCTGAACCTCCCCAGGGGTCCAGGTCGCGAGTGTCATCTAGGCAAGCTCCAAAGTAAGGGGTGCAGGGTTCCTCATCATCCTCTGTAAAAATTTTAACAGGTCCAGTCATGACGGGAGCGAGCACAATACATCTCACGCAGATCATAACAGGTTAGAGAATATAAACATGCAAGAGAGTACGATACATGAAACTGAAAAAAAGTACATGATGTAAACAGGAAGAGAACTGTAATAGAAATATCTACTATAAGTAGAGAGCTACCAGTGACTAGTGATTTAGAGTACAAAGTCGACATGTGAACGGCTGGATTTGCACATGACTATACTAAAGAGGTGCACATGGCTATACTACTTTGAAATTGTTCACATGACTATTTATACTCCTCCATACCCCAATCAATACACAAGGATCCAAACAAGTAATGTTATGTACATGGTTTCCACATAAAACCCATAAATGGGTGCACATGAAATATACATGAGAGCTCATACATGAGTGCACATGAAGTTCACATAGGGGCTCATAAACGGGTGCACATGAAATTCACATGAAAGCTCATAAATGAGTGCACATGCAATATAGGTTATACACGAGATACATAGGAAACACGATCGATTCATGAGAGCACATGAGAGTACACGATCGAGCATGAACGAGCATGATGCACATGAGAACATGAATAACATGAGAGCGAGGAATACACGATGCACATGAAATACACAAATCAGTTGGAAAATACAAACTTAGGAAATACAATCAGTCCAAGTGTTCTCAGGTTTGATGACAGGGAAAAACATAATAGAGTGTGGGTGTATATACATTCAATTTTTTCCAGGGAACAATGCATACATACATTACACAATCATGCATCCATTGATCTCAGGACCTATCAGTCCATGTATGCGCACAAGACAATGTGTGACAGTTAGTTTATGGTGTGTGTTCATGTAAGGGTGAGTGTTAGAGTGAGGGAAATGACAGATGTGTGCTTGTGTGTATATAGTGTTGAGGAAAAATAGTGTGTGGAGGGGTGCAGCTATTTCAGAAAGTGTGAATAGGCTTGACATATGTGTGACAAGTAACTAGAGGATCAAACCCCTGGTTTCAATTCAATGCAATGAACCAATCCCCATTTCCTTAACAACCAAAACTCAGTTAGAAATTTCTGAACCATTTGACAGTAAAAAATTAGGAAGAATAGTTCACTTTATCATTCCAATTTCAGTTCAAAACTGGGATGTCAAGTCAGGTATTTAGAATAGGAATCAATCCCAGCTTAGGATTGACAGTAAAAAAAATATGAATCAAAATGACAGTTCAAAATAATTTCATACCCAAGACAGTTAAATACATTATCAAACCCAATGCACTGTCTAATATTCTCCTTCTATGACATAAAGCCTAATCAAATGTAAACAAAATCGATCTAACATGAACTACTGATATGGTTCAGATGACAGTGCATTCAAGGATAAAAATTTTAGGTTTCATAACAGTGAATGAAGACAGTGGCCTGTTGACAGTCCAAAATTCCAATTCAAAACCCTATCTCCTAATGATAATCACAACCAATCATTTAGGTAAAACAAAACATGTGTAAATGAGCTAACAAGGCAATTAAGCATCACAACAATCGGATTTAAATTCTGAAAAAAGAGGGAAGAAAAGTGGTATCAGGAATTTACAGTTCAATCAGAAAATAGGGATTTCACCCAATTTCGAATATCAAAACATGGCAAAAACACAAAGCAAAGGTTGGTAAGCATTGTGTACAATGTGTACGTGTCTGGGTGAGTACATTCGTGTCCACACAAGTTGACACGGGGTGTCCAAATATGGTAAATACTGCACATCAGAAAACAGGAATTCCTCGTGCAGCCGTGTCGAGCTCGATTGGACTCGACACAGAGCTCGAGATATGCCGTGCTTGTGCACACGCATGGAGGGGACCTAGGGGTGTGTGTCCACATGTCTGCACATCCCTCAACACGTGTCGTGTCCAAGAAAAAATGAGCGTATCAGACGCAATTTCTGCGTGCGTGCACACAGTGTCAAATCCGTGCGCGTGCGATTGCTCTCAAACCACTGAATAAAAACCCACAAAAATTTGTGAGCCTTGTGTCAGTCACCTAAACAGTGTCCAAACCAAATTTCGTGCCCAGAGGTGTCGTGTACAGGGAGTTATAGCCCCCGAGTAGCAGGGCACTGCCCGTGAGTGTTGCGAGCGTGTTCGTGTCCTATTTGGACACGGACACGACTCGAAAACCAACTCAGTCCTGAGGGAATTAGTAAACACATTTAAATCAACATTTTCATTCAATTACTTTTCGAAAATAGCAAATAAATTTCCTTTGTGACACTTAAACAAACACCTATACACACATCATGACACGTGTCCAATACGGACACCAAACGGACACGAAACGACACAAATACAATACCTACTGCTAGGGGACACATAGGGCTTCCTATCCATGTAAAGAAAACTAAATTTGGTGGAGGGAATAGGGATTTACCTATATGTTGAAATTCCAATAAAAAGCTCCAAAAGGGGGGTTTCTCCTTGTTAGCCAAACTCTCCAAATTGTCCCAAAGCTGGGATTATCCTCCATGAACAGCAAGAGAGAGAAAATTAGAATCTAATGCAAGTGGTTTGAGCCAAAAAGGAGTTAGAATGGAAAAGTTATGGATTGGGGAAGATGGCTCTTACCTCTTTCTTCAAAAACTTAGAGGAATTAATAAAAGAGGCAAGAACAAATGGAAGAGCCATTAAATAGGGTGTGGAACCCTAGGTTGGCTGCCATGGGTGGATTAGAGTGAGGGTTTGGGTACATGGTGTGGGCCTATGGGCTTTAAAGCTAGTTGTTGATTTAAGGTTTAATCACAAGTCCTGGCTTATGACTTAAATCTAACTTAAGTCAAATAACCATACCATGGGTCAACTCTAGTCTAACTAGGGTTACATGACCTAACCAAGTCCAAACACAACTAGGGTTAGCTTCTAGGTTAGCCTACCAAGGTCATTGCTAGTCAACCTAGTTAACCCTCATTCAAACAATTCTAAAATAAATTCTAAAAATTCTCATAAATTCAAATAAATTATAATAAATCCAAATAACCCTAAAAATGTTAAAAATGCCCTAATCACATGGCTAGGCTCTAGGGTAGGCAGCCTCTACTATTCACTAGCACAACACCAAAATCACAAGTCATGAATTTAAATAGTTTAAAAATAATTAAAAATCACTAAAAATTATAATATGAAATAAATATCATTAAAGAATAATTATAATTTCAAAATTTCAAAATTACCCTCTTTTGGAAAATTGGGTGTTACAACATCCTCAGCTGCCATGGCGAAAGCTCGCCCCTGCTGTCCACCTCGTGCCTGCTGCTGGTACTGCTGGAACCTCTGCTGCTGGGTCTGCAGGGCTGGTCCCCTCTGCTGGCCTGCTGGAGCCTTGGCTAACCCAACTCCTCCTGGTATCGGACGTATCGATGCAACTGGACACTCTCGCATCTGATGGTCTGCTGATCCACACATCAAGCATCTACCGAGTCTCTTCCTGCACTCGTCCCACTTGTGCCCAGGCTTCTTGCAGAAATTACAACTAATAGCCTGCTGCCTGGGTTTCTGCTGCCCTCTCTGCTGCTGGTGTTGCACCTGCTGAAAAGGTGCACGGCCCTGATGCTGGTGCTGCTGAACTGGCCTCTGCTGCTGAAAGTGCTGCTGGAAGTGAGGCCTCTTGGACTGCCCCTGACTGCTACTGCCACTCTGGAAGTCGTGACACCTCTTCTGCTTCAGCCCTAGGTCGTCTTCCGCTGCCATGGCCCCAGAAAATATCTCAGCAAAAGTGGCATTCCGGTCGCTCTTAGTCAGCGACCGAATCTCTCTAATCAGACCCCGGCGAAACTTCCTCGCCTTCGTGTTCTCTGGCAAATCATCTATGAACCGGGCCAATCTGCTGAACTCCCCGGTATACTCAGCTACCGTCTGGTTCCCCTGAACCAGAGCCTCGAACTGTGCCTCGATACCTCCCAAAGCAACATCAGGAAAGAACTGCTCCTTAAACAGCTCATTGAACTGGGCCCAAGTCTGTCCCTCAACTCCCACTCTGGGATCTGCCTGATACCATGCATGGGCTAAGTCCTGCATCTGGCTGCCCGTCGCCTCGATCTGGAGTCGATCTGTTATCTCCGCCAGTCGGAAGATCTCCTCAATATGCTCTATCTAGTCATCTGCAAAGTGAATGCCCTCTGTGCCGAAGAACTCCCGAGGATGCATCTTTTGGAAGTCCTGAATGTCATTTTCCCTCCGACGGGGCTGCTGCTGGCCCCCCTGACCAGTAATCATCGCCACTGTAGTGCGAACCAGCTGGTGTGCCTCGTCGATCCCCTAACGGAAATCGGTAGTCTGCCTCGTCTGCTGCTGCCGGTGGAACTCCAGAATCCTCTCCATAAAGGAGAAGAGATGTGCAGCATCTACCATCCCTACAGGCGGAGGCTGCTGCAGTGGAAGGATCTCAGGAATCACTGGGCTCTGCCTCCTGGCTGCTGGAGGTGCTCCTCCAAAAGTCGCAGAGACACCAACTCCTGAGGGCTGTACTGGCCCCATGGTACTGGGAGCTGGCTGCTGGACACGAGAGGTGGCAGACCCCTCTCCAGCCTCTTCCATCACGGGGCGATGCGATCGCGTTTCAACCATCCTGGAGACACACTCATATATTAAATTTTTAAGAAAGACAATAAGCAGCAAATTAGATATACGGAATCTGATAAGGAATTTTTCCTATTGCGATTGAGTACCTTCAAAAATATACTAATTCCTACTGCAGGCTGCAGTGGTATTCTAGTTCGAATACCAAAACATTTATATCCTGACCTACATGGGCCACCACTAAAAACGTGTCACGACCCTTACCCTAGAGTAAGGGCATGAGACGTGGGTACGTCCAGCCTACGCTGCAGTGTCGGCGGTAGAACGCTGTCCTAGGTCACAACATCTAACAGTTGAAGGTAAAAACAGTTATACTCCCCGAATGGGGGTGACATAACAGAATATAACTCAATCACAGCTAAGGTAGAACAGGAATAAGATAGAATGATAATAGATGATAATATCCAGGAAGAAACATCACAGAGATACAATCCAGAATTCTAAGTGTCTATAAATAGATACATGTCTCAAATATCTCTGAAATCCAAATACAGTAATCCAAGTAAAGTAAAGACAATCCTAGTCTAAGGGAGTGTCATCTACTACTAGTGGATCCTGCTGCTGGTCCAAGTCCAGGCACTCGTCTAGTGTAGCATCGTAGTAGGTAGGACAGAATGCCTCAGCCTCGTCCTCTGTAATATTTCAACAGGTCCAGTCAGGACAGGAGCGAGCACAGTACATCTCAACAAATCATAGCAGGTTAGGATATATAATCATGCTAAAGAGTAAGATACAAGAACTGAAGAATAATATGATAAACAAGAAAAATGTAAATAAATAGCTACAGTATATAGAGAACTAACAGTGTCTAGTGATTCAGAGCACAAGATGGTTATGTAAACGGCACGATGTTATACACGAGTAATCTACAGAGGTTGTACACGAGTAATCTACTGGATTGAATACATAACCACTTCTACTCCCCTGCCCCAATCAATACACAAGGATCTGGCTAAGTTATGTTATTGTACACGAAGGTCATGTGAATACATGATTATACACGATTCACACGTTTCGTACACGAATGTCACAAATACAAGGAGTATACGATGTTCACGATAAAGTACACGAACACGAAATACCCGATATATCCGCTAAGGGGATAACATCGCCCAACAAGATCCATATAGTACTAATCCGTGTTTTCAACGTGTCAGCATCATGTAAAGTAATCTAAAGCAGGAAATATACTCCTAATGCAGGATATGAAATGATCAGAGAATGTACTCGCCTGTATCCGGTAAATCTGGAGAATATATGCTGTCCGAAGAGTGGTATCTTTCTCCTATAGAACAGTACAAGTCACTATGAGTCTACAACGATAATAAGATACAAATTAATGCATTCTACATGAATCTAGGTCAATCTAGACCAAAGTCAACTCTTGGCCAACTCTGGTCAATCCTAGAAGTCAAACTAGGTCAACCAAGTCAAACCTAAGTAAAACTAGTCTAACTAGTCAATTCTAGGTTCTAACAAGACTAATCTAGGTTTACTAGGCAATATCATGCCTAACTAACCTACAACACATATCTACACAAGTCCCTCTATAAGCCTAACTATAATGCACCAAATATATTATAACTTAATATAGGATACACACATTAATATCTAATACACATATTGACAAGGCTATAATGTAACTTAGGATACATAACCTATAGCCACTCTACAATATCACCCATACACTATATATATCTCACATATATATATATAAAAGCATACACACTCATATATTATATAGGATACATATATATATACATATGTACAGAGAGAGGGGACTCAAAATATTCAAGTGTAGGTGTGTGTGTGTCAAGTGAGGTAATAGAGTGGGTGTGAGGAAAGTGTGCGTGTTAGGGAAATTCTGAAATAGGAAAAATAGTGTGCTAATGTGTGTGAGTCTAGAGAGTGAGGGTTAGTGTTCATGAGAGTGTATGTGTGTGTATATAGAAACTGAGAAAACAGTGAGTATACCAAGTTGGAATCAGTGAACCAATGCATAGGTGTAGCAGGAAAATTAGTGAAAAAGGAAATCTGGAATAGTGTATACATTACAATGTGAAGCAGGAAAGGGAATCAACTCAGTTCAACAAAACACATTCAGTCCAACAGTTCACATATAGGAAAAAACTGGAAATTAATCACATGGGAAACAAGGTTTAAGAAGAGTAAAAATCTCAGTTAATAGGGAACTAAAGCTATGGCAAAAAGAAAAGGAACCCAGTTCAGGGAATGGGAAATCAACTCAGGCATTTAACTTCTATTTTCAGTTTAACAGTAAATCGAAAAGGGAAAACTCAGGTTTTTGCATTAATCATTGAATCACATCAGTTATCAGTTCATCAATAGGAAAAACTAGAAATCTCAGGTTATATAAAACACATCTCAGTTCAGACCAACATACTCATTTCCAAATCTCAGTTCAAATGAACCCCAAATTAATAATATACATTCTCAGGTTTTAAGGAGAACAAATATTGAAATAAAATGAAAAGGAAATCAATTTCAGGTTTTAGAACCATTTCAGTTCAGTCCCATATATTTGATTAACACAAAAATCATCTAACAGTTGAAAGAACAGTCCAGGTAAAACAGGAAATCAGTGAGTAACATTCAGAGATTTGATCTCAGCTACCCAATGAACAAATAGTTCATAAACTCAGGAAAATAGGCCATATTGTTCAGGCATTTAGAGATTTAGTTCTAGATTAATAACTTAACAGTTCAATACATTCAAACCGCCCCCATTCTCAGGTTTATGGAATAACCATATCAGTTTTAGGGAGAATGCAGCTCAGGTTATCAGCCAATTCAAAAACCAACCCAATATTCAAAATCTCATTCTCACATCCAAAAGCCTATATTTGGATTTAAAAACTTAGCTAACATGATTTATAATATGTGGGGATAGTTTATAGTAAAAAATATTACTAAAATAGGGATTAATTTGTTAAGAAATTAACTGGGAAAACCATGTATCAGCTCGTATCAAGAAATGCCATACAAGGCCTCATTCGAACCAAATATTCTACCAAAACTTATTCTATTGTGAAAACCAAAGCTAACATAGATTATAAAACACATATAGGATCTAATAAATTAATTAAAACTAAAATTAAAAGCATTTAAATGAATTAATCACAAGAACACAAACACTGTGCACAGAACCGCACAGTACACGAACAGTGCAGGCATGATTCTGTGTTCGACACGACACAAGGGTTCGTGTCAGCCTGGGGTTCTCGTGTCAGTCATGAGAACGAGACATGTGTCAAGTCTTATGGGTCGAAATGCTGTGTGCACAGAGCAGTGCCGCCCGAGTAGCAGGACATGCCACCTGCCCGCGCGTGCGTGTGCACGACCGCGTGTCCGCGTCCAAAATCTGACATAACACAACACGAAAATGTGTTTAGAATACGAGAAATGCATAAGCAAGGTCAAGATCTATTTTCCTATTCAAACACAATCCACAAAATCAAACGAAATGCCCTTTGAGGCATTTCGTCGAACACGTTCCTATACACGTTGATACGTGTCCGATACGGACACGAAATGGGCTCAAAATCTAGGGTTAGCCTATCCTACTGTTAGGTTAGGGTTAGGACATCCTAGAAATGAAATTAAACAGAATTTACATGGGTTAGAATAGATTATACCTATTGATGTCAAATCCTTACAAAAGCTCCAATTGGAATGGTTCCTCAATCCACCAAAACTTCCACAAATTGATCCTACTCTGAAATATTCTTACACAAACAGAAAGAACAGAAGAATTAGGTCCTAATGCAATTAATTTGAAGGAAAATGGAGTTGAAATAGATTTCCTATGATTTTAGAAAGATGGAGACTCACCTCTTCCAAAATAGCAAATAATTCCTAAGGAGGCTAGCCCTAATTTCTAGGAGGGGATTAAATAGGAGGAAAGGATCAATGTGGCTGCCATGGGCTGATTAGGGTTAGGGTTGGTTCATGGTGTGGGCCTATGGGCTATTAAGCCTAAGTCACAAGTCATGACTTGTGAAATCACAAGCCCTTTCTAAATCAATTCAAATCCTAGTTCTCCAAATTGGTCCTAATGATTAATTATCACTAACTTAAGTCAACCTAGGTTTCCATATCCTAATCACATAGTCACGACCTAGGTTAGCCACTAGGTTAGTCTCCAAAGTCAACATAAGTCAAAGTCAACTAAAACACCAAAATCAATTATACTAAAAATCTCTAAAAATCACATTAATTCCAATAAATCTAAATAATACATAATAATTCCAAATAATTCTCAAAATTTCAAAAATGACCAAAATGACCAAAATACCCTCAAGCTAGAAAAGTGGTAGTGACAATGATGACTTGAATGAATGGCTCTTGGTTCCTAACACTGGAGATGCTCTAGTTGACATCACCAAAGTCCAATTCGGTCACGACTTGAACTTAGAAACCTTCAAGGACGCGATGTGTGCTTCGAATCCCATATCCCCGAGGCACGGTACTTGAACCAACACTTCTATGAACTCCATCTGATCATTATACTATCTATCTTGCCCAAAATGAGATCTACCGATAAGATCACATATTTGGAACTGTCTGCTATGTATTACATTTACTTTGGGATTCTTTTCAATCTTTCCAAAATTATGATGGCGGCTATGGTTAACTGCAAGAAGGCCGATCGAAACCTTATCTACCCGATGATTCTTCCTATCATATTTTATATATACAATATTTTCTTGGATTCATGTCCCATTGATGACACTCTATCTTAACTTCATAGGTCTAGTAGGATTCCTCCTCCTCCTCTTGCAGTTGGTGTCAAAGACGTTCCACCTGCTGCTCAGGCTCTTCAGCCAGGTCCAGCCTATGTTGATGTCCCTCCTACTCACACCATAGACCAGCTTTATGCCTTGATGACCCTTCAGAGCGAGCGTCTTGAGGCTCGTTGTACTCTTAAAGATGAGCATTATCAGGCAAAGTGCATTCGTCTGAGAGACATAGACAACCATCTCACTTACCAGTTCTAGACCCCAAAGAATGGTGCAGCTGATCTTTAGTGGACTAAGACTCATCATCCCTCTGGTCCCACTCCTTTGCTACGTTATCCAGATTTTGCTAGACCCAGATTTGATGACCGTCAGTGTCACGTCCCGCTCCCGGAAGAGCGAACGTCCTCACTAAGGCAACGTGAGCCTAGGTTGCGCTCACGCAAGGCGGGTTCCATAACGGCTGGTTTCAGGCTAAGCGACGAAGTTATCGTACAGAAATCCCGAAGCAGAAACATTGAATAACACCAACGAAAAGTTAAAACAAACACAAGTCATGCAAATAGCTCTTTATTGATATTGAAATAAAATTACAAAGGCGCAAAGCCAAGATTACAATCACTCAAGCTCAATTTCTCTCAGAATACAATCACTCAGCTCTCTCTTATCTTTCAATACAATTTGATGAGCCAACGGATGCTTCAGATAGGCGATGTCTATACATTATGTCCCGTATAAGTTCTGACTACGTACGGTCGCACGCATCGAAACGCCAAGGAACTCTGTCCCTCGATGCATCCAAGCGAGCTTCGCATCAAACGATCTTCTACCTGTTGCTGCACATAAAAACTGTATGGGTGTCAGTACATAATCGTACTGGTAGAGTGAGCTCTTCATCCACCCATACAAAACTAACACGTTTATTTAGTTTATGTAACATATTCCTTCGATTGTCTTTCTAATCTTGACTTAATATCAGTTTTAGGACATGGACGCCTAGCCTATTTTGTATCTCTAGACCATCAACGTGCCTCGCACCGATAACTTACTTATCGTTGTGTCTCTAGACCATTCTCATGCTTGCAACATTAATGTATCGACCCGTGCTTACCTTTCCGACTCAATACTTTGGGACGCAACATGTTTCATATCATCGACTTGGTCCGTGCTTTAACCATCGAGTCGATACATTGATGTTGTCCCTCCTACTCATACCATAGACCAGCTTTATGCCTCGATGAACCTTCAGAGCGAGCATTTTGAGGCTCGTTGTACTCTTAAGGATGAGCATTATCAGGTTAAGTGCATTCGTCTGAGAGACACAGACAACCATCTCACTTACCAGTTCCAGACCCCAAAGAATGGTACAGCTGATCTTCAGTAGATTAGGACTCATCATCCCTCTGGTCCCACTCCTTTGCTACGTTATCCGAATTTTGCTGGACCCAGATTTGATGACCGTCAATGTCACGCCCTGCTCTCGGAGGAGCGAACGTCCTCACTAAGGCATGATGCCACGTGAGCCTAGGTTGCGCTCATACAAGGAGGGTTCCATAACGGCTGGTTTCAAGGTAAGCGATGGAGACAGAAGTCCCGAAGCAGAAACATTGAATAACTCCACCGAAAAGTTGAAACAAACACAAGTCATGCAAATAGCTCTTTATTGATATTGAAATAAAATTACAAAGGCACAAAGCCAAGATTACAATCACTCAAGCTCAATTTCTCTCAGAATACAATCACTCAGCTCTCTCTTATCTTTCAATACAATTTGATGAGCCAGCGGATGCTTAACTTGAATTTTTTTATACCTTTTGACTATTACAATTTCTCTCGATTCTTGGGTGTAATTTGGTATACTCTTCTCCCCCTTTGTCATTTGGACAAAATGGATGCTCCCCTACAAAAAATGAGCATAAACAACAAACAGAGAAAAGCATAACAATACCAAGAGATAAAGTAATGACAAGGCCAACAATAATAGAACTGAAATAAACAGTAGAATTTTTTAATCAGCAGTAGCCGTAGCATGGAAGTACAAAAAAATAACCAAGATACTATGGAAGTTTGAAAGAGACTTAACCATAACTAGTACAAACTAGTGTAATGTCTAAGACAAGAAAAAAAACTCCTACAAAGTCGCCATCATCATCATCAGCATGAGTCACACAAATCTAGAAGCCCAAATACCTCGTCAACTAACATCGTCACTAGTATCAGCAGATCGGGTCGGATCAATGTAAGCTACAGCGAGATCAAAATATCTTCAAGCCTGACTATAATGCCCCATCCCGCTCAGTCCAAACGAAGGATTCAAAACGCCAACGGCGTTGGACTCAACCATGCAACGGCCTGTTCGAAGTCCTGCTTGGTCGAGGCAAATCCTAGTTCAGGTGGGTGGCTTCAGTGAACTTGCCTCAGCTTGGCCTTCACATTAATAAAACAAAAGTTTTCAACAACTCAAGTAGGCTTTATAATAAAATAGACAAATCCACATAGCTAAGGGAATAATCCCAAGTTGGGTCGAATTAAGTATGAATATGGAAAGGTCCCCCGGTCGACTTAGAATTGTGCATGGCATGCTTTCAAATTTATACTGGGTCCTTCATCTCGTGGCTTGGAAGAAAGGAATGTTGGTCTATGTTGCCACAAAGCCATGAACTTAGCATAAGTCATAGGCGTCACACATGTAAATGCTTAGTAAAGCATGTACGGTCCTACCGTCAAATGTTTGGTATAACATAATTGTTCCAAAGTCCCAATGCTCGTTTCCATGGACCAAGGCTTGGCATAGCCTTTACTCGTCCCACGGGTTAAGTTGTTGCACGATTGAGTTAGGCAAAGTTATGCCACGGGCGAACAAAGTCATAGGAAGTACTGTCCCACGATTTTTGCGGTTGTTATACCCACATAGTCCCACGATCTCAAGGCTCATCATATAAAGTATCACTTGGGCGGTAGTGTCGCACAAAACACAAATTGGTTTAAGGCACGTGGCACGGTTAGTTTAAAGATAAGTATGCCATGGTCTATGGCACATAGGGAACATATTTTGTTCAAGTTAAGTAAGGAGGCTATGCAGTACCCATTTCCCGGGTTTTCAAAGAATAGAAAGATCAAGCGATGGTTTGTCGCCGAGGCCGTCCCTCGTTTCGGAGTCTCAAAGAAGTACGATTCATGAGCATGGTATGCAAAGGGTTTGAGTCGTAACACAAATTAGGCAATGCATTTACGTGAGTCTAGATGAAGTCTCGTAGGTGCGTGGTCATGGACAACTTGTGCACAAAGGCGATGTTTCTTCGGACAACAACCTGGGGCCACGAGACCGATCCGACCATAGAGGAAACACGGCATAACTTATGCTGGGTAGGCAACCAGAAATTTGATGGGCTTTCATTTGGGCTAGATACCTATATTGAAGGACCCATCGTCTTCCTAGCTATGTCCAAGATGGCTTGAATTGCCAGTGACCTTTCATATAGATAAGTTGGTATGCTGAGCGGCATCCGCATGCATGATGTCGGTCGAATCAAAGGAAGTACAAGCACGATATGATTTGAGTCAAGAAGGTATGCACGGTTACAACACCATTACAGAGCCTAAGATTTGCCTAAGCAAAGATATGCTTCGACACGAGATGTAACGTCATGTTTGAGTCGTCAATACAAGTTCCATAAGTCGGGATTGAGTCATCACGAGTAAAGTAAGGAAGGGCCGTAAGACAATGTTTGGTTAAGTCATATTGAATTGTGAGGCATGACCTCGATGTTTGAAGCACGGACCAAGTCGATGACATGAAACATATTACATCCCAAAGTATTCAGTCGGAAAGGCAAGCACGAGTTGATACATTGATGTTGCAAGCACGAGAATGGTCTAGAGGCTCAATGATAAGTAAGTTATCAGTACGAGGCACGGTAATGGTTTAGAGACATAAAATAGGCCAGTGTCCATGTCCTAAAACTTATCTATATGAAAGGTCACTGGCAATTTAAGCCATCTTGGACATAGCTAGAAAGTGGTGGGTCCTTTAATGTAGGTAGCTAGCCCTAATAAAAGCCCATTGAATTCTTGGTTGCCTATCTAGCATCAGTTGTACTATGTTTCCTGCATGGCTGGATCGGTCTTGTGGCCCCAGGTTATCGTTCGAAGAAACATCGCCCTTGTGCACAAGTTGTCTATGACCATGCACCTACGAGACTTCATCTAGACTCACGTAAATGCATTGCCTAATTTTTGTTACAACTCAAACCCTTTCCATATCGTACTCATAAATCGTACTTCTTTGAGACTCCCAAACGAGGGACCGCCTCGGCGACAGACCATCGCTTAAACTTTCCATTCCTTGAAAACCCAAGGAACGGCTACTACATAGCCTCCCTACTTAACTTGAACAAAATGTGTTCTCTATGTGCCATAGACCGTGGCATACTTATCTTTGAACCAACCATGGCTCGTCCTTAAACCAATTTGTATTCTGTGCGACACTATCGCCCAAGTCATACTTTATATGGCAAGCTTTCAGATCGTGGGACTGTGTGGCTATAATGACCGAAGATATCATGGGACCGTACTTGCTATGACTTCAATCGCCCGTGGCATAACTTTATCTAACTCCATCATGTAACAACATAACCCGTGGGATATGCAAAGGCTATGCCAAGCCTTGCACCGTGGTAACGTACATTGGAAATTTGGGACAATTATGCTATACCAAACATTGGACGGTAGGACCGTGCATGCTTTACTAAGCATTTACACGTGCAACGCCTATGAATTATGCTAAGTTCATGGCTTTGTGGCAACATAGACCAACATTCCTTTCTTTCAAGCCATGGGATGAAGGACCTAGTGTAAATTTGAACTCACGTCATGCACAATTCTAAGCCGACCGTGGGACAATTCTATATTCTAACTCAATCCAACCCAACTCGGGATTATTTCCTTAGCTATGTGGATTCGTCTCTTTAATTATCAAGCCTACTTGTGCAGTTGAAAACTTTTGTTTTATTAGTGTGAAGGCCAAGCTGAGGCAAGTTCACCGAAGCTACCCACCTGAGCGAGTAGTTGTCTCGACCGAGCAGGACTTCGAACAGGCTGTTGCATGGCCGAGTCCAATGTCATTAGCATTTTGATTCCTCCGATTGGACTGAGTGAGATGGGGCATTATATTATATCATGGGTAAGTTATGCTCGTCGCACACATGGACAACTTAGTTCTAGGGCTAACCATCCAAGCGGTGTCCATAGTACATTTCAAATCCAACATAACTCAACCGATAATTTGCTATCTTTCTAGTCGAAACTCAATGTTACCCATCCTTAAACAATTTCCGAAACCTGACTTGCATCAATGCCTTGATCAATATTTTGACTTCATTTCAATGCCCACGATTGCACTACCATCAATATTTTCTTTTAAAACTCACGATCTTCAAAATCCTTAATACCGTTGTAGGACCGTTGAGCACCTCTAGAAGGGGTAAATAGAGTGAGTGCGTGTGCAGCAGAATAAACCACCACTTAAAAATTAAAGGCAGATAACTATGGCAGTGAATAAAGAGACAATAAATAAATGTAGCAAGAGATCAGAGAATCAAACTCAGTAAACACCGCAATATATACAGGTTTCCTTCTTGGAGGACTAATCCAGTCGCAGGTACTCTTGTCTGCTATTAATCCACTATTCACAAGCTAATTGAGAGCTTATAGTCTTTTTACAACACTGTGCTTGATGACAAGTGCATGAACAACTTCACAACACCGTGCTTGGTGACGAGCGCACGACCGGCTCCTAAAACAGAGATGATTTTTGAACTTGAACGACCTCTTTACAACTCTGAGAACCAAATAACTCTAAATCAAATCGATATTACTATTTTTTTTCTAAGAGATGTATAGGTGGAGAATGAAAGCTTTTAGAACACTGAAAAACACTTTAGGAATATATAGAGAGAAGAAATGATGAGTGATTTGAAAAAGGAAAAATTATCTTCTATTTGGAGGTGTTTTTGAGTACCAAACTCGGACAGAGTTCGGGTGGAGTTCGGATGCAAAGATTGTGCAAACGAACGTTGCATGCAGATTTGGATACATTCCATACTAGTCAATACCCAATATCCAATATCCATACTAGCCCAATACCAACTATACTCAAAAAGCAATCTTTATTAATATACCAAACAGGTCAAGAAACTCAACCTAAGAGTTCGGTCAGAGTTCGGTCCCTGAACGTTAGTGGTCTTCCTCAAGATTTGAAATAAAATTTTGAATTATGAAAAATATGTACCCGAACTAATGCCGAGTTGTGCCCATAAAAATGTTATAAATAGATGAGAAGTTGTCATTCCAAATCACTCATTCATTCTTCTCTTCTTTATCTATTCAGAAGCATTCGAGAGCTTTACACTTTCACATCTAGACTTTAACAACTCCTAGCCAAGCCAATTGTCATGCCGGTTCGATCTAGAGTTTGGTTCGAGTTTGTAAAGAAGGCTTTTCGAAAGTGTTCTAGTTTTTACAGTTCGCCTTATTTGAAGTTGCAAGTCATTCGGATAGAAACTCATGGTTGTAAGGAGCTGCAACAGCTTCAGATTCAAAGCTTGTGCCATAATGGATTAACATCAAGTAAGAGTACTCGAGACTGGACTAGTCCTCTCAGAGGGATACCAGTATACATCGTTGTGTCATGAGTTTGGTTTTTTTATGTTCTTTACTTTAAATATTTAAATTTGTATATGGTTTGTTATCATCTGCCTAACACTTATCACCTGTGACACTAGATATAATTTTTAATTTGGTGATTATCTTTCCGCTACACACATACTCTATTCATCCTCCTCTAGAGGTGCTCAACGTTCCTACAAGATTTTCACATGTTCCTTAAATATAACTAGTCCCTATCTTCAATTGGCAAGGATTATAATAACCATGAAAAGATAAGGAAGGTTCTCAGGGGACTAACCAAGAATTGGAACCCGAAGGCTACCGCAATCATTGAAGAAAACGATTTCACCACAATATTGCTAGAAATGCTGATGGGCAAAATCATGACCCATGAACATGAGATACAAGACTTTGAAGAGGCAACCCCAAAGGAAAAATCTATTGCCTTCAAAGTACAAACCAAAAAGTTCTCAAGTGAAGACACAAATGATAAAGATTCAGATGGTCAGGAACAAGCTCTTCTTGTAAAGAATTTGAAGAAATTCTTCAGGTTTGACAAATTAAACCAAAAGAAGAAAGACATCCAAGAAAGCAACAAAGAAGAAACTATATGTTATGGATGCAAGAAGACTGGACACATCAAAAAAGACTGTCCAATAGCCAAGAAGAGTAGTCGATACGACCGATCAAGCAGGAAGTCAACAATTGGTCAAAAGTTTGCAAATACCAGCATCTAGATGAGAGCGAGGCCAGTGAATCAAAAAAACAAGAAAGACACAATAGCTCGACAAATGTCTGCTTAATGGCATTTGATCAGGTATCAGACAATCCTCTATATTATGACTTTACTTTCGATGAACACTCTGATGCTTTTAGCGACCTAGTTGACGAACACAAAAATGTGTTAGACAAGTATAAGCAATCTTGAAAAGAGATAAACTCATACACAACCGAAGTGGTTAAATTGTCTAACTTATTATAAGATATAAAGGAGACCTCTACCACAGATAATACGAAAGAAATAGCTAACACTAAGATGTCTTCATAAGGCTCAATGCATGGTGGAAAAGTGAGAGAAGGACTATGCAAAAGTATTTGATTATTTGATTCTGATAAGAGACCACACATTGCATTGAATAAAAGCTGAAAGATATGACAGAGAAATATATATAGCAGCTTGTTCAAGCTCTAAAAAGTTAGAGATAAAGTTTGGCAAATAGTTTGATTCTGTTACACTGCCTAAGATATGTTCTATTACACATCATATACCAAATAGGACACGATCAAAGAAAGCACACAAGTAACATGTTGCACATAATCATACTATCACTTACAAGCATCCACGTAAGACACAAAAGACTCATATCTATACTGAAACAAAGTACACTAACTCTAAAATTATATGTACATACTGTGATCAATACGGACACATATTGTAACACCCATATTCTGAATACGTATTTTGTCAAGCTTGCATGTATTTCAGACCTGAATTTATTTTCTCGAAGGCATGTACTTATAATTGGCTTGACTTGCAGATTTTGGTTCTCGTAATAGGGTTTTACCTGGCTTGGTTTATTTTGTGGAGGAGAATTGGTTTGGTTTGGTCTGGTTTAAAATGCATTGGAGTACTTTAACCTACACTCCACCATCAACACAACACAACCCACCCTCATTAAAACTCCACCTACTTTTCTCGCTCCTCCATAATTCTTTCATTTATTTCTCCATCTTCTTCTTCTTCCTTTCTCTACACAACACCAACACCCATAGACAAGTGCACCTTGCCACCACATGAGAACCACATTTTATTTGTCCATTAGCTAGATTAGGCCATGGTGATCAACATTAGTGCTTGATATTTTGTGATTTGGAGTCTCCATTGTTCTAGATCTAGGTTTTAACTATTTTTGGATTTACATGGTTTTGATCTATTTTGGTTGGATTTTTGTGGGTTTTGATGCTTCCATGTGGAAGAGAATTCAATTTTACCCAAGTTAGAACTTTGAAAATCTAGATTTGGCTTTAATTTGACAAAGATATGAAAATTTGAATTATTGGTGTTCTTGGTGTTCCTCTCGGCCTGGAGTAGCAGACTGCAGCCTGCGCTCTTTAGCGCAGCGCTGGACTGCGCATCCCCTCTCGGCCTGCGCTCTTTAGCGCAGCGCCGACCGTGCTGCTTGCCCCTTGGCGAATTGCGCTCAGCCTCCTGCGCAGCTCACCTCTGCGCTGTTGGCTCCCGTGCAATCTAACCCTGCGCAGTTTATTCCTGCGCAAACCATTCCTGCGCAGTCTGCTCCTGCACAATCTACCCCTGCGCAGTTCATTTCTGCGCAGTCTGCTTCTGCGCAATCCACCCCTGCGCAGTTAACTCCTGCGCACTTGGCCCATCCGCCATCTGCCCCTGCGCCCTGTGCCCCTGTACACTTGGCACCCTGCGCAGCTGACACCCTGCGCAATCCAACCCCTGACCCCTTGCGTAAACCATTGGCTCTTGGAGTTTTGGTTCTATTTCTTTAAGCTTGGCTCTTCTATAGCCCTGTATATTAATATTTTATTAGATATTTTATGCCCATTTTATATCCTTATGCCTTTTTGACATGAACTTGATTTTACTTGATATGTTTGGAATGACTATTGAACATGGCTTGGTATGACAAAGAACTAGCATAGCACGACAGTGACCCGTAGTGGTGCACTCCTGACATGACCAACCTGATATGATAGTGGCCCGTCGTGGCGCACTCCTGACAAGTACCCTGACATGATTTATCTTGATGCTGTTACGACGGCTAACTTGACTCGTATAATCAACTTGACACCGTGGGTGTTCCTGCTTGCTTGTTTGTGCAATCCACTTGTCTTGTCTTGCATCATGTCTAGGACGTGACTCCCTGGTTCCCACGGTCAGGGATTTATACTGAATATGGATTAGGCTAATGACTAGATCAAACTATAGTTCATGGAGAATTTCCAGTCACAGGCAATCTCGTTATCTGGGCGCTCTTAATTGGACTTGTAGCTTGCCGACGAGTAGAGTACGTTTCCAGCGCACTGTCATGTGTTGCACCCTCTAAGTCACCTAAGGGTATATCGTCTCCAGGGCGATGTACCCAACCATACTCTAAACCCGCGGAAGGATAACTGGATGGTCTGCAGGGCTTGGGACTGGAAAATTCTCATTGCATCTTGATAGTAATTAGGCTTGTGATAACCCTAGTTAGTTAAGTAGTAAGCCGTAGTAATTGCTTGGCCGCTTGTAAATAGATGGAGTCCAGCCTTGTCTAAGTCATGTCTAGTCCCTATACCTGGAACTCTTGTACATAATTGTTTTACTTATCTTAACAATAAATGGGTAGAGACAGAGTGCTGTTCAGGTGAATGGTTACAACCTCGGTCATTGTCTGGTTTAAGGGTTGTAACCTGGCTCCCGGAATGGTCCCACGTCACTAGTCATTTATTGTCCTATTGCACTCTTTATTTACTTGTACCTTCTTCCATTTCTTTTCTTATGTTCTGATATGCTGGCTTTTGTTCTTATTTCGTGGCCTCCTTTGTGGCACTTGCTCTTTCTGGGGTTTGACCCAGCTGGTTTTGTGTGGCCAGATTTCGGAGCAGCACCCGAGGATCTACCGAACCTCCAGTCCGATGGTGGCGACTAGAAGGAACCCGGGCTACGAGTGGGTTTTCTATTTTGTTTCGCTCACTCTATTGTAAAGTTATTCTTTTGAGGCGTTTAGCCGACGAGCACCTGTTAGCTGATGCACTTTACTTACTGTCTGCCTACGGGCTGTAAACATGATTAACAAATCCTAGGGTTGATCATGTATGACTTAACTCTTGCTAGTCCTAGCATTTTGTACGACTAGCTTCATGATCAGCTGATATATAATATTTGGGACGCCTTTTATTGTATATTTGGTGGTCAAACATCTTTTGATTATATTACTTGCTTGTGATTAAGACAATAGGCTTGACCATAAGAGACCATTGGCTTGCCTCATATCTAGACAGCCGTGACCGTATAGCGAGATGGATTTCATTTCAATATACGTAGCTGGCTATGTACGCCCCCCACTCTCCAGTATTCTGGTTCTGGGGCGTGACATGGTTTAAGTGGTGGCCCATGCAGGTCTTGTCAATCAAGAAATAAGAGGGTTTACCGAATAAATGTCTCAATCAGTATTCACCCTTGATCTCCGCCCGTATTTTCAAATCCCTGGAATTCTTGCCCTGATTACATGCTTGTATCGTTGATCTGTCCTGGTCCTTCCTTATTGTTTCCCTGTGTCGTCTTCCTCAGCGGCACTGTACCTGACCCTGCCGATCAGCAAGGAGGAGCACCTCCCGTGGACCAGCAACCTGGAGATCAAGCCCAACATTCCGGAGTTGCCTCCAGAGTTATACCTTCTGGAGGAGAGCCCCCAGTTCAGCCCGTTCAACCTGCCGAACCGGATGATGGCACCTTGGTAGGTCTCATCAGGACCTTGATAACTTCTCAAGATCGCAGAGGAGACGCCTTGCACCAGACTATGGCAGATGCTTTGACCAGAGGCAGTCATCCAGGGAACAGCGCGGCCAACAGCTTCAAGCGCTTGAACCCTCCTTTCTTCGATGGCAGCGAAGATGCGATTGCCGCGGACGCTTGGCTTCAGGATACCGAGGTGATTCTGGAAGCAGCTAGGACACCTGAGAATGAGAAGGTGGCGGTGGTACGCCTGCAGTTGTTGGACTTAGCTCGTAGTTGGTGGGCAACGCAAGCCATGGGATTAGTGGCACATATTGGTTGGGCAGTGTTTAGAGAAAGATTCCAGACGAAGTATTTCGATGTTGTGGCTCGGTATGACCTGTAGACCAGATTTACCAACTTGAAATAAGGAGACAGAACAGTCGACAGTTATGCATCTGAGTTTTCTAGACTCAGTAGGTTTGCCTCCACCTTGGTGGCGACCGAGTTTGATAGGGCCCAGTAGTTCCAGCAGGGACTGCATTTGGAGATCTTGTTGGCAGTCGAGCAGTTCGAGCACCAGACGTTCGATGTAGTATTGAGGGCAGCTAGGAGGCATGAGTACACCTTCCAGAGGATCGTGGATAGGACCGGAGGCAGGAAGCGGTCCCACAGTCAGATGCACCAGTCATCAGCTCCAGCCCCGGCAGCTAGAAGTTTGACTATTGGAACTCCGAGGCGGGCGACCTAAGTGATGTCGGTTCAGCATTCGACCCCGACGTACCCGCAGCAGCAGAAGCAGAAGCAGACTTCCGCGATGGGATGTTCTCATTGCGGGAAGCCAGGCCATGTAGTGGCGGATTGTCGTAGGGCACAAGGATTGTTCCTAGCTTATGGAGCGGCAGATCACAAGATAGGAGCCTGCCCAAATAAGGATAGTTCTTCCTCTTCCAACCTAATCAGTCTATCGGTTAGGGGACCAGCACCCATGCAGCAGCATTACCCAAGGCCATTGTTGCCTCAGGACCAGGCATTCCAGCAGCAGTGTGCCCAGGCTCCAGTGCAGAGCAGGGAGAGAGGTTTCCAGCAGAGGGGACCCGCAGCTAGAGGTCAGGCCATGATGATGGCTATGGAAGAAGAAGTTGCACCAGGTGAGGTAGTGGCAGGTACTATTCTCGTTAACTCCTTTCCAGCTTCAGTATTATTTGATTTTGGTGCATCGCATTCATTCATGTCTGCACGATTCGCGACACGGATAGGATTGGATCCCGAGTCATTAGCAGTGAGGCTTAATATACTTACTGGTAATGGTCTTGTGGGAGTAGATCGAGTGTTTTCCTCGGGTCGGATCGTAGTTAGCGGTAGAGAGTTCCCCGCTAGATTTATATAATTCCCTATGGCAGACTATGATGTAGTCTTAGGCATGGATTGGTTGAGGAACCAGTATACTAGGATAGACTGCCATGTTAGCAGAGTTGTTTTCAGCATTCCAGGCGAGCCAGAGTTTTTCTTTTCCAGAGGTGCGGTGCAGCCATCTTCTCCAGTATTGCGGATGGCAGTAGCAGCAGTGCAGTTGCCCAGGATAGTTGAAGAGTTTCCAGATGTCTTCCCAGAGGAACTTCCAGGGATGCCACCAGAGCGGGAGATCGAGTTCACTATAGACTTAATCCCCGGGACAGCACCAGTATCAGAGCGAGTCTACAGAATGGCGCCTACAGAGTTGAAGATTTTGTATAAGATGATTGAAGAACTCAGGACCAAGGGATTCATTCGTGCAAGTGGATCGCCTTGGGGAGCCCTGATGCTTCTTGTTAAAAAGAAGGATGGTACGTCCAGGTTATGTGTAGATTATCGTACCTTGAACTCAGTGACAATCAAGAACAGATACCCTCTTCCGAGGATAGATGACTTGTTTGATCAACTCAGAGGGGTTTCAGTGTTCTCGAAGATAGACTTGCGATCAGGATACCACCAGATCAGAGTCAGAGAGCAGGACATCTCGAAGACAGCGTTTAGATCGAGATATGGGCATTGGGAGTTCCTTGTTATGCCCTTTGGAGCGACCAATGCGCCGGCCGTATTCATGGACCTCATGAATCACATTTTTATGCCTTACTTGGATCAGTTTGTGATCGTGTTCCTAGATGATATCCTGGTCTACAGCAAGAGCAAAGCAGAGCACAAGCAGCATCTCAGAATCGTCCTTCAGACGCTTAGAGAGCACCAGTTGTACGCCAAGTTCAGTAAATACGAGTTCTGGCTCGATCGCATTTCGTACTTGGGTCACATCATTACCCGAGGAGGAGTGGAAGTAGATCCCCAGAAGATTGTGGCTATCGAGTCTTGGCCAACACCTAGTTCAGTGGCAGAGGTTCGCAGCTTCCTTGGATTGGCCGGCTACTACCTACGATTCGTTTCAGATTTTGCAAGGATTTCAGCACCGATGACCCAGTTGACTCGTAAGGATGTGCCATTTATTTGGACAGCAGAGTGTCAGGAATCATTCGAGAAGTTGAAGCGAGGTTTGATAACGGCTCCCATTCTCACACTTCCAGATGGGACCGAAGGATTCACAGTTTATTGCGACGCTTCAGACAGAGGATTGGGATGTGTTTTGATGCAGCATGGGAAGGTAATATCTTATGCATCACGCCAACTTCGTGACCATGAAAAGAGTTACCCGACCCACGACTTGGAGCTAGCAGCAGTAGTGTTTGCACTTAAGTTATGGAGCACTACTGGTATGGAGATAGAGTGGAAATATTTACTGATCACAAGAGCCTGAAGTATGTTTTCACCCAGAAGGACCTTAATATGCGGCAGAGAAGATGGCTTGAGCTACTGGTGGACTACGAAGTGGATTTGCAGTATCACCCAGGAAAGGCCAACGTTGTAGCAGATGCGTTGAGCCGGAGAGCCGGAGTTTATTTCTTGACGACGCAACCAGAGTTATTAGCAGATTTTTAGAAGATGGGAATTGAAGTGGTTCTTCCTACCAATGTGGCATTGATGGCCAATCTACAGGTTCAGTCCAGCATAGTTGAGAGGATCCGAGTGGTGCAGTCTACAGATTCCAAGCTTCAGCGGCTCAGAGCAGAGTATGAGGCAGGAAGAAGGCCAGAGTTATGCATTTATGAAGATGGTACACTTCGACACGGCTCTCGTCTTTGTGTAACCAGTAGAGATATCAGACAGGAAGTCATGGCAGAAGCTCACAGTTCGCAATATTCTATTCATCCCGGTGGCACGAAAATGTACCGTGATATCCGTCAGCACTTCTGGTGGAATGGCATGAAGAGGGAGATAGCCTGGTTTGTCTCTCGGTGTTTGGTTTGCCAGTAGGTTAAAGCTGAACATCAGAGGCCCGCTGGACTTCTTCAGCCCTTGTCGATTCTAGAATAGAAGTGGAAGCATGTGACCATGAATTTTGTGACTGGATTGCCTAGATCCCCAGCTGGTCGAGATGCTATTTGGGTTACAGTTGACCGGCTCACGAAGGTAGCTCATTTTCTTCCATTGAGAGTTGGGCAGTCAACGGCTCAGTTGGCAGAGATGTGCCTCAGGCAGATTATCAGGCTTCACGTGTGCCTGTCAGTATCACCTCGGACCGAGATTCAAGGTTTATATCGCACTTTTGGCATAGCTTGCAAGAGAGTTTGGGAACTCGTCTCCAGTTCAGTTCGGCATATCATCTACAAACAGATGGCCAGTCAGAGCGCACTATCCAGACTCTTGAAGACATGTTGAGGTCTTGCACCCTCGACTTCGGTGGTTCAGGGGAAGATCACCTGCATCTTATAGAATTTTCGTACAACAATAGTTTCTAGGCCAGTATCCAGATGGCTCCGTTCGAGGCTCTGTATGGAAGGAAGTGCAGATCTCCGCTAGCATGGAATGATGTCGGAGAGAGGCAGATGCTTGGTCCAGAGATGATTGTCCAGACAGTTAAAGTGGTCAGAAGGATCAGAGAACGTCTTCGAGTTGTCCAAGATCGCCAGTGGCATTGGGCCGATGCTCATCGATATCCCTTGGAATTTGCTATCGGCGACCATGTATTCCTTAGGATCTCGCCTAACCGCGGCGTCATTCACTTTGGCGTATGGGGAAAGCTTAGTCCTAGGTATATAGGGCCGTTCGATATCCTGGAGCGAGTAGGAGATGTATCCTATCGTCTTGCTCTTCCGCCGTCGCTAAGTGAGGTGCATGATGTATTCCATGTGTCCCAATTACGACGGTACGTCCCGGACCCGAGCCACATCTTAGACCATTCAGAACTGGTTGTTGGTACCAACCTTTCGTATGAGGAGAGGCCCATGTCTATATTGGACCGAAGAGAGAAGATACTCAAGAACAAGACTATTAGTTTAGTCCGTGTTGCTTGGGGTTATCACTCTCTAGGTGAGTCAACGTAGGAGCGTGAGGATGACATCCGATCGCGATATCCCTACCTGTTTGACTCGTAAGGTATAATGTCTTCCTTATGCCTTATGTTTTCCATCCCTTGCTTGCATGTATGATTGTCTGATTGCTTGCCTGGTTATAGCTTACCTGTGATTAATATAGCTTGTCCTTGTCTCTCTAGCCTCTTAATTAAATTTCGAGGACGGAATTCTTTTAAGGTGGGTAGAGTTGTAACACCCATATTCTGAATACGTATTTTGTCAAGCTTGTATGTATTTCAGACCTGTATTTATTTTCTCGAAGGCATGTACTTGTAATTGGCTTGACTTGCAGATTTTGGTTCTCGTAATAGGGTTTTACCTGGCTTGGTTTATTTTGTGGAGGAGAATTGGTTTGGTTTAAAATGCATTGGAGCACTTTAACCTACACTCCACCATCAACACAACACAACCCACCCTCATTAAAACTCCACCTACTTTTCTTTCTCCTCCATAATTCTCTCATTTATTTCTCCATCTTCTTCTTCTTCCTTCCTCTACACAACACCAACACCCATAGACAAGTGCACCTTGCCACCACATAAGAACTACTTTTTATTTGTCCATTAGCTAGATTAGGACATGGTGATCAACATTAGTGCTTGACATTTTGTGATTTGGAGTCTCCCTTGTTCTAGATCTAGGTTTTAACTATTTTTGGATTTACATAGTTTTGATCTATTTTGGTTGGATTTTTGTGGGTTTTGATGCTTCCATGTGGAAGAGAATTCAATTTTACTCAAGTTAGAACTTTGAAAATCTAGATTTGGCTTTGATTTGACAAAGATATGAAAATTTGAATTATTGGTGTTCTTGGTGTTCCTCTCGGCCTGGAGTAGCAGACTGCAGCCTGCGCTCTTTAGCGCAGCGCTGGACTGCGCATCCCCTCTCGGCCTGCGCTCTTTAGCGCAGCGCCGACCGCGCTGCTTGCCCCTTGGCGAATTACGCTCAGCCCCCTGCGCAGCTCACCTCTGCGCTGTTGGCTCCCGCGCAATCTAACCCTGCACAGTTTATTCCTGCGCCAACCATTCCTGTGCAGTCTACTCCTGCGCAATCCACCCCTGCGCAGTTCATTCCTGCGCAGTCTGCTCCTGTGCAATCCACCCCTGCGCAGTTAACTCCTGCGCACTTGGCCCATGCGCCATCTGCCCCTGCGCCCTGTGCCCCTGCGCACTTGGCACCCTGCGCAACTGACACCCTGCACAATCCTAGCCCGGACAGCTTGCGCAAACTATTGGCTCTTGGAGTTTTGGTTCTATTTCTTTAAGCTTGGCTCTTCTATAGCCCTGTATATTGATATTTTATTAGATATTTTATGCCCATTTTATATTCTTATGCCTTTTTGACATGAACTTGATTTTACTTGATATGTTTGGAATGACTATTGAACATGGTATGGTATGACAAAGAACTAGCGTAGCACGACAGTGACCCTTAGTGGTGCACTCCTGACATGACCAACCTGACATGATAGTGGCCCGTCGTGGCGCACTCCTGACAAGTACCCTGACATGATTTATCTTGATGCTGTTGCGACGGCTAACTTGACTCGTATAATCAATTTGACACCGTGGGTGTTCCTGCTTGCTTGCTTGTGCAATCCACTTGTCTTGTCTTGCATCATGTCTAGGACGTGACTTCCTGGTTCCCACGGTCAGGGATTCATACTGAATATGGATTACGCTAATGACTAGATCAAACTATAGTTCATGGAGAATTTCCAGTCACAGGCAATCTCGTTATTTGGGCGCTCTTAATTGGACTTGTAGCTTGCCAACGAGTAGAGCACCTTTCCAGCGCACTGTCATGTGTTGCACCCTCTAAGTCACCTAAGGGTATATCGTCTCCGGGGCGATGTACCCAACCATACTCTAAATCTGCGAAAGGATAACTGGATGGTCTGCAGGGCTTGGGACTTGGAAATTCTTATTGCATCTTGATAGTAATTAGGCTTGTGATAACCCTAGTTAGTTAAGTAGTAAGCCGTAGTAATTGCTTGGCCGCTTGTGAATGGATGGAGTCCAGCCTTGTCTAAGTCATGTCTAGCCCCTGTACCTGGAACTCTTGTACATGATTGTTTTACTTATCTTAACAATAAATGGGTAGAGACAGAGTGCTGTTCAGGCGAATGGTTACAACCTCGGTCCTTGTCTGGTTTAAGGGTTGTAACCTGGCTCCCGGAATGGTCCCACGTCACTAGTCGTTTATTGTCCTGTTGCACTCTTTATTTACTTGTACCTTCTTCCATTTCTTTTCTTTTGTTCTGATATGCTGGCTTTTGTTCTTATTTCGTGGCCTCCTTTGTGGCACTTGCTCTTTCTGGGATTTGACCCAGCTGGTTTTGTGTGGCCAGATTTTGGAGCAGTACCCGAGGATCTACCGAACCTCCAGCCCGATGGTGGCGACTAGAAGGAACCCGGGCTACGAGTGGGTTTTCTATTTTGTTTCGCTCACTCTATTGTAAAGTTATTCTTTTGAGGCGTTTAGCCGACGAGCACCTGTTAGCTCGATGCACTTTACTTACTGTCAGCCTACGGGCTGTAAACACGATTAACAAATCCTAGGGTTGATCATGTATGACTTAACTCTTACTAGTCCTAGCATTTTGTACGACTAGCTTCATGATCAGCTGATATATAATATTTGGGACGCCTTTTATTGTATATTTGGTGGTCAAACATCTTGTGATTATATTACTTGCTTGTGATTGAGACAATAGGCTTGACCATAAGAGACCATTGGCTTGTAGTAAACCCTCATATCTAGGCAGCCGTGACCGTATAACGAGATGGACTTCATTTCAATATACGTAGCTGGCTATGTACGCCCCCCGCTCTCCAGTATTCTGGTTCTGGGGCGTGACACATATCCCAGTACTGTAGAGTTAGAAAGTTAGTAGACATGAATAAATATACATGAATGCCTAAAACTAACAATGCTGGACCGTTAAAGAAATCGGTACCAAAGCTCACATCTACTCATCTTGTAGGTGGGCCAACCCTCTTATGCTAGAAGCAAATGGATCCTCGATAGCGGATGTTCGTGGCACATGACAAGTAATGCATCTCTATTCGCGATGCTATCGATGAAAAAAGAAGGATATATCTCATTCGGTAATAATATAATAGGTAATATTATAGGTAATAGTAATGTTGGTATTTCCCCCATCCAGAAATAAAAGATATTTGTCTTGTAAATAAATCAAAACATAACCTTCTAAGCATTAGCCATCTTGCTAACAATGGTTATGGTATTAATTCTGTTAAGGACAAATATTCTATATATGATATGTCCATTGGTAATCTTAGCTATGAAGGAATTAAGGAGGATAATATTTATGTTTTTTTTAGAAAGTATTAACAGTGCAGGTAAGTGCATAGTAGTCAACAAAGAATAGTGTTGGCTCTGGCATATGAGACTAGGACACGCAAACATGGATACCATTTCAAGGTTATAAACAAAGAAATTGGTAAAAGAACTACCAGAGGTATCGTTCAAAAGAGACATGGTATGTGCTGATTGCAAGAAAAGTAAAGTAACTAGATCCTCATTTAAATCTATCAACGATGTAAGTACTTCTAGACCCTTGCAATTGATACACATGAATTTGTTTAGACCTAGTAGAGTCGCCAGCCTTGGTGGTAAGCTCTATACTTTTGTTATTGTTGATGATTTCTCTAAAAATACATGGGTTTTCTTTTTATCAAATAAAAAGGCACAATTTTTGAATTTAAGATTTTCTGCAAAAAGGTTCAATATGAAAAAGGTTACATTATTACTCGTATCCGAAGTGATCATGAAGGTGAATTCATAAATTCTGATTTCCAGAAGTTTTGCGAAACAAATAGTTTATTTTATGAATTTTTGTATCCTAGAACTTCACAACAAAATGGTGTTGTGGAACGGAAGAATAAAACTCTAAGCGATATTGCTAGAGTCATGCTTAACCAGCACAACCTTCTAAAATATTTTTGATCTGATGTTGCAAGTACAACTTGTCATGTTTTGAATAGGTTTCTGATTCGACCTATATCGAAAAAGACTCCCTATGAATTGTGTTTTAATCGCATTCCAAATATTTTATATTTTAAAGCTTTTGGATGTTGTTGTTTTATCTGAACACCAAGAATAACTTGGTAAGTTCGACTCGAAGGCAGACGAAAGATATTCCTTGGTTATGCTGCCAAGAGTAAGGGATATAGAATTTTTAATACAATAACTACGATTATTAAAGAATCGATTAATATTTTATTTGGTGAGCTCAACAGTCAAGTATCTAGTGACAGCGATGACGAAGATACAAAGAACACATCCAAAGCATCTGAAGATACTACTGCTAACAAGAACTATCTGGAGAATCTATTGAAGAAGCTGAAATTCATCACAAACCATCCAGATACCCTTGTCATAGGTGACGTATTAAAGAGAGTAGGTACGCATTCTTCTACTAGGGATATAGTTGCTAATGTTGCATTTAGTTCCCAAGTAGAACCTAAATTAGTAGCAGATGCAATCTATTGGTCAATCTATAGTCGGTACCAAATGGTGTTCCAAAATAAAGTAAGTGTGAATGGACAAGTTCTATGAAACAAAGCACGTCTAGTGGCTCAAGGTTATAATCAAGAAGAAAAAATTGATTATGACGAGACTTATGCTCATGTTGCTATACTAGAATCCATTTGCATGCTTTGTGCATTCGCATGTTTTCACAATTTTAAACCTTTTCAAATGGACGTTAAAAGTGCATTTTTAAATGGATTTATAAAACAAGAGATTTTTGTGAAGCAATCCCCTGGCTTTGAAGATTTTTAATTTCCAGATCATGTTTTCAAGTTACGTAAGGCACTCTATGGACTCAAATCGCCTAAGGACCTTCCTACTTGAAAATTATTTTTCAAAAGGGAGAGTTGATACTACCTTGTTTATCAAATCTTCAACTACTTCCTTATATTGCAAATCAAACAGAACTCTAAGAAAAAGTAATGCTAAGTACACGAAGGACTTGCTAAAGAAGTTTGACTTCGACAACACAAAGTCTATTCGGACTCCTATGGCTACAACAACCAAACTTGACCTTGATGAAAGTGGCAAATCAGTCGACAAGCGTAAGTATCGAGATATGATTGGTCGTTTACTGTATTTAACTACTAGTCGACCCGATATTATGATTAGTGTTTGTATTTGTACAAGATATCAAGCTAACCCTAAGGAACCACATTTATGCGCAGTTAAGCATATTTGATACTTAAAAGAACTTATACTGTTGGCTTATGGTATCTAAAACCACATCATTTGACCTAATTGGGTATTATGATGCTGATTTTGTTGGATGCAAAGTTGACCGTAGAAGTACCAGCAGTACGTGGCATTTTCTAGGCAAAGCTTTAGTCTCGTGGTTTAGCAAGAAGCAAAAAAATTGTTACTTTATCAACAACTGAAGCCGAGTATACTCCTGCAGGTTGTTGTTGTGCACAAATTTTGTGGATGAAACAAACGCTAGAAGACTATAATCTGCACTTCACTAAGATTTTCATATATTGTGACAACAGTCGCACTTTAAATCTGACTAAGAACCTTGTATGTCACTTACGCACTAAACACATTGAGATACGTCATCACCTTCTATGTGATCACCAACAACACGAGGATATCTATTTAGAATTTATTGACACAAATCATCAGCTGGCAAATATATTCACAAAACCCTTGGCTGAAGACCGATTCAACTATCTACGTCGTGAGTTAGGTATTCTTGAATTCTCGAAAGCATAATTCTTAATGTTTAAAAAATACTTATTTATTCAACGTTGTTTTAAATCAAAGTTATTTTGGGTACAAGCCCAAAGGGCCCTTCTGTCATACTGGTGTAAATAGCCTGAAAGAACACGGTGTACTAGTCTTCGGACTACAGCTAGCTGGGATTCGGCCCCTACAGCTAACCTAAAGTAATGGATATTTATTAAATCAATGAATGATAGTTTTAAGCTATTTTTAACAACATAAATCAATATATGCTTCTTAGGAAACAAGCATACAGAACTCGGACGGAGCTCTGGCTGAGTTCAGACCGAGTTTGGTACGCTTATTTCCAGAGCAACCCGAGAGCTCGGCCCACATATTTTGAATTGCTCCTAACTTCCTTATAAGACCCATCTTTTCATTTCAGTTGAAAAGAACCCCTCTTCAACCTCCAAAAACTTCCCATAAAACCCAAGTTTTTCAAACCCTAACCCTAGATCTATCTATTTTTAGGCTTTCCAATCTAAATCTCTAGGATTTGTGGAGCTCTTGTGGTCCTCTTTAATCTATTTCAATTTTGTGAGATAATTTCTTTACATTTCTTCTTCAAACTTCAATGGAACCTAGATTTGCTAAGAAGAAGAAGAGAGGAGTTGGTGCTTCAACTTCGAGTCCATCATATGACCCTCTTGAAAGTCTCTTTAGCCCTCCTTCTCTTTCCGATGAGGATGATTATCATTCTAGCTTATTTGTGGATTTATAAACTTTTAATACTTGGTTTGATGATTTCTAGAAAAGAGCCATCTGTCCTGGAAATACTATTAATTTTAATATATTTTCAGAGTATTGCTTAACTTTCCAGAATATTGGCCTACATTAATTATTTAAAGTTCCCATCCGTATTTATACCAATGCAGTTCACATATTTTAGTGCAACTTGCAATATTTACATAACATTATGTATTCTTCTGTATGCAGAATTGAAATAGAACTTGATGATGACAATTTAAGTGAATGGCTCCAAGTTTCCAACTTTAGAGACACTCTTGTTGATATCATCAAAGTTTGTTATGGTCCTAATTTGAACTTAAAAACATTTTAGGACGTGATGTGCCCTTCGAATCCTGGACCTCGGGGACGTCTCATATCACGGTACTTGAAACAAAACTTTTATGATCACCATCAGATTATCATAGTTACTATTTTGCCAAAACAGGATCTACAGATGAGATCGCGTATTTGGAAATGTCTGTATTATATCATATTCATTTGGGATTCCTTTCTATCTTCCCAAAACTATGATGGCGGCTGTGGTCAACTGTAAGAAGGTCGGTCGGAACCTTATCATTTCGTAGATTTGACATTCCTTTGGATTCTTGTCCCATCGATGACTCTCCGTCAGAACTCCATCGGTCTCGTAGGTTTCCTCCTCCTTCTCCTGCAATTGGTGTTGGAGGTGTTCCACCTGTCGCTCAGGTTCCTCAGCATGATCCAGCCTCTATTGATGTCCTTCATGTCCACACCATAGATCAACTCTATGCCTTGATGACTCTATAGAGCGAGCATTTTGAGGCTCATTGTATACTTTAGGATGGGCGTTATTAGGTAAAGCGCATTCATCAGAGAGACCATGACTATCGTATCACCTACAAGCTCCAGACCTTACAGAATGATATTGCTGATACTCAATGCACTCTAACCCATCATCCTTCTGGTTCCACTCTTTTGCTCCGTCATTCAGACTTTGATGGACCCAGATTTGATGACCGTCAGGCTCGAAAATATTTTGATCCTACTTCAACTTACGTTGATCCGAACCGGTCTACTGACACTGGTGACGATGCTAGTTGAAGAGGTGTTTGGACTTTTGGCTTTATGAGACTGATGCTGCTGCTGTTGATGTTGTTTTAGTAGTTTTTCTTATCATGACATTATGTAGTATATCTTAGGCCTTGATTATGCATTTTTTGTTATGGTTAAATCTTTTTCAGACTTCCATATTATCTTGGTGGATTTATGCATTTCCATGCTATTGCTACTGTTGTTTGTTTCAGTTCTACTACTTATTGTTGGCCTTGTCATTTTTGTCTTTATTGGTATTATTTTATGCTCACTATTTGTAGGGAGCATTCATTTTGTACAAATGACAAAAGGGGAGAAGTGTTAAAGAAGATCTAAAGAATACCAAATATAAAAGACATCGAATCGCATCGGTCAAAGGTATAAAATTTCAAGTTATTTTTATATTATTTGGTATAAACTCAAAGTTTGTCAGTTATCAAAATGGAGGAAATTGTTAGCCCATTGGTCATAGTCATACCTGATTTTGATAATCTACGTAAACTTTGGTCGATATGCAAATAATACGCAGCTAAAGGTACAAATACAGAACGTCTACTTCCACACTGCTACCATTCATCGTCTTTGTCAAACAGATTGCGGATGACGATCAAGACATTTTTTTATACTTTATCTTGTATTTTACACTTTATTGACTCTAGAAAAAATGTGCGGTCTATTGGATTGGCAACTGGCTATCTACTAAATTCTACTTTCAAAATAGCCTACATATCCATAAAGTATCACAGTCCACATTCCCTACTAGCCAAAAAGCCCAATACACAAAGAACCAAAAAGCCCATCTTCATTAAGAACTTAAATTGGTCAAAAAACTAACCATCCGAGTTTGACCCGAGTTCGGACAGAAGTCGAACTGAGTTCGATCAAGTAGTTCCTGAAGTCAAGTGGTTTTCTTGAAGATCTGCAACCAACGTTCGAATTACGAAATATTTGCACCCGAATTCCAGCCGAGTTCGGTCCCCAAAAATGCTATAAAAAATGAGAAGTTCCCATTCCAATTCATTCATTCTTCTCTTCTTTATCTATTCAGAGCATTCAAAGCGCTATACATTTCCATATCTAGCCTTTTACGATTCCTAGCCAAGCCAATTGTCATTCTAGTTCGATCTAGATTTTTGTTCGAGTTGTAAAGAAGGCTTCTCGAAAATGTTTTAGTTTTCAAATTTTGTCTTGTTGAAGTTCCGAGTCCTTCGGATAAAAATTCATGGTTGTAAGGAGATGCAAGTACTTCGGATTCAAAGCTTGTGCCATAGTGGATTAACTTCGAGCAAGAGTACTCGACTCTGGAATAGTCCTCTAAGAAGGAAACTATTATACATTGTTGTGTCATGAGTTTGCTTTTCCAATGCTCTTTAAATTACGTATTTAATCTCTATAAAGTTTGTTATCATCTTCCTAACACTTATCACATGTGATGTTGTATATTTTTTTAATTTGGAGATTATTTTTTTGCTACACACACTCTCTCTCTATCTCTCTATCCACCCTCCCTCTAGAGGTGCTCGATGTTCCTACACACAACAAATAGATTAGAGGCCAGTTGCATGCGGACCCAGGGCACCCTTTCAGGCGCAGAAGCTCACCGCCCACCTACTACAAGGGACCACTACTGGCCTTGCATGAGGCATAGTTTGATAGAGCCAAAAAGTGGACGGGAGCATAGAGGCGTGGGCAGGCTTTTGCCATGGCACTGGTAGGGGACAAACCTGAGGGTGAAGCTATCACAGGTACCATTCTAGTTACATCATTTCCTACATCAGCATTATTTGATTATGGTGCTATGCTATCGTTCGTCTCTACTAGTTTCGTAGTAATGCATAGAGTAGCCACTTCACCCTTGCCTAAGAGTAGGAAGATTCTTACACGGGGTATAGTGTCAGTCACCAGTACTTAAAGAACATGTTCGGTTGTCGTGTGTGGTAGGAAGACGAGATCTCGACTTTTGGTACTCTCGATGCCAAACTTTAACATTGTGTTGGGAATGTACCGGTTGAGCAAGTACCATGCAATACTAGACTTTTTGGAGAAGAAGTATTATTTTCAGACCACCAGATCGCCCGGATTCAAATTCATTCGAAGGACCACAAAGATGGGTGGGCGAGACAGTTGCACCGCCACCTATAATTGTAGAATTTGAAGATGTCATCCTAGGAGAATTGTCAAGTTTGCCGCCAGATATACAAGTGGAGTTTTCCATTGAGTTGGTGCTTGAAGCAGCTACGGTATCTTCAAATGTATACCGGTTGGTGAAGGAGTTGGAGGAGCTGAAGCTACAGTTGGAGGAGTTGTAAGATAAGGGGTTTATCTGACCAAGTGCATCGATCTAAGAAGCCCCAATACTGTTTGTTCCAAAGAAAGATGGATCAATCCGCATGTGCATCGACTACAAAGCACTAAAAGCCTTGACCATCAAGAACAAGTACCCTCTACCATGGATTAACGACCTGTTCGACTAGCTGACGAGAGCAAAGGTGTTCACGAAGGTTGACTTGAGATTGGGATACCCTCAGGTGAAGGTACAGTGGGAAGATATTCTGAAGATGGCATTCATGACTTGCTATGGTCACTACGAGTTTTGGGTAATGCCCTTTGGACTAACAAATACATCAAAAGTATTTACGAAACTGATAATTAGGGTATTCCACCAGTACTTAGACCAGTTCGTGGTAGTCTTTATTGATGACATTTTGATGTATTCGAATAGACACGAGGAGCACTTAAGGATAGTACTTGAGATGCTGAGGCATGAAATATTATATGCCAAGTTGAGCAAGTGCAAGTTCTTCCTGGATCGTGTTACTTTCCTTGGGTATGTTATCTCGGGAGATGGTATCTCAGTAGATATAGCCAAGATATCAGCAGTAGAGATATGGCCGACACCAACCACCGTCTTGGAGGTACAGAGTTTTCTAAGACTTGTCGAATGTTACCGAAGGTTCATAGAGAACTTTGTTAGGATTGTAAGGCCGATGACCCACTTGACCCGCAAGAAGAAAGAGTTTATATTGACAGAGGAGTATCAGGTGACGTTCCATTAGTTGAAGAAGCGTCTGAATATAGTACCCATTTTGACTATACCTTCCGGATCGGAAGGATTTATGATTTACAGCAATGCGTCTAAGAAGTGCCTAGACTGTATGCTGATGCAGAAAGGGAAGGTTGTAGCCTATGCCTCTAAGCAGGTGAGGAACCATGAGAAGAACTATCCTACCCATGATTTGGAGCTTGCTACAGTAATTTTTGCTCTGAAGCTTTGGATGCACTACCATTATGGAGGGCGAGTAGAGATATTCACTGACCACAAGAGCCTGAAGCATGTCTACACGCAGAAGGAGTTGAATCCGAGACAAAGATGTTGGTTGGAATTGATGAAGGATCTTGAGATTGAACTATAATACCATCCAGGAAAGGCCAACGTGGTAGATGATACTTTGAGTAGAAGACCCAGGGCATATCTATTGACAACCCAGCATCACCAATTGGAGGACCTGGAGGAGTTGGGAATAGAGGTCATTTTGCCAAGAGTAGATGGCCAGTTGATGAGCCTTCATGTGCAATCGTCATTCGTTGAGAGGATCAAGGCCACTTTGCCTACAGTTGCTAGATTTCAATGACTCCGAGACAGGACAGAAGTTGGTATGCAAACTTAACTGCGAATACATGAGGATGGCACTTTGAAGTGTGGGGATCGTCTCTATGTTCCAAATGGGAAGGTTTGATAAGAGCTGATGACGATGGTACATAGTTTAGCATACTCTATCCATCCAGAGGGAACATCCAGGTGGAACAAAGATGTATAGAGACTTGAGGCAACATATTTTGTGGCATAGAATAAAGAGAGAAATAGCCCACTTCGTGGCAAATGTTTGGTGTGTCAGCAAGTCAAGACTGAGCACTAGAGATCAACAGGGTTGCTTCAACCGCTCTCGTTACCCAAATGAAAATGAGAGCACATCACCATGGACTTTGTGACTGGGTTTGCAAGGAGACCTAGTGGCCGAAATGCGGTATGGGTGATCATGGACCGACTTACCAAGGCATCACACTTCTTACCTTTCAGAGTTGGCCAGTCTATAGAGGTCCTAGCCCTGTTGTAGATGAAGCAAAACATGCAGCTACATGGGGTTCCAGTCATTATAGTATTCGACTGGGATTCAAGGTTCATATCATACTTTTAGCAAAGCATACAGGAGAGTCTCGGAACACTCATGAAGTTCGGGCATCTTATCACCCACAAACAGTTGGACAATCCGAGCGCACCATAAATACTTTAGAGGACATGTTGAAGGCATGAATACTTGACTTTGGATGATTGTGGGAGGACAATTTGCATTTGGTTCAGTTTTCCTACAACAACAACTATTATGAAGTATTCATATAGCTCCCTTTGAAGCATTGTACGATAGAAAGTGTCATTTTCCCATATGCGTTGAAGCGATGTGGCAAGAGGTAAATACTTCGACCAGAGCTAGTAGTTCATATGGTAGAGAAGGTGAAGTAGATCAAGGGGCATAATGCCCCAATCCCAAAATACATAGGACTAGAAATGCGTGTACACTTGCCAGCTAACAATCAGAATACATATAAGTTGTATAGTAACGACCAACTATCTATACTAATCAATAATATCTCTAAGTCTCAATCCACAGTAATATAAAATAAAAGAATAAACAATTTATAACATAGTGTGCATCGCATGCTACATTTGTCCGAATAGACTCGAAAGAATAAATTGAGTCTATAAATACTAGGCTAACAATCAGAATATAAATAAATAAAGATGAATATGTAACCACAAGAGATACCTGGAACATAAAATAGCAACCATCAAGATCAGCAACCAAATACCTGTAGAGATCACCAGGTCCTCAGGGGACATAGCAAGGTACATGCAATATGCCAATGTGTAGAAAAGAAAATATGATCTAAGGGTATCTATTATATCTGATCTACGTGATATGCATTTAAGAACATGTCCTGGAAAATCAGACCTTGCCACTGAGGCTCACAAGCTCCTCAACTGTCTATTGCCCCTAGCACCATGTCGTGGAACCAAGAACAATCAACAAAAACAAATGTTAGAACTCTGTTACGGAGACAAAGGCACACAATAATAACATGCCACAATATAAATAGTTTGATATTGCAGTCAAGTTCTTCCTATCCCATGTCTAGAATCAAGCAAGTCAAGTCAAGTATATCCTACCTAGGAACAAGAACAACAAGAAGTCTAGTAATCTACTACAAAGTTGATGCCAAGAATAATCATGTAAACCTCGTACCAGGAACGTGTCGGTGTCCTGTGGTCAATCGTGTCAATAAACATAACATAATGCACACGATGCCTAGTATCGATATACAATGTCGATAAATAAACATTGGCATCCGAATCCAACTCGGACGTTAAATATCGACTAGCCCCACGGCATGACAATGATAAACAAAAGTAAAGACAACAAGAGAAAAGCAACAAGTTGTAGTATTGGCAAGGTACACTTGCTTGCAACCTCCAAATGCGAATATGACGGTCCGACCCCAATATCCTCGCTAACACCATCACGTACACCTAGAATAAGTAAAACTAATGATCATTAATATTTATATATATATTTATATATATATATATATATATATATATATATATATATATATTTTTATATATATATATATATATATATATTTATATATAAAATATATATATATATATATATATATATATATATATATATATATATATATATATATATATATATATATATATATATAGGACAAATCTAGCATATATGGTATTAAATAAAATTTAATAAATAATATTTTTATAAAGGAAAAAATTATTTATGAAAAAATTCATTAAAATATTTATAATCATATTTAGACTACATTCCACATTAGGAAAACTAGTATCAACTACTATATTAGTCACATTACCTATTTAACTCAATCTAGCATATATTTTAATAACATAAAAATATTATATTTAATTCTAGAAAAATAGTTTGAAAAGTTTTACATTAATATTTAGTATAGTCTACTCATAGAAAAATGGCTACTGATATCTCACATTGATTCTATATCAATAGTCATCGACTTGGTTCCCAATTTTGGTATCAAATCCATAATTTCTTAACAAACTATAATTTTGGAATATTACAGATAAATAGGTAAAAATATTTTTTTCCATATCAAAACGTGCACAACAAATAATTTAGATATTTTCCTTCAAGTTCTGAGTCAATTGACACATAGATCCTATGGTTTTTCGGTGTTCTGACAACACGAACAAGTTCAAATTTTAATAAAATATCAAATCTCAATTAAATGCTACAAAAATATATTCAATATAAATCTTAAGATTTCTAGGGTCTTACCAAAATATGAGAAAGGTCTAAGTGGTCTAAAAGTTGTTAAAAACTCACACACGAAAGAATTGGTTCTATCTGGACACCCTTTCGTAAAATGGACAAACCGTAAAGTACTACGTAACTAGCCAATTGGCCATGACAGTAGACACATAGATATGTTATCTCGTATTACTTTCCTGGATCGTGTTACTTTTGTAGAATTACCATAAAGTACCACGTAAGTGGCCAAGCTGAGCAAGTGTGAGTTCTTCCTGGATCGTGTTACTTTCCTTGGATATGTAATCTCGGGAGATGGTATCTCAGTAGATATAGCCAAGAAATTTGTAGTGGAGATATGGCCGACACCAGCCACCATCTCGGAGGTGTAGAGTTTTCTAGGACTTGTTGAATATTACCGAAGGTTTATAGAGAACTTCGTTAGAATTGCAAGGTTGATGACCCACTTGACCCACAAGGAGCAAGAGTTTATTTGGATAGAGGAGTATCAGGTGACGTTTTATTAGTTGAAGAAGCATCTGAATACAGTACCCATTTTGACTATACCTTTAGGACCGGGAGGATATATGATTTACAGCAATGCGTCTAGGAAGGGACTAGAATGTGTGCTGATGTAGCACGGGAAGGTTGTAGCCTACGCCTCTAAGCAGTTGAGGACCCATGAGAAGAACTATCCTACCCATAATTTGGAGCTTACTACAGTAATTTTTTCTCTGAAGCTGTGGATGTACTACCTTTATGGAGGGCGAGTGGAGATATTCACTGACCCAGGAGTTGAATCTGAGACAAAGATGTTGGTTGGAATTGATGAAGGATCTTGAGATTGAGCTACAAAACCACCCAGGAAAGGCCAACGTGGTAGATGATGCTTTGAGTAGAAGACCTAGGGCATATATATTGACTACCCAGCATCATCAATTGGAGGACTTAGAGGAGTTGGGAATATAGGTCATTTTGCCAGGAGTAGATGGCCAGTTGACGAGCCTTCATGTGCAATCGCCATTCGTTGAGAGGATCAAGGCCACTTTGTCTACATATGCTAGATTTCAACGACTCTGAGACAGGACAGAGGTTGGTATGCAAACTGAACTACGATTACATGAGGATGGCACTTTGAAGTGTGGGGATCGTCTCTATGCACCAAATGGGAAGGTTTGATAGGAGCTGATGACAATGGTACTTAGTTTAGCATACTTTATCCATCCAGGTGGGACATCCAGGTGGGACAAAGATGTATAGGGACTTGAGGTAGCATATTTTATGTCATAGAATAAAGAGAGAAATAGCCCACTTCGTCGCAAATGTTTGGTGTTTCAGCAAGTCAAAACTGAGTACTAGAGATCAACAGTATTGCTACAACCGCTCTCGTTACCCGAATGAAACTGAGATCACATCACCATAGACTTTGTGACTAGGTTTTCAAGGAGTCCTAGTGGCTGATATACGGTATGGGTGATCATGGACCTACCCACCATGGCACCATACTTCTTATCTTCAGAATTGGCCAGTCTACAGAGGTCCTAGCCGAGTTATAGATGAAGCAAAACATGTGGCTACATGGAATTCCAGTCATTATAGTATTCGACTGGGATTTAACGTTTATATCACACTTATAGCAAAGCATATAGGATAGTCATGGAACCCTCATGAAGTTCGAAGCATCTTATCACCCACAAACAGTTGGACAATTCGAGCGCACCATAATGACTTTAGAGACATGTTGAGGGCATGCATACTTGACTTTGGAGGATTGTGGGAGGACCATTTGCACTTGGTCAAGTTTTCCTACAACAACAACTATCAGGAAGTATTCAGATAGCTCCCTTTGAAGCGTTGTACGATAGAAAGTGTCATTTTCCCGTATGTGTTGAAGCGATGTGGCGAGAGGTAAATACTTCGACCAGAGCTAGTAGTTCATATGGTAAAGAAGGTGAAGTAGATCAAGGGGCATAATGCCCCAGTCCAAAAATACATAGGACTAGAATTGCATGTACATGCCTGCTACTTATCAAGAGAACTCCAGACCAGCTCGAATACATATAAGCTGTATAGTAACGACCAACTATCTATACTAATCAATAATATCTCTAAGTCTCAATCCACAGTAATATAAAATACAAGAATGAACAATATAGAACGTAGTGTGCATCCCTTGCTACATTTGTCCGAATAGACTTGAAAGAATAACTTGAGTCTACACATACTAGGCTAACAATCAGAATATAAATAAATAGAGATGAATATATAACTACAGGAGATACCTGAAACATAAAGTAGCAACCATCATGATCAGCAACCAAATGCCTGGAGAGATCACCAGGTCCTCAGGGGACATAACAAGGTACTTGCCATATGCCAATGTGCAGAAAAGAAAATATGATCTAAGGGTATCTATTATATCCGATCTACATGATATACATTTGAGAACATGTCCTGGAATATTAGACCTTGTCACTGAGGCTCACAAGCTCCTAAACTGGCTATTGCCCCAAGCACCGTATCGTGGAACCAAGAACAATCAATAAAAACAAATGTCACAAGCTCCTACTGGCAATTGCCCCAAGCACCGTGTCGTGGAACCAAGAACAATCAATAAAAATAAATGTCAGAACTCTGTTACAGAGACAAAGGCACACAATATAACATGCCACAATATAAATATTTTGATATCGCAGTCAAGTTCTCCCCATCTCATGTCTAGAATCTAGCAAGTCAAGTCAAGTATATCCTACCAAAGAACAAGAACAACAACAAGTCTATGAATCAACTACATAGTCAATGCCAAAAAGAATCATGTAAACCTCGCACCATGAATGTGTCGGTGTCCTGTGGTCAATCGTGTCAATAAACACAACATAATGCACACAATGCCTAGTATCGATATATAATGTCGATAAATAAACATTAGCATCCGAATCCAACTCGGACGTTAAATATCGACTAACCCTACTTCATGACAATGATAAACAAAAATAAAGACAACAAGAGAAAAGCAACAAGATGTAGTATTGGCAAGGTACAATTGCCTGCAACCTCCAAATGTGAATATGACGGTCCGACTCCAAGATCCCCGCTAACACCGTCACGTACACCTAGAATAAGTAAATCTAACTATCATTAATATATATGACATATTACATACTATATATAGACTTACCATATATAATCCCAATACACATATTCTACTAAACTAGTCCATGCTACACATAGGACCAATCTAGCATATATGGTATTAAATCAACTTTAATAAATTATATTTTTATAAATTAAAAAATTATTTTCGAAAAAATTCGTTAAAAAATTTATAATCATATTTAGACTACATTCCTCATAACGAAAACTAATATCAACTACTATATTAGTCACATTACCTATTTAAGTCAATCTAGCATATATTTTAATAACATAAAAATATTATATTTAATTTTGCAAAAGTAGTTAAAATAGTTTTACATTAATATTAGTGTAGTCTATGTAGGAACAAAATTATAAAGTAGAATACTCTAGAGGGGGGGTGAATAGAGTATGCAGTGAAATATTGCTAATTAAAAACTTGTTAGCAGTTAGATCACAGATATAAAAATAATCACAAAATAAATAACAGTAATAAAAGAGTGATCAGAAGGCAAACGTAAATATCGAGATTTATACTGGTTTCTCTCTTGTGAGGACTAGTCCAGTCGAAAGAACTCTAGCTTCCAGTTGAATCCACTATTGAAAAATCTTGCAAGTTTTCATACGAAGTCCTTGCAACTTCTACAGACGCGAGCTTTGATACGAAGAACTTGACCAACTTCAATTGTGAAGAGTCAATCTTCAATCAAGCCTCTGATTATAATCGCTCTGAAACTTTATAGACCGCACCGCACTGGCAAATCGACTAGAGGATTGTAACTGGCATGGGATTTGAAAATGGAAGCTTTTTAGAACTCTTTGGAAGAAATGTAAGCTTTAGAAGAAAAGAGATTGAAAGTGAATTGGTGATTTGAAATTATCAAAATTCTTCTCTATTTATAGTTTTTCCAAAGATAAAACTCTGACATAATTTGGGCAGAATTCGGACAGAACTCTTTGTAACAAACCGCAACTGAAGGGAGACCAAGTTCAAAATCAAACGTTCACATAACGTTCAACTTGGCCAAACTCTGGCCAAACTCTGGCCGAACTCTGGTCGAGTTCTGTCAGGGTTTGGTCAGTTGATTTTGTGAAAAATAAATTTTGGCTTTTTGAAATGTCCTTCAGAAGCTTTTTGTAAAATAGGTATTTTTCAAAAACATATGGCATTTTTAAAGAGATAGGTCAGTTTTTAAAAACATTTTCGGATAGCCTATTTGCCAGTACGACTTGGTGTACAATGTATTCCTAGACTCAATAAAATAAAATTACATTGCTTTTAAGAAAATACATTCTGAGTGGCAAACAGCTTCGGTCTTGAACGGAGTAGATATCCATCTTTGATCAGTGTCCAAAACGTCGTTAGTAAACATCTGAATTGACTCGTATTTATATCAAGACAGAGTTTGATCAATTATTAAAATCAGGTTTGACCATGACCAATGGGCCAACAATCTCCCCCATTTTGATAATTGATAAACCTTGGCAGATATAATATCTTGGTTTTGGTCAATTCAAAAGTGTACCGAAAGTACCAAGAGATAAAATGAAAAAATTGTTTATAACTTGTATTCATGAAGATGTTAGAACTTATTTCTGCCCCGTTATCACTTAGCAAAATAATTGCAAAAGAGAAAGCTCCCCCCACAATAAATGCATAAGTAACAAGAAGTGAAGAAACACAATTAAAAAAAATTAGGCATGGTATAAACATATTTATGGAATAAACAACACAGGCATGGTATTTGTCACAGGCAGTTTATATGAAGCATAAAGAAAGATAATGCTATAAAGCTGAAACAAATAAAATGCTAAGCTGAATAATGAACTAAAGTAAAACATATGCCAAACTGAGGCATAAAAAAACTATGTATATGAAGAGTCACAAATCATATCCAAAAAATAAAGTGTACTGATAATATCTTAGAATGTCGGAGCATTTTCAAGTAAACATAAGACAAAATAGACAGTCCCAAATAGTAACATCTCAAAAATTATCATCCTCATCCTTATCATCATCGGCTGCAGCGCCAGCATGTCCAGATGGACCAGCTCCAGAAGTGCCGGCTCCAGAAGTATGAGGAGTGCCACCAGAAGTACGATACCAATCGTATATGTTCCCTGGCTGGAACAGAGAGTGGATCACCTCATCATTAATGCGGTAGCCAGAAATAGAAGGGTCTCGAGATAGAGAGCTAGCAGAGTGACCTGTCTGTCCAAATCTCAGATCGGCGAAGGAGTTGGCAATAGCCTGGAACCGAGTCACATCACGGAACTCATGTTCCCTGGAAGTGTCAACGTAAAATGACTGTAGATCTGATAGATGCTGATGAATACCCTCTAAGGTCATAGGGTAAGACTGAGGAGGACCAGGTGCTGTGGAAGTACATACAGGAGGAGCAGGTACAGTAAGAGGAGGAGCAGTGGCAATGCTGCGATGAGAGAGTTTGAGAAACTTGGGCTCAGGGTCCAGAGCACAAGTGGATAAGTCAATATCGAATCTCTGAAAGATGCGTGGGATGATCATCGCATAAGAGAGGTTACGGTCTCTACCGCGACATCTACCCATCATCTGAATGATAGTCTTAGGGGCAGAAAAAACAATCCCCTTAAGAATATGATATAAAGCTGAAAGCTCAAGTGCAGTGACATCATATTTTGAAGTAGATTTTGGAAGTAGAGTGGAATAGATGATGCGATGTAATTCGTAGTTAACAAGTTCAAGTTATTGGCCTTGAACTTTCCAGGACGAGCACGTACGGGCGTACAAAGTTCATTCTTGAAACTAACGAGAGTCGTACCATCGAGGAAATCGAAATCAATGATGTCATCAAGCGGGACACCTTCGTTAGGAAGACCAAGGATTTTTGCTAGCGATTCATCATTGAACTCGATATCTATCACTCCGACACGAGTTCTCGCGGTAAAAGTGTCTAACACAAAATTACAGTAAAATAGTCTAATGGCATTAGTAGTTATAGGGAATTGTAAAGTAGAAAAGTGATGCAACCCTAAAGCCTCAAAGTAAGGGTGGTGGTCAGGAAATACAGTCCATTTGATCGGAACTCCGGTACAAATAGTACGTATAATAAAATTGGCATACCAAAGTAGGGCTTGGTCAGGAGTCTTGAAATAAAACTCGTTCGATGCACCATCATCCGATTGGACCGTAGAAAAGAGGGAATCCGTATGCGGATCAGAAGACAATGCCTCTTCACTGGCATTAGTCTTCTTTCTCTTGAAAGGATTGAATCCCTTAGGCATTCTATCCCGAAAACTAGAAATCCTAATAATTTGAAAGTGGAGGAGAGAAGGAATTATACCTTCCGAGAATCAGTTATGCTATAGAGAACGAGATTCTCCGCACAAATCTAAATATTGGACGAAGATCTCCACGTGGATTGGAAGAAGGAAGGTGGATAAGAGCTAGGGTTTTTGGGGCACGGCTGCTGCTGTTTTGATGAGGTTTGTAAGAATAAAGAATAGGGGGCCTCAGGTTCTGACTGGTACATATATATACCCAGCCGAACTTTGGCCGAATTCGGACCGAACTCGAGCCGAGTTTGCCAAGGGTTGCCTGGCTATATATATATTAAAAAAAATTATGGGGCCACGTCTTTTTCATCAATTTGTTTCAAATGTTTAATTCAGAGTTTAGTAAATTTTAAATTTCAAATAATACAATTAATATTATTTTATGAATTAATATTTTTTTACTCAGCATCTGTTTCAGATTAGCTGTAGGAGTACTATTCCAGCTAATGGAGGTTCACCGGGGAACTCTTAAATACCGCTTCGCTTCGACCGTAGTCATGGTGACAGACAGACTCTTTTTAGGCTTGTCTCAAAAACAATTATTGAGTATTGAATAAATTAATTATAAAATAAAATTAATATTATTGATATCTAAAATTCTAAATTCTCGACGTAAATAGTTGAAACGATCTTCTGCTAGAGGTTTTGTGAGTATGTCAGCTAATTGATTCTGTGTGTTTATGTATACAAGGTCTATATCTCTATTTTGTTGATGATCTCTAAAAAAGCGATGTCGAATCTCGATATGTTTAGTACGAGAGTGACATACTGGATTCTTAATCAAATTAATAGAACTAGTATTGTCACAGAAAATGGGTATGTGTGTAAAATGCAATCCATAGTCTTCTAAAGTTTGCTTCATCCACAAAATTTATTTATAACAACGTCCTGCGGCGATATACTCAGCCTCGGTTGTTGATAATATGACAGAATTTTGCTTTTTGCTAAACCAAGAGACTAGAGCTTTTTCTAGAAAATGACATATGTCGCTAGTGCTTTTTCTATCTACTTTGCATCCGGCAAAATCAGCATCAGAATAACCGGTTAGGTCAAATGACGTAGTTTTGGGATACCATAAGCCGACAAAAGAAGTGCCTTTAAGGTATTGGAAGATACGCTTAACTACGCACAGATGTGATTCCTTAGGATTGACTTAAAAACGTGCACATAAGCAAACACTAAACATAATGTCTGTCGACTAGCAGTTAAATACAGTAAGCTACCGATCATACCTCGATACTTACGTATGTCGACAGGTTTACCTTGTTTATCAGTATCAAGCTTGGTTGAAGTTGCCATTGGAGTGCTAAGTGGCTTGACTGCTTCCAGGTCGAACTTCTTTAATAAATCTTTTGTGTACTTTGCTTGATTTATGAACGTCCTATTTGTTGGTTTGTTTGATTTGCAGTCCGAAAAAGAATTTCAGCTCTCCCATCATGCTCATCTCAAACTCATTCTGCATACACTTTGAAAATTTTTGACAAAAAGATTTATCAGTAGATCCAAAAATAATATCATCTACATAGACTTGAATCAAAATAATGTTATTATTCAAAGACTTTATAAACAGTGTAGTGTCAACCTTTCCCTTTGAAAAACCGTTATCAAGTAAAAAATAGCTTAGACGATCGTACCAAGCACGAGGGGCTTGTTTCAAACCGTATAAGGCTTTCTTCAACTTGAAAATATATTCAGGATATTTGAAATCAGTAAAACCGGAAGGTTGAGCTACATAAACTACTTCTTTTATAAAATCATTTAAAAATGCGCTTTTGACATCCATTTGAAATAACTTGAAATTATAAAAACATGCAAATGCACATAACATGTGAATAGATTTTAATCTCGCAACTGGGACATAATCCTTATCGTAGTCGATACCTTCTTCTTGATTGTATCCTTGAGCTACGAGTCAAGCCTTATTACAAGTCACTAAACCATTCTCGTTCAGTTTGTTTCGGAATACCCATCGAGTGCCAATGACCGGATGATCAATGGGGTTGGGAACAAGTTCTCAAACTTGATTCCACTCGAATTGGTTTAATTCCTCTTGCATAGCATCTAACCAAAAATTATCACTACATGCTTCTTCAATATTTTTGGGTTAAAACTGCGAAACAAAGCAACATAAGAAGCTATATCTTTATTAGTGGAACGAGTACTTACACCCTTGGTAATCTCAACAATTACCAAGTCCTTTGGATGATCTGCCACGAATTTTATCACTTTTGGTGTAGACTCAGCTGGTGCTTGGTGTGAAGGTTCTGCATCTTTATGTGAAGGTTTTGTAGTAGCTGTACTTGGTGTGATCACATCTTCGTTGTCGTCATCGTCTAAGTGTTGATTTAACTCATCAAACTTGACATTGATTGATTCTTCGATGATCATGGTTCTTTTGTTGAAGACTGTATCCTTTGCTCTTTGCTGCATAACCTAAAAATATACCTTCATCGACGTTTTCATCAAATTTACTCAGATTGTCTTTCGTATTAAGAATAAAGTATTTACAACCAAAAATCTTAAAATATGAAACATTGGGTGTTCTATCAAACCATAGTTCATAGGGAGTCTTCTTCGATATAGGTCGAATTAGAACCCTATTGAGAATATAGCACGCTGTATTGACAGCTTCAACCCAAAAGTATCTAGGTAGGCTAAATTGGTTTAACATTACTCTAACCATTTCAGATAGAGTTATGTTCTTACGTTCCACAACTCCATTTTGTTGCGGAGTCCTAGGGCAAGAGAATTCATACAAATAACCATGTGGGTCACAAAATTGCTTGAATTCTGCATTCTTAAATTTGTCGCCATGATCACTACGAATGCGAGTAATTATGAACCCTTTTTCATTCTATACTTTCTTGCAAAAGGTAAAGAATTCTGATAATGCATCGTTCTTGCGTGTAAGAAAATAAACCCATGTATATCTAAAAAAATCATCTACAATGACAAATACATATAACTTACCACATAGACTAGCAATTCTACTTGGTCCAAATAAGTCCATATGCAACAGTTGTAGAGGTCTAGTGGTACTTACAGCGTTTTTAGATTTAAATGCGGATCGAGTAGCTTTGTTCTTTTCATATTCACTATATACCGTATCCTTCTTGAAAGTTGATGTCCGGTAAGCCGCGGACCAACTTCTTTGTAGATAGTCTAGAAATTATATCCATGTTTGCATGACCGAGTCTCATATGCCATAGTTGACTCTCAATGCTTTTGGCCATCAAACATCTACCTACTTTGTTAGCATCTTCCAACAAATAGAAAACATATATGTTGTCTTCCCTGATACCTTCAAAGATAGTACTACCAGTTGAACTATCAACTATAGTATATTTGTCTTTGATGAAGTTAATGCCATAACCGTGATCAGCTAAATGGCTTATGCTGAGCAGATTATGTTTTAACTCGGTAACTAGACAGACATCTTTAATTACATGATAGGGAGACTTACCAACGTCACTGATACTGATTATGTCCCCTCTTAAATTATTACCGAAGGAGACATATCCTTCTTTATTCTTCTTCGATAGTGTTGCGAATAATGAAGCGTCACCGGTCATATGCCGTGAGCAACCGCTGTCGAGGATCCATTTGCTCCTAGCATGTGAAGGGCGTTCCACCTGATCGCAAGCCATCAAGCATACATTTGTAGTGTCATCAGATTGTTCATTTTCTGAGTCGCTGGCTTCACTTTCATGCCATATGCTTGTGTTAGCGTACTTCCTTGATATAGATTTCTTGAGGCAGCCTTTGTCATATTTGTTGCTTTTCTTTGATGATGATGTTGTTGGATAATCTTTCTTCATGTGTCCTTTCTTCTTGCATCTATAGCAAATAGGATCTTCCTCGTTGTTGTTGATGTTGTTGTCTTTTGATCTCCTGTTAAATCTCATGAACTTCTTGAATTTTCCTACCAAAAGAGCTTGATCTTCAGAGTCGGAGTCGCTGTCGTCAGAGTCATCTTTGACAGTTCTTCTATGTTGAGCCTTGAGAGCGATCGACTTCTCTGACTTCTCCTTTGGTGTAGCATCTTCAAAGTCTTGAAGTTCTAACTCATGAGTGAGTAGCTTATCCATGAGTGTTTTCAGAGACATTGTTGAGAGGTCGTTCCCTTCAATGATTGTTGTAGCCTTCGAAATCCAGTTCTTTGTGAGAGCTCATAGAAGTTTGCGAATCTTCTCATGGTTACTGTAATCCTTGCCTAGTAAAGATAAAGGATTTACAATATCCAAGAATCTTGTAAACATCTGAGTGACTGATTCATTTGGCTTCATTTTGAACGCCTCGTACTCCTGAGTAAGTCTACGGATCTTTGACTCCTTGACTTGTGTTGTTCCTTTATGGGTTACTTCGAGAAGCTTCCACACTTCGTTTGATGTTGTGTAGGTAGACACCCTATTGAATTCAGTTCTGTCTAAAGCACAAAATAAAGCATTAATAGCACGTGCGTCAAGACTGGCCTTTTTCTTTTCATCCTCTGTATATTTGTCATGGGGTTTTTTTAAAACTAAAACTCTATCAACATTAATACGATGGGGCATTTTATAGCCATCAATAACTACAGACTATAAGTCAAAATCAAGAGATTTTAGAAAGAAACTCATACATGTTTTTCAATAAGTGTAGTTTGTGCCGTCAAACAATGGAGGTCTGTTTGTGGCTTGGCCTTCACTTATAAATTTCACAGTTGCCATGTGTAATACTGTGTTCTATATAACAATTGAATATAACTGCTATTTTACCTTGATTTACTTGTATAACCCGCCCTGATACCAATTGTAGGAACAATTGGGATCAGAATATAATACCTCTAGATGGAGAGCCTGCTCTGATAACAATTGTAGAAACGAAATCGTAAATCAGAATACTCTAGAGGAAGGGTGAATAGAGTAGGCAGCAGAATATTGCTAATTAAAAACTCGTTAACAGTTAGATCACAGATATAAAAATAATCACAAAATAAATAACAGTAATAAAAGAGTGATCAGAAGGCAAACGCAAACACCAAAATTTATACTAGTTTCCCTCTTGTGAGGACTAGTCCAGTCGGAAGAACTCTAGCTCCCAGTTGAATACACTATTGGAAAATCTCGCAAGTTTTCATACGAACTCCTTGCAACTTCTACAGACGCGAGCTTTAATACGAAGAACTCGACCAACTTCAATTGTAAAGAGTCAATCTTCAATCAAGCCTCTGATTACAATCACTGTGAAACTTTCTAGACCGTACCGCACTGGCAAATCGACTAGAGGATTGTAACTGGCTTGGGATTTGAAAATGGAAGCTTTTTAGAACTCTTTGGAAGAAATATAAGCTTTAAAAAAGAATAGATTGAAAGTGAATTGGTGATTTGAAATGATCGAAATCCTTCTCTATTTATAGTTTTTCCAAAGATAGAACTCTGACAGAATTCGGACAGAATTCGGACAGAACTCTTTGTAACAAACCGCAACTGAGGGAGAGACCAAGTTCAAAATCAAACATTCATATAACGTTCAACTTGGCCGAACTCTGGCCGAGTTCTGTCAGGTTTGGTCAGTTGATTTTGTGAAAAATAATTTTTGGCTTTTTGAAAAGTCCTTCAGAAGCTTTTTGTAAAATAGGTATTTTTTAAAAACATAGGTCATTTTTAAAGAGATAGGTCAGCTTTGAAAAACGTTTTCGGATAGCCTATTTGCCAGTACGACTTGGTGTACAATATATTCCTAAACTCAATAAAATGAAAAATTATATTGTTTTGAAGGAAATACATTCTGAGTGGCAAACAGCTTCGATCTTGAACGGAGTAGATATCCATCTTTGATCAGTGTCCAAAACGTCGTTAGTAAACATCTGAATTGACTCTTATTTATATCGAGATAGAGTGTTTGATCAATTATTAAAATCAGGTTTGACCATGACCAATGGGCTAACAGTCTACTCCTAGAAAAATGGCTACTAATATCTCACATTGATTCTACATCAATAGTCATCGACTTGGTTCCTAATTTTGGTATGGTATCAAATCCATAATTTCTTAACAAACTATAACTTTGGAAATTACAGATAAATAGATAAGAATATTTTTTCCATATCAGAACATGCACAACAAATAATTTAGATATTTTCCTTCAAGTTTTGAGTCAATTGGCACATAGATCCTATGGTTTTTCGGTGTTCTGACAACACGAACAAGTTCAAATTTTAATAAAATATTAAATCTCAATTAAATGCTACAAAAATATATTCGATGTAAATCTTAGGATTTCTACAGTTCTACCAGAAATATGAGAAGGGTCTAAGTGGTCTAAAAGTTGTTAAAAACTTGCACACAAGAATTGGTTCCCTTTCGTAAAATGGACGTCCTGGATAAACCGTAATGTACCACGTAAGTGGCCAATTGGACATGACAATAGACACATAGATATTTCAATTAGTTTTGGTTTTAGGAGAAACGAATGTCAGAAAGTAGATGAAACACATCGAGAAACATGACCAACCTGTTGGTTGACATCAAATTGTGCTCCTGGAATTAGCTGACTTGTAGGGTTATTTTGGTGTACTAGGAGGGGTTTTGAATTTGTGTGAAGGTTTTATAGAATTTTAAAGGGCCGTGTTAGCTTTACAACGAATATTCATGGAGCATCACGGGATATCGGTAAGGGGTCGAAACGGTCGGTACGCATCAAGGTGCTATTGATGGCCAATATTTGGAGGGGATTTTAGGATTAGAACTTTTGGGGAGGTGGTAGCTAAAATATAATGCTCGAGTCTTATATATGTTAGGGTTTGTCTAAGGAAGTTTTTAGGAAAGTTTGGGAGATTTTGATGCACCATTTAAAAGAGATGCATATTTGAATCAATGGGTAATTAATGGGTTTCCTAATTTAGAAAGTCAATGGTGGATTATTTCAAATCAATTATAATTGTACAAATTCCTCTAAAAATCAATGTAAATTTATCCTAATTAGTTATGGTAACCTATTATAGGCTCAACTAGGGCTAGTTGGACTAGTTCTAGGCCTACAGGATTTATGGTATCAAAATCAATCCCGAAAGGCTAATTAATGGGTCTTGTGTGTCATTTGAAAATAAATAGCACATGAGAACTTGATTGGGTGGCATGCCATTGGCATGTGTGTCATAAGCTCAAAATATGTCAAAACCATATATTGTGCCGAAAGGTTTGGATCGGGATCGAGTCTCAAATCAAAATTGGAAAACATGTCAAATTTTACGATAAAGGTTATAGTTGACTTTTTGACCCAAAATTGTACATAAAAATATAGTAGAAGGAAATATATTTGAATGGGACATAATATATCAAAATGAATGTGGACTTAATTAGATTACAAATATGGAACTAGATTTAGGAAATTTATAATTATTGTGGTTCAAAAATCAAAGCTACTGTAAAGTACTCCTGTGGTCATAATTGATTATAAAATATAGTTTAATATTAAAATAACCATATTAAATAATTATAAATAACTAAAAATAATTAAAAATAATAGCCAAAAATTAGAGGGCTTACAATCTATCTACCTAAGAAAATTTCATCCTCAAAACAATACTATCACGTCGAAAATCTATAACATAAAAGATAAACTAAAATCTTACTGGAATCCGCAAACAAATGTGGATACCGCTCCCGCATGGGATCCTCACGCTCCCCAAGTAGATTCCTCCAGAGAATGATGCTTCCATGTAACCCAAAAAAATCTAATAGTCTGCCCTCTAAGTGTCTTTGCACTAGTATCTAAGATACCAACTGGGTGCTCCTCGTATGATAAATTGGTTTCCACTGTGATCTCAGAATGGTCGACCACATTACTGGGATCAGTCATATACCTCCTCAGTTGTGACACATGGAGTACATCCTACACTCCCTCTAAGGATAGGGCAATGTAATATGATATGCCACCTTTCTGACTCGCTCTATATTGTCAAAAGGTTACTAATCTAGAGGTATGACTTCGAACTTGGCTCTTGAGTCTTTATCTATAACTAACCATAGGGCTAGAAAAATTCACAATTACTCCATAAAATCTGTAAATCCTTAAAATCTATACTATATTCCTATAAGTCATATCATAACTACTTTAGTAGTTAGTTAGCAGACGACTCCTTATATTTGTAAGCAATCTATACAATCCTTACAAGTATGCCTAACCATTGATACCTATTTGGGGTAAAGGTCGAGGCTGAACTAAATAGCTACATAAATATATTGGTCATCCTTCTAGTCCTGGCTTGTTATAGGTCATTTCAAGGTTAGACTTATCATGTATAGATAGTTTATTCTACTTAGATCTTCTTACTCTATCTAACACCCTTAGATTGTAAATTAGCCTGACACTATCGTTAGATAATAATTCCTCTAGTACTTCTAATGTAAATCCTATCTTAGGCAAAAGATAGCAGGATTTAGTCTATTAATTCTAGGATTGCTGGTTAGGGTCAGGCCTTATACTGTACTATATCCTAACTTATTTCTTGGGAAAGTATCTATAAAATTCTACCCAACTTAGCTATTCACCTAGTCTTGTAAAGCATGTATTTCTATCTTCTTCAAATAAAAATTCAGACAATAATGGTTCTACACAGTTTTAGGTCCAGCCGTAATACATGGCTTACCCATTATATTCATAACAAAATTTTCTAAAATCTACCACAAGGGTTCCTATTTTCTCAAGACATTATAACCAATACCAAGTTTAACAGCCTAATCTCCAAAATCGTATATCTAGTATTCATGATAAATTCTATTCTTATTATCTAACAAATATATATTGATATGTAAACTTCTAATTCACCATATCTTTTTGGCAGGTGAAGAAATGGCTATCAGTCGACTAAGATGGTTTTTCTACCAAACTAAAACTCTTATAAAATAGAATGCCACTATGTTCTAATTGGTCTTTCTAGTAGAGTAGTTCTACCATACTCATACATACCTTAAATAATTACCAGCCTAAGAAAGTTTACTAATATAGCTTCTATCCTATGATAAACATAATTAAAGATACCTTAACTAGTCCAGGTACTGATGGAACACCTTGTTCGTTAAATACATAAATTGAGCAGGTGCATTTGTTAGTCCAAAAAACATCAACAAACTGGTAGTGGTCGTAGCGAATCACAAGTGTTGTCCTTAGAATATTTCCTTTTTGCATCGTCACCTAATGGTATAACGATCTTATGTGAATAAAATACCTTCGCCCCTGCCAGTTGGTCAAACCAGTTGATAGTGAACTATACTTCAAGTTACCAGAACCATCTTAGGCTTCAAATGAACACTCAGTCTGAAGATGATGATGACCAACTCATTCTAAAGTATAAATTAGCTATCATGATTTCCTAAGAATGAGACTAGCTAATTTGTGAAGTCATGATCAACTGATACTACCTTAGAGGTTATATACCTCGATTCCAACCAGTTCACCCACTTCTATAGATTGAATTTTCTTTAATCGTCTCTCCTAGCAATATGGTATTTTTATGCTAAAATGTGTTCTACCCGGTCCTTGATCCTCTGTAGTTCTTCAATCTATATATAGTGTTACTCCTACGATTCTTCCTCTTTATACCCCTATGTGTATCTTATTCCAATACAATTATTGTAACTACAAGTCCTTTCGGGGTTCTTATCTAACTTGTATCGATGAATGGTTTTATCATATCTGTCTTCTAGTCTACTTATGATAAGATTTCCAACTCTACTCTTAAGTCCTTAGTTAGGTATATTCACAGAGGTTAGGAATACTATAAATTATTTTTTAATCACTACACCATTCTCTATAGGTTATCAAACTTTAGATGGTTAACAACCCACCCTTTTTAGTATATAGGAAGCCATGCAATGCCTAAAGGTACGCCTAACCCTTCTATGCTTGTCTACTAGGTAATGGGATATGCTAATGCTAAACAATGCTTATATATGATACCTTGTCAAACACTTACCTATCAACTAATCTTCTAGTCATGGCAAGCTATTCCTCCTATGTATAGTAGTATATCTAGTCTAATATCGTCCTTGCCATTCTTCAACAAATATTCCTAGATCGACACCATGGCACAACCTATCATCATGCATCATTTTGTCCATTTTTTCGATAGGAATCTTCCTAGTAAAGATCTTTCAGGTCACTGTCTGCGGTAAATTTACTTCCATCATATGCATACAATCATGATTTCTATATTCTTCAAATAAAAAAAATTTCTAAACCTTATTACAACAATAAAATGTCTATAAGGATTCATATCTATTAAAGTACCTTATCGAGTCATCCTAGCCGTAATAAGACTTTCGAATTCTTTCAACTTCAGTCTTTCATGGGGCGATAATATTCTAATTAGGAAACTTTATCTAACTCTAAAATTCTACCAGTCACTTCATTCACTATGATTAAAAACATATTGTACCTTCACTTGTAAACCAAATAAAGCCTTGTTATTTCTCTATCTCTTCTCTATCTATCATCTCTGTATCATAGGTGAATGGTAGAATGGGTGTAGCCCATTGATACTAGAATCTCTCGTTAGGGTTAAGCCTCCTATAAGAATTATATTTTGTCAGTCCGATCTACTCGGTCTATCTAATTGAGGCATCTATCCAAACCCTTGCTACCTCTAATTTCCTTTTTTAAATACTTATATCTATTACGTTCTATCAAACGATGGAATATAATATAAATGGTTCATCAAGCACGAGTATTCATCCTTCCAAAATTGGAAAGAACGAGAGTCCAAGACGAGGATTTTAAAAAGGATGATCAACCTTAATTATGAGTTCCAAAGACGATGGATAAAAACAAATGGATTGTGAAAGCAATTACGAATTGAGATCCTAATACAATATTCTATTGCAGGCTCGCTCGACATAGTAACGTAACCAAAATGACATGCTCTGACCTACATAGGCCACCACAAAAATATGTAACGCCCAGTCCCAAAATACGTAGGATTAGAAATACGTGTACATGCCAGCTATGTATCAATGAACTCCAGACCAGCTCAAATACATATAAGTTGTATACTAATGACCAACTATCTATATTAATCAATAATATCTCTCAGTCTCAATCCGTAGTAATATAGAATACATGAATGAACAATATATAACATAGTGTGCACCCAATGCAACATTTGACCAAATAGACACGAAAGAATAGACTGAGTCTACAAATACTAGTCTAACAAGCAGAATGTAACTAAATAAAGATGAATATGTAACCATAAGAGATACCTAAAACAGTAAATAGCAACCAACATGATCAGCAACCAACTCTGCTCAGTCGAATACCTGGAGAGATCACCATGTCCTCAAGGGACATAGCAAGGTACATACAACATGCTAATGTACAGAAAAGAAAATATTATCTAAATATATCTACTATATCCGATCTACATGACATATATGTGAGAACATGTCCTGGAATATCAAACCTTGCTACTGCGGCTCACAAGCTCCTCAACAGACTATTGCCCTAAGCACCGTGTCATGGAACCAAGGACAATCAATAAAAACAAATACTAGAACTCTGCTACAGAGATAAAGGAACACAATAATAACATCCCACAATATAAATAGTATGATAAAGCAGTCATGTTCTCCCCATCCCATGTCTAGAATCTAGCAAGTCAGGTCAGGTATATCCTACCATAGAACAAGAACAATAACAAGTCTAGTATCTACTACAAAGTCAATACCAGGAATAGTCATGTAAACCTTGCATCATAAAAGTATTGGTGTCATGTGGTTAATCGTGTCAATAAACACGACATAACACACACAATGCCTAGTGTCGATATACGATGTCGATAAATGGACATCGACACCCGAATCCAAATCGGATGCTAAATATAGACTAACCCAACGTCATAACAATGATAAAAAAAATACAATATGGAAAGAAAGCAACAAGTTGTAGTATTGGCATGGTACATTTGCTTGTAACCTCTAAATATGAATATGACGGTCCGACTCCAAGATCCTCGCTAACACCATTACGTACACCTAGAATAAGTAAATATAACTATCATTACCGCCGGTAAACTGCAGTATATATATTTGACATATTACATACTATATATAGACTTACCATATACGATCCCAAAAGACATTCTAAACTAGTCCATACTACACCTATGACCAATCTAGCATATATTATTAAATCAACTTTAATAAATAATATTTTTATAAATTATAATATTTATTTTTGGAAAAAATTATTCAAATATTTATAGTCATATTTAGGCTACATTCCTCATAAGGAAAACTAGTATCAACTACTATATTAGTCATGTTACCTATTTTACTCAATCTACTATATATGGTATTAAATACATAATAAAGTAATATTTAAATAACATAAAAATATTATATTTAATTCTGGAGAAACAGTTAAAATTATTTTATATTAATATTTAGTATATTCTATTCATAGAAAAATGGCCACAGATATCTCATATTGATTCTACATCATTAGTCATCGACTTGGTTCCTAATTTTGGTCTCAAAACCATAATTTCCTAACAAACTTTAATTCTAGAAAATTATAGATAAAAATATGTTTTTCATATCAAAACATGCACAATAATTAATTTAAATATTTTCCTTCAAATTTTGAGTCAATTGACACATAGATCCTATGGTTTTTCTATGTTCCAACAACATGACGACAAGTTCAGATTTTAATAAAATATTAAATTTCAATTAAATGCTAGAAAAATATATTCAATGGAAATCTTAGGATGTCTAGAGTCTTACCAAAAATTATGAGAAGGGTCGAAGAGGTCCGAGAGTTGCCAAAAATTCACACAAAAAATAATTGGTTATGTCTGGACACCTTTTCGTAAAATGGATGCCTCGAACAAACTGTAAAGAACCACGCAAGTTGCCTATTGGACATGATAATAGACACGTAGATATTGCAATCGTTTTGGTTTCAGGGGAAACGGACGTCAGAAAGTAGATGAAACACAGAGGAAGATAACCAACCTGCTGTAATTGGTTGACTTGTAGGGTTGTTTTGGTGTACTAGAAGATGTTGTAAATGTGTGTGGGTTTGATAGGATTGTTTATGGTCGTGTTAGCTTCACAACGAATATTCGTGGAGCATCATTAGACATTGTAAAGGGGTCGAAACTGCCGGTAATGCCACAAGGTGTTGTCGACGGCCAAGGTTGGGAGGGATTTTCAGGATTGAAACTTTTGGAGGGAGGTAGAATCTGAAATATTAGGTTAAAATATGAAGTTTGAGGCTTATATATTTTATGGTTTGTCTATGAAAGATTTTAGGAAAGTTTGGTGAGATTTAATTGCACCACTTGAAAGATATGCATATTTGAATCAAAGATATGCTTATATACATTAGGATTATAGAGGGTTATGTTAGATTCGCAAAAAATATTCATGGAGCATTACGGGAGGTCGGAAAAGAATCGAAACTACTGGTATGCCACAAGGTACTGTCGACGGCCAAGGCTGGGAGAGAATTTTGGGATTGGAACTTTTGGAGGAAGGTGGCAGCTGAAATATTGTGTTCAAATATAAAGTTTGAGGTTTATATATGTTAGGGTCAGTCTCAGGAATATTTTAGGAAATTTTGGTGAGATTTTGTTGCCATTTGAAAGATATGCATATTTGAATGAATAGGTAATTAATGGGTTTCCTAATTTAGAATGTCAATGGAGGGTTATTTCAAATCTTTTATGGCTGTATAAAATCCTCTAAAAATCAATGTAAATTTATCCTAATTAGTTATGGTAACATATAGTAGGCTCAACTAGGACTAGTTGGTCTAGTTATAGGACTATACGTTTTATGATATTAAAATCAACTCTGAAAGGCTAATTAATGGGTCTTGTGTGACAATTGAAAATAAATAGCACATGGAAACTCGATTGGGTGGCACACCATTGGCATGTGTGTCATAGGCTCAAAATAGGTCAAAACCATATATTGGGCCGAACTGTTTGGATCGGGATCGAGTCTCAAATCGAAATTGGAAAACATGTCAAATTTTATAATAAAGGTTATATTTGACTTTTTGACCCAAAATTGTACATAAAAAATATAGTACAAGAAAACATGTTTGAATAAGACATGATATATCAAAATGAAGGTGGACTTATCTATATTACGAATATGGAACTAGATTTGAGAAATTTATAATTGTTGTGCTTCAAAAATCAAAGCTACGGTAAGGTACTCTGTTCGCCATCGGATTATTTATTGGTAGAAAGAGTGCTTGAGATTACAAGTATCTTTCAAGGAGGATTAGGGAAGAAGAGATAGTAAAGACTCCTTTCCTTTATCTAATATGATTTTGAACAATACAACAAAACCATATAAGAAGGATTTGTTAATACAAATAAAGATTCTGGAAAAGTGTACCGATGGAGATCAGATACTATAATTGACCCCTATACTCCATTGACGACCGATACTTAGTAGCTTCTTAAAGTGCTCTCGATGACTCTCTCTTGTGTATCTGGTATCCTCATTGACGAGGTTGGTATCGTGGATTCGATCAGTTGATGATCTGATCTCCCTCCTCTTCGATCATCTTCTCGATGATCTCCTTCGATAATTCAATCCTCGATTCGTTCTTTGTGATCGATGCCACTCTGTCTCTGCTCTTTTCTGTCCATCCTCTCTCTATATTTGCCTTTTAGAAGGCAAGTTACAAATGAGGTAATAATAATAGGGAGAATCTTCCGTGTGAAAGACGCGATCTGGATGTCACAGCTGTTTAGGCAGGTTGTTTAACCGCTCGACCTGGTTGAGGAACTGATTGGGCGATCGTTGCTGCAGGAGCTCCGGTAGAGGACTTAATGATCATTGGGTGTAATCGTCGGTGGTTATGACTGTCCACTGCATGGCTTGATCACATGAGACCTAGTACACGCGAATGTTTAGGATAACTTGTTGTTTGAATAGTACGATTGTGTAACGTGCATGCCATAAATAGGAGATTTTAATCAGTGGCACGATCTTTGTTTGACGCATGGCATTGGCCATAATTTTGGAGGAAATCTTCGGTTTGAATGGGGAGGTTATGGTGCGCACACCATAAATGTGGTGTTGATCCTTCCAGCTGTTTCCGACAAAATTTGAGATGATCTGATTCGGGATGCGAACCAGTATGTGGTGATCCAGTATGTGGTGATCCAGTCCGGGGTACGAACCAGTTTGTTGTTGATCCGGTCTAAGGTACAAACTAGTTTATTGTTGATCCGATCCGTGGCGTAAACCAGTTTGTTTTGGGGAGGAAAGTAGCTCAGCTAGGGACTTAAGCCATCTGTCTTGACATTGAGACTGGTGGGCAGTTTAAGTCGTATGCCTACTTGGCCGCATAGGGGCCTTCTAGAGGGGAAGTCATATGATGTCTGGGCCGTATGTGAGTTGGTCGCATGGAGCGGTCCAGTTGCCTCTGGTCCGGCCAAGGTGGTGTACGTTGGGGTACTATGTTGTTGGGGCTTGGCATCCCGTTGGGGGCCTTCTGGGCCTTTGTACACATTGTTTGGGGTGGCTTGCCCTTGATTGATTCTGGGAATTCTCCATGCTTCTATAAGACCCCATTCAAAGTTTTCAAACTTAGCAGTGAGTTTGGAATACTTCGAACAGAAGCATGGGCTCTTCAGGGTTCTTGAGCCGTCGAGGCTTCAGTGGAGTCTTTGGACTCCTGATGATGTCTCTTCGTTTAGGCGTACCTCTCGAACTTGCCAGGCTCGCAAGTTTTTGCTATAAAGAGGGTTTTGGTTTGAAGAGGGAAGCATTTTTTTCTCCAGGCTTTGTTCTTCCGTGTTCGTGCATATTGCAAACCCTAGGTGTGATGGCCCCCAATATTTCCTTTTCTGGTGCATGTACAAAGAAAGCTAGAAAAGATAAGGATCCATCTTCCGGGTTTGATGAGGGGGCGCTGAGGTATCCTCAACCATCAGTAGAAGGTAAGACTGTCCCGTATTTGGTGGGTTTTATTTTTCAAAAACAATAAATGTGTTGAGTCGTGCCCATCTTTTCTGATTTGCAGTGGTCCTTCCTCGAGCATCATCGGGTGAGCTCCTTTTAAGTACCGAGCAAATGTTGTTGAGGGCAAAATTTGATCATCTAAAGGCCACTGTTCAGGTCCGAATTAATGAAGGTCAGCCCGAAATTCGTCAGAGGATGGTAGGTTACCAGGCTTGTCTTTCCTCTTGGAGAAACTGAATGCGGAGGAGCTACATTCCACTAGGAAAGAAGGGTTTCTGAAATCGTTGTTTTGTTCGGTGATGCCCTTCATTGCTCAGTGCCGAAAGTAGTTAAAGTGGAAGAGGATAGGCATTTTTCTTCCGGTAGTACGTGCATGCACTTGCCCTTGATGGAGCGTTATCTTCCATTGTCTATTTTTGTGTTGGTAGCGAGTTCTGAAAGAAAGTGTGTGAGGCTGACCCACGAGCTAGAGGACGTCCGGCTTAGCGTCATTCGGTTCTCTTCAAAGGTTAAGAGGGTGTATGCAAGCATTAGGGCCCCATTCCTTGCACATCTGTGGGTTTTCTACCTAGTGCCCTTCTGGATGACTTATCTCCAACCGTTTGTCCATTTGTCATGGCCACTTTTGTAAATAAGCTAGCGGCAAAAGGATCTTACCCCCGGGACAACTCTGGTTTGTTGGTTGGGCCCACCATAGACCTGTGTTAGAGGCTCTTTCATGGTAGATTCTGGCGAAGTACATGGCCGAGTTAAAGGCAACCGACCTATTTTTTGCGATTAGAGCCACTCAGCGGTGGCTAGATATCAATGCTGGTATGTTCTTCATGCTAGACGGTAAAATAGGACTAGCCCTCCAGGAGATGTATGAAGTGACTGTATTTCCTTGGGGCAAGAGCCCTATGAGGAGTATGCTCCTTCAAATAATGAATTACGGTCGCTAGAAAGGTGAATTCCTTGCATTGTACAAGGAATTGTTGTACCATTTCTCCATACGCAGGCGTCTCTCGATGGGAGCTAAGAACACTGAAGGGAAGCTCCTCTGATTACTGTGTGGATGGCTCATCTTTTTCTTTCTTCCTCAGGTTCGTAGCGAGTCTACGTGAGGAAGTCGCGGACTCATTAACAGATTAAGAATCTAGTCTGGAGTACGGAGAAGTCCGTGGCTGGAGGCGAATAGGGTAGTCGGTTGGTGGATGACCTACCTTATTTTCGTCAGGACGAGTAGCCTCTGTCTGATAAGGCCATATTGGCCGGCTTCTTGATGCTCTGGTTGCGGTTGTGCGTGGTACCAGGGGGCTCGAGTTCGATAGACCGGATCAACTGTAGCCTAATACTTCTAACGGTAAAGTTGGCATTTGGGTACAAGTTGCCCTTATCCATGTGATGGTTTGTTGCATCCAACGGGGTCTCCGCTTTTTCATCGAAAAGGTTTTAGACCACAAAGGGACTAGAAACTTCAATCATGTAGAAATGCCTTACCCCTACCTGCTGGGGTGGTTCTTGCTACACCATCGCTCCTTGGTCTGCTGAAGAGGACGAAAGCATTCTTAAAGGAGATGCCTTCTTGCGACAGTGTGGGGCGAAGAAAGGGTTTCAAAAGAGTTACCCTATTATAGACAGGCTTTGGCCTCCCTGGATGACTACTCATTTTTCTCCATAGTATCTAATTTTTTGAAGAAGATGCGATCTTGTACATGTCGATGTAAAGATAGGCACTCATGTGCTCTCCCCTCAAACCAGATATTGGCCCTTTTCTATTAGACCATTTCATTTGGTGTATCGGAGCAGGGATGTCATTTTTTGGAGCCCTACTTAACAAGCTGGTTTGCTAGGCAATTTGGGTATTGCTAGCTCATATTGGAGAATCTAAATATGCATATTGGCTTTGAGGGGAACATGATGGATGGTGCACGGGGATGGCACTATTACTCTGCTACTGGTACTGGTGTAGAGTTTGAGTTGCCCAGTGTTGAGAGTGAGTTGTCCGTTATCATCTCGTCGGCTACTTTTTATTGTCAGTCGATCGTACACCCGGTTGGCTATAGCGTGGGTACTAGATTCATTATAAGTACGAGGCCGATGCCTTCTTCTTTATGACAAATTCTTGAATCTAGTGTTGTTGTGGAAACGCCTCCGCGGAACAGATCTGCTTTCGATCGATTTTGTCGGGATGCTTCGTGGCATCCGGCTCCGGATGTAAGCAGTCCTCGGCGACCTGGGAAGCGGTCGGCTGAAACGGTTCAACGGTATGCCAAGAAGGCTTTGAGTAAGGTGATCAACTATAGAGAAGGGACTCCGAAGGTAGTCCAATCTAGAATGCTTTCTTTGGCTCCCAATCTTCTTCTTTTTCCTTTATATGTTGCGTTTGATTGTGTACATGCATTAGGGAAGCGAGTTCTTCCTTACCATTTTGTGTATCATGTGGATAGGATCGAAGAAGGCTTTGAAGAAGATGGGGCAGGAGCTTCACAGTAGCTACAATCATCACGGTTATCGGAAGATCGTGATGCTCCTCGTGGAGGGATGCCTGACTCCCCGTGTACATCGGGTCATTTTGGGCCTATGTATCTCTGTTTCCCAGTTCCCGCTGAGGCTACAGAGGATGCCGAGAAAGAGGTGGAAGATCACCCAGCTATGGCGACGAGTGAACCTTCCTCGTCTACCGAGATTGGGGGTGATCCGACTATTGACACCGGTTAAGTGGCGAGCCAGTGAGTTTGCTGATAGAGGAGCAATTCCTGGGTCTCCTCCTATTGCGATTGAAGAAGCATTTAGTGTACCTTCTCCTTATGTTCATGTAGTGGGCACCGATGACTCTTCTCTGCAGGTCGGGGTTCCTATGCCCATTTTCAGTTTTGGTGATGATGGCACCGAGGTTCCTTCTATAGAGACTATTTTGGCCAGACTCCCTAGTGTGCGGGCATTGCTATCAGGTGTTTTACCATCTCAGTCTCCTACCTTGGCGAAAATAATTGGCGGGTCGGCCCACCTGTCCATTGTCTCGGGGGTAAATCTCGTGAAGGAGATTGTCATGACCCGCTCCCTATTTAGGGGCACGAGAACGTGGGTACGTCCAGCCTATGCCGCAGTGTCGGCAGTAGAACGCTATATAGGTCATATATAACATCTAATATCCAACATCAAGGAAATATAATCTGTCATCTCCACACGGAGGTATAATATGACAACAACTATACAATCTCAATCACAAGTCTAGGGAAGATAGAGCACGATATAGAAATAGATAGAGAAGATAACCGAATAAGAGCATAGTTATCACAACACATAGTTTAGATGTCCAACACAAATAAATACATATCCTGAAATATAAATAAGTCTCAACTAGCAATCGGAATAATCCGATACAATAAGAAAGCTAGAAGTTCTAAGTTATAACTAGGGCACTCTCTACTGAGCAGGATCCTCATCAGGCTCCTGTGTGCCACCCTAGTATGCCTCGTAGTGGGTAGGACAGTCATCTATATCATCTGTAATATTTTGCCAACATATCCAGTCAGGATGGAACGAGCACATCGACTCTAACAGTTCAAAATAATTGACAAGCGCTATTAGAATTTAATAATAGTGAAATACTTGATGATCAGGTTATAGAGACAATGTACAAGGAAAAGACAAGTAAATATCAAGCAGTAGATGTATATAGAGAATATGTGAAATATGAAAATAGGCAGATATGTAATAAAGGTAAACTTGTCATGCAAGGTATATAACAGACAATCCAGAGAATCGGTGTTAAGACCAGTGATTTGAAATACCAAATTGACATGTGAACGGCTAGAGAGTGATATCCGACAAACCATACACATCTGTGTGTGGCCGCTATTATTCCAGTAAGACCATGGGATAGAAAAGGGTATGTTCACATGTCTCCTAGGTATTTCTCCACCAGACTAGTATACATGGAATCCAGGTTTTTTGACACGCATTTTATTAGTCAAGATAGATGCGTTAGTCATGATTTTATTAGTCTAGTAAGCTAGTAGGCATGAAACCATGTATCTCTAGTCAAGGAATCCATAAAATACCAATCCGTGTGAGTCCATCGTGTCAGAAATCAAGATAGAATACTAGTATAACATGCATCAAAGGATATATCAAAATAATAAAAACTATCAGAGAATGTACTCGCCTGATACCCTTAGCAACTGATATGTATAGATGTCTAAACTAGAGTCACATAGTCCTATTTAGAGCAGTACAGGTTACAATGAGTTCATAATATAATAATTAAAGTGTACAATACAATCTATATGATACTAGGCCTCTCTAGGTCAACAGTCAACCCTTGGTCAACTCTTAGTCAAACTAAGTCAACATCTAGGGTTTGGTCAACTGTCGAGTCAAATGGGTCAACTCTATCTAAGCTAGTCATAATTCTAACCAAAGACCCACGTACTCTAGGATACCTTATAGTAGTATATCATATACATATATATCATGCATGAATTCTCAACAAGCCACATATACTATGGTATCCCAAATCACATTAATCATCTATAGATACTATCTACTTACCCTTAGCCCATATATCAAATACCTTAACTATTAGTTAATACCTTAGTTTTAGAGTCAATACCTTGAGTAAACTAGATTTTTTAGTCCGTGCTAGTCAATACCTCATTTCTAGGTCTATACCTTGAAGGTATTAGCCATAATAGCTAATATTACCAAGTATCAATACTTATATCTTACACCTCTACTAGTTACCTACTATCTAGTATTATTTTAGCCAATTTATCCTTTATATATACATGGATGTACCCAATGCCTATTACATATACCATTACCTTTACCTACCCATAATATATACCAATATACCTTTTACCCATATCTAAATATTTACCCTTTACCAACATTATACACATATATCCATATATCCTACTATAGACCCATATCCTAACCATTTACCCATTACTATACCCACATACTCTATGTAACATAACATGTTTTATAGTATCTTATTTCTATATGTACATATACCTATAGATATCTACCTTTGACCTTCGATACAAATATGCATAAATATGTATATCCTAGGTTACCTACAAGTGATACAAGATATATATATCCTTACCCTATGACATGTATAGCTATAGATTATAGTAATATGTTTACCTATATACATATATATCAATATATCAATATACCCTTCTAATGACCTGTCAAAATTACCCCAGGATATCCTATGCTTACCATACCCTACCAATCATACACACATGGACTCACTCATCCTACTCTTGGCACTTGACATCTTGATATTATCTATTACCTAGTTCTAATACCCAATATCTTAGTATCTTGACCAATACCATATCCTTCTATATACTTATCCAACTTTCTCTAATACCAATACTTGATACCAAATAGGATACCATACCCAAATCCCAATACTCACTTATTCTTACTCATGATACTTTAGTGTCATGATACCAATAACCTCATGGTACCCAAGTATCACACTAGTACCTTGCCCAAAACTTTAATACCTTGACACATAACTTATCTATATTTGGCTTACTTGATAACCATTTGTATCAACATTAACACACATTAACTAACACATATTATCTAACTATAATATATATATATATATATATATATATATATATATATATATATATATATATATATATATATATATATCATACATATCCTTGACAACCTATGATACCTACATTCGCTTGTAATCTATACTACATAGGCTCATAGGATACACAAAATGCCTATATCGTATAGTCAGTTTTCTACTTAAAACCAATACAACACCTATTAAACCTATTCACTAAATTCTAGGATTAAAGTTTGTTGTAGCCCTTCATATTTGCTTTCCGAAACTTCAAATGGATCGTATTTTCGTGTCCGGAAGCTCCCGGTATCGCGAAAACATCGAAACGCGTTCGTCTTTCGGACATCTGACACTCAAACAGTTTTACAGAAAGTTTTAAAACGAATTTAGCCTGTTAAAATATATATTTAGAAAGCTAACTTTGATAGGTTATTTTAAAAAAATGGAAGATTAATCGGAGTCGTGAGCTAGGAGTTATGGCATTTCTAAGTTGTTGTGGCTACTAAAAATGTGGATGAATATTATGACAAATTTGAATTATTTTGGACAAAAAAAAACACATGTATATACCCAAATCTAACCATGTGTATCATGAGATACCATAACACAACACCACGTGTCCTATGTAGGACACATACACCCAAACTCGACTCAAAAAGGACACAAAAGTTCCTTTAGGGATACGTATCGAACACTTGGTGGTCACAAATTCGATTTCCCCTAAATTGTATCAAAATAAATTAGGAAAAACCTTAAAATAGGAAGAAAAGAGCCTCAACTCCTCTCTAATGGTACCCTAATGCAAATGGGGTCCTGAATGAATGTAGTTACACTAATAAAATGAAATGGAAGGGTTTAGAGAGCTCATACCAAAAGGAAGATGGATTCCCAATGTAAAAGTCCTAGATCTAGATCTCCACCAAGCTTCAAGGCTCCAAATCCTTCCAATCCCGTCTTAGCTAGCCAATAGAGGCTTCTCCTCTCTAATGGAAAGAGAATAAAACAAATTTGGCTCAATTTGGAGGAAATTTGGGTGTACGAGCAATTTGGGAAAAAAGCTCCTAAATTATGGCTTGAAATGAAAATGAAAAGAGGAAGAAGATGAAGTGGGGCTTTAATAGGAAGGTGGGTTTCCATATGGTGTTAAATTTAGGGTTTGGTTAATTAGGAAAGGTCCATTATACCCCTCACTTTAGTTATGACAAGTTATGGATTGAACCTCACTTCCTAATTGGATGTTTAGTCAAGTTTTTTAACTAAATCTTCTAATCTTGCCAGAGACTAACTAAAGGTCATTTAGGTTAGTTCTAATCATCTAGTTGGATGGTCATGATAACTTAGTTTAGGTCCTCTAGGATCACTAACCACTATTCTAGTCAAAGGCTAACCATTAGTTATATTCAATAATAACACATATGCACTATTAATTATTTAGATAATTAATCAAAATATAAATTCTAGTTTTGAAAACTAATTTGTCACTCAAGATGTAATATGAAGTCACACTAATAACAATAATTAGGAAAAAGTAAAAATACTCCTGTTCCGGAAATATGGTGGTTACAGAGATCGTAACCCCTCCGATCCCGTCTATTCCTATCGACGCGAGCGGTACAGCCGAGATTTTCATCGGGACCTTCCATGCGATCCTGAAGCAAGGTTTTCATGGCTTCCTAGCAACAGGCCGCTCCTTCTCATATATAAGGCATGGAGCTGAAGGATTGATCCAAACTTTCCAAGCTTTTTCTGGCCTGGAGCGCATAGTTGAATCCCTCCTTGCCAAGCTTAACTCAGAGGAGAAGTGTCTCGGTAAGCCTTAGTGTTCCCAGGAGGCTGATGTAGATGCACTGACCTTTTTCGAGCGAAATCGTCTACTTGCCAAGGCCGCTAAAGGGAAGGCGATCTGTACTGGTAGTATAACTGCCCTTAGTCGTAAACTTAGCCGGTTGGCTGAGAGGCATCGCCAACTATCTAGTGAATCGAGTTAGCTGTCATTGGAGCGAGACTTTGTCGCTCAGGAGGCCATAAAGTTTATGGCAGATTTCGAACGGCTTCAGGCGAAAAATCAAAGGCTGGAGCTTAGTCTGATTGGCCTCACCCGAGACCAGGATGCCAATAGTTAGCTATTGGAGAAGATCAATGCAACTTCTACCTCCATGGATGTCACGACCCGCACCCAAATATACGAGTACGAATGCGTGGGCCACGCCCAAACTACGCCGCAGTATCGCGGTAGAGTGCTATTAAGTACCCGATACTAACTACAACATCTAAGATCCATAACTATAAAGGTACTTGTATCACATCACGAAAACTAAGAAAGACAAGACAAGAAATAATAACAATATCACTAGAACAACTAGAATCTACAAGGATCATATGAGACAAGAATAAAACAGAGGGAAACAATAACAACTAAATAACTACCAGACCTAGAACTCCTGAGAAGCAACTCACGGTGAAGAATACCGAGAACCACCCCTGCTAGCAACATCCTGTAGTCCAATACTGAGGGCACAACTACTCCTAAAATATTGTCAATATATCTAGTCAGGATGGAACGAGCACAAATCTCAAATAACAGTTCTAGATAGACGATATTAAAAATATAGCAGTAAATAGAGAGAATATACAAGGAATCACGAAATGTACATGTGAGTATCATGGCAAGATAAGCTGTAAATCTAGAACTAGAACAAGGCAAGTAAAACTGAACATGGCATGTACAAGAATCAAAAATCATATATCTAAGTGTGTGAGTAATACCTACAACATGTGGCCGGCTTGGGAACTTGCACAATAGTAACAGGCCTGGCTAATCATACGTGGAGTGTATGATCAACACTCATAATCAATAGGTACACAATGGGTGCACAATAGGAATTGACCACATATCTACAGTAATACTCCCCGCCCCTAACTAGTATAGCGGATCCAACCATGACACGTCATAACACAAGATTCTCCAAGAAGGTAGCAAGTCTCCTCGAGAATCATGTCTACACAATGCACAAAGAACAAGGCAAGACTTGCAAAATATATACCAAGGAAAATGAGGAACAATATCTCATGCCGGGATCCAGACAAATATCAATCCGTGTGAACAATGTGTCAAGAACAAGTATATCTACACTAAGTACAAGAAACATAGACGATATCATAAAATAGAAATATTATCAGAGAATGTACTTGTCACGACCCGATCCTAATTTCTTGGGTCGACTCGGATCATGCCCAGCCTGCACCGTTGTTGAGATGGCGGCAGTAAGCTGTATCCCATATGCAGGTACAATCAACAACATTTGAAACTATAATTGCCACAACATTTAATTAAACGATAATATAAACTTGTCCATTACAAAGCTTGTCCACAACTTTAACATAACATTTATTTTATTTAAAAGATAAACTAAAACTCCAACTAAGCAGAAGTGTCATCATCATCTCCATGGACCTCGTCTGAGAGCACAGCAGGGTACAGCTCCGGGTCATAGTAACTACTGATCAGTAGCTCTGAGTCATCAATAGAACCTATTGGGTGTGGGGGATCCAGTCAGGAAAGGAGCAAGTACAATTATGAAAATTAACAATTTGCATAATGAATAGAAACTTGCAATATTAAATAATTTTGAAACAATGATTTCCAACTATAAAATAATTGTGATTTGAGTAAGCAGTATCTATGACCGGTTTAGGATGATTCAATTGTATCCTATTGATACGGTCCGACCTAACCCCGTGTGAAGAGGGGTAAGCTCTCACATTCATTAACTATTTGGCTTTGATCATAGATAACTACGCTACTCCCCATTATCCCGATGCAATGATTCAGTATATTACTCTAGGAGAGAGTACGTGTAACAGTAGTGTATTTAACATGCAAAATTTCTAATATTAATTAAACTGCAATTAACCACAACCATACTTGCCTTTGTATTAGAATGACTGGAAAGACGAGTCGGTACCGAGGAGGAACGTCAGTTGTAACTTCGAGTTCCTACAGTTGAGAACTCGACTTAGATCCTTTGTATAACCAGGCTAAGTGTGCTAGTTGCAATCTCTAGTAGTAAGTCCTAGTCAGGTTTTAGTTGTTATTAAGCTACAGCTATCGTTTACGTCGCCAACTATGTGCGTTGATTAAACCGATTAATTGATTATTTGGAAATAACAACGAGAACCGATTATCTTTGGAAAACTTTGTATTTTGTAATATCTATAAAAATATAATTTCTTACAGTGATAAATCATGAACTAGTTATCTTACTATTATTTTATTCATTTATTTAAGTTCTTAATTAATCATATGATTACGTTCTAACTACGATTATACGTCTAATCAAAATACCACCCAAGATCAACATCCACCCAGAAAAATAAAGTAAAACCTACGCTAAACAATACATGGGCACAGCTAATCATCCTAGAGTTATGGGCTTATGTCCTGTACAATTCTTTTTACATAAAAATAATAGGAAACGATTAAGTTACTAAATAAAATGCAGTAATTAAATAACTATAATAAATAGCTTAACTATTAAATAAAAATAATTTAAAATATAAGTTGAAGTCTCAGACTCGATCCATCATCAAAATCCAGCTAATACCACAATGCCCGGTCGGACCGGTGCGTTTGCATTTTGCCAGGGCCCACAGACCGGTACGGTCGTCGCCCAAAAAATCAGTTTAAAATTCATTTCCGAAAACCAATTTTAAAATCAATTAAATATAGTTTTGTAAAAATTTGGGCAGCACTTCCTCTATTTTGGGACACCCCAAAACTGGGAAATGTGCCACAGAAAACCTGCAATTATTCCAACCCAATAATAATCCCGCAAATTTATCCACCAAAATATTTCCAAGCCACCAGAAAATAATTTCCAATTCACAGAACTTCCCGAAATACCCGGAAATCCTATAATCAAACCAAACCACACAACCAGCAGATAAAAAAAATCACAGAAAATATACTAACGCAGCTAACCGAAAATACTACGCAGCTAACCGGATTTCCTAAAGGGAAACCGGGGACCGATTCTCATCACAGACTCTACGGGAGGGACGAACTACTGTGATTAACAAGGGTTTACCAGATTCCGTTGGCGGGGAGCCGCGAGAAAAGCTTGGGAAAACTGAAACAGCGTTCGGACAGCAGGTCGCGGAACCGGACAGCAAAGAACCTTGCGAATCCGGGAAGCAAAAGCTCCACGAAGCACGGGACAATGGGATGAACCCCACAGAGCGCTGCCGAGAACTGAACCGCCGGCGCGGGCACGGGCGGCGGAAAGACTCGCCGGGGAAAGGATCTGCCGCGGGGAGAAGTGCGACCGAGGGGAAAAAGGCCGATCGGCTGCGCTAGGGCACGCCTCGCCGGAAGGGTGGAGGCGCGGACGGTGGCGCGGGGGCAACAGTGCCTCGGGTCGCGGGTCGGTAGGGGGAGCTCCGCCGGAAGGGTCGGTCGCGGGGCTCGGGAAGCCGCGCGCAGGGAGGGCGGCGCTCAGCGCGAGGAAGAGCGCGGGAAAGCCGCGCGGTCGGGGGGAGGAGCTCGCGCGGAGAGGGGCGCTGATGGCCGGCGAACGGTGGGGAGCCGCGGAGGGGTCGGCGGTCGTCGGCCTCGGGGTCGGCGACGGGAACGGGTAGGGCTTGGGTTTTCTCCAGAGAAGAAATGAAGTTTGTGGAAATAAGAGAGAGATGAGAGAATTTATTTCTCTTTCTCCGTTGAGTGAACTCGTGAGAGAGAGAAGTGGGAAGTGGGGGATTAATAAAGGAAAGAGTGGGTTACGTGTGTGTGTGGGGAGTAATTAAAGGGGTGAGTAAATAGAGGAAGATGGAGAGTAGTGGTGGAGTAATTAAGGAGAAGGTGGTTAAATAAAGAGTGGTGGGGGTGTTGGGCTGTGCGTGAATAGTGAGGCGTTGGAGGAGAGGAAAAGGCAGCTTACCAATTCGTGAGGAGAAAAGGGGCAATTGGGTGCTGGTCCTACGGGACCAGCTGACTTAGTTTTCATTTATTATTGTTTCTTTTTTTTTTATTAAAGGAATAACCAAGTCAAAAACCATGATTTTTAATAGAGAAGGAATTGGGCTCGGGCCTGGGTCTGGGTCCGAAAAACAAAAATCCATGTTATATTTACTTTCGAAATCCTTTTCCATCCAAAATATTTAATAGTAATATTAACAATAATAATAATTTTGAAATACTAATAATATCATTATTTAATTATTAAATACAAATTATGGGTTTCACAATCTTCTCTCCTTAGAAAATTTCGTCCTCGAAATTAAAGGTAGGGTAGAAAAGACAAACAAGTACGGGTACTGCGCCCGTAACTCAGGTCCAACCATAAGAATTTACAAGGCAGTCGTGGATGAGACGGTTTAGTGACAAGTTTTATTTATGATATTATTCACACAGAAAAATACAAAAGCGAACCAAAGTACACGAGGTTGATCAGACCATCATGCACGGGTCCTGATTAGACAATATATTAGTGGGTGCACCCAATAAAATACCATCATGATCAAGCTTGACAAAAAATAGCTTGCAAAACTAGGCTAATTTAGCAGCATCAGTCAAGTTTAGAACGATAAAATAAGAAATAGGAGTTTAAATGATAGCTCAAAATCTGATCTTCTTCTCACCTCTGACTACGCTCGCAACTGGTTTCTCTGGCACTGAAAGATTGAGTCTAATCTTCAGCTCTGAATTATCCAAAATGTGACTCGGATCCGGAATGTAATGTATGAGCTGTGACGTAGAAGACGTTGCACACTCTCAAGATTAGCTGGTAGAGCTAATTGGTACGCTACTTCCAACTCGTCTTAAACTTCAAATGGCCTGATGTACCTGGCCTCAATTTCCAGCTTCGTCAAAACTGATTGTTCCTCTGGTAGGAGAAAACTTCACCAAATGCAATTTGGTCTTCCCAAGACCTACCAAATTCCAAGACGCGAAATCCCAATACATCTTCAAGCATCTGGATTGACCTCTCTGCTTGCTCGTCCCGCGGTACTCCATGAATCCGGTAGATGTGCCTCTCGTACAATGCTGCCCACTTCTTAGTGGATAAACCAACTTGAAGGGAAATAAAGTGGGCTGACTTAGTCAGTCGGTCCACTATAATCCAATTGGTGCCCTTCCCTCCTTGGGAACAAGGCAATCCTTACTCAAAGTTCATTGTTATATGCTTCTACTTCCACTTCGAATTGTCCAGCGGCTCCAACAAACTTGTTGTTCTCTTGCTAAATTCCTCATGTTGACAAAATCCCATACCTGGAATTGTCCTTCTTTATTCCATAACACCAATCAATGGAGGCATATTCCGATCCATCTTATTATCTCCTGAATATATGGAATACTGCGACTGGTGCATTTCTTTCATCAACTCGTTCCTCCGTTTGTCAGCCAATACGCAAAGTCTCGTACCATTCTTCAGATTTCCAATGCTGATCAATTTAGAAACCCTCGAGTGTTCCTGCCAACACTTGATCTCTAAGCCTGCAAAGTGCCTTGTTTTGAAACTATGCTCTCTTGATTTTGTCCCTCAGCCTCGAACTTCATTAATACTGAATCAGCATCCAGCTCCGTCCTTCTATCTCCAGATAGTATAACCTCCAGTCCAAACTTCTCGACGTCTTCTAGTAGGTGCCGGTCCTTGGTTAAGAACTTCGCCATCAGTATCGACCAAGTGCATCAGCGACCATATTAGCCTTACCTAAATGGTACTGCAGGTTGATGTCGAAATCCTTCATCTGCTTCAGCCATCTTCTTAGTCTAACATTCAGCTCTTTCTGAGTGAAGACATATTTCAGACTTTTGTAGTTTATATATATTTTCACTCCCTTTCCATAAAAATCATGCTTCCATAGCTTCAAAGTAAAGATAATTACAGCAAATTCCAAATTAGGTGTGGGATAATTCTTCTCATGAGTCTGCAGTTGCCTAGATGTGTAAGCAATTACTTTTCCATGTTGTTGAAGAACGCAACCCAGTCCTTTTCTAGAGATATTACTGTAAATTAAGAAACCACTGGTTCCTGCAGGTAGCGTAAGGATTGGTGTAGGGGTAAGTCTCTTCTTTAGCTCCTCAATGCCGCCTGGCAATCATTCGTCCAGATGAACTCTTCATTCTTCCAAGTGAGCTTCGTCATCGGCTCAGCAATCTTGGCGAATTCCTTCACGAACTTTTGATAGTAGCTAACCAAGTTCAAGAAACTTCCGAATTGAACATGGGGTATACCACTTTTCAACAGCAGCTATCTTCCATCGAAATTTCTTCTCTTGCCAGCATGGCCAAAAGTTCACCTTGTCAAAGAAAATCCACGTTCAGGTAACTTACCATAAAACTTCTTTTTCCTCAAAGTTTCTAAAACTTCCTCAGATGTTCTTCATGCTCTTCTTCAGTCTTCAAATATCAGAATGTTATCTATGGAGAAGATAAACTGATTCAAATACTCATGAAAATCTCTGTTCATGAGATTCATGAACACAGCAGAAGCATTTGTCAGTCTAACGTCCTGACCAAAGAAAACTGTCCATACTTGATGTTTGAACGCCGTCTTAGAAATGTCCTCTTTCCTGACTTCGATTTGATGGTAGTCAGATCTTAAGTCAAACTTTGAAACACCCTAACTCCACACAAACAGATCAAACAGATCCTCGATCCGGGCAGAGGGTACTTGTTCTTTAGTGTCTGGTAATCCATGCACATCAGTTGTTCCATCCTTCTTGGGCACAAACAAGATAGGTGTTCCCTAAGGTGAAGTTCTATCTTGGATAAATCCTAGAGCCTTCATTGATCTGGTCCTTCATCTTCTATGAACTTCGAGTCTGCATCATGCCTTTGTAGGAGGCAAGGTCTGCTAGATAGGAAGAGAGTCTCTGGGTTGGCCTAACAGGTGTTGCTGGGATAAGAGCTCTGGTTTGATGGAAAGATAAGGGGCAATCCTTTACCCGATGTTCAGCAGATCAACATACCAAACATTTCTCCAATCTCTTGCGACAAATATTGGTTTGGTGACCAAGCATTTTACAGTAGCCACAAACCAATAGTTTCTTACGATATAACTGCCGGATAGGGCTCAAAATGTCTTCTAGATTTCAGGGGTACCCCTCCTAGGGTGAGGTTCCGCTCCAACTTGGTTTAAGATAGCTAAGGCTACATCATTGACGTTCTTCATGTCTTCTCTCATGATATTCTTCTGTTCCTGCTGGGCTTCATCTTGAGCTTTCTGGAACTCCAGGATTACTTGAAATAGGGCAACAATTTGGAAGATGTTTGCTGGTACTGGTGGAGCAACAAAATGAATACTCCATCAAAGAAAAGCAACTTGGTTTAAGATGAGGTAGGAATCGTCAGTGTAGGGAAAACTTCACTGGATGCATTATGGGGACGGTCAATCAGCCGCGAGGGAAAAGACCCTGGACTTGGTTGAGGAGATGGGATATGATTCGGAGATGACACCTCATCGCCAGCAGGAATGGTCATTCTCTGGAAGGTTTAGGATACAAACATAAGCAAGGTATCCTACCAGTCTATAATCAAACAAAAATATTTATTTATAATATATTTCGGTCCTATGTTGTGACAAATTGATGTTCTAGTGTTCTAATTGTTTCTAAATATGTTTTCCTAAGTTGTTGTTCAGACCTGCATGGGCCACCACTAAAAACATGTCACGACCCGATCCTAATTTCTTGGGTCGACTCGGATCATGCCCAGCCTGCACCGTTGTTGAGACGGCGGCAGTAAGCTGTATCCCATATGCAGGTACAATCAACAACATTTGAAACTATAATTGCCACAACATTTAATTAAACGATAATATAAACTTGTCCATTACAAAGCTTCTCCACAACTTTAACATAACATTTATTTTATTTAAAAGATAAACTAAAACTCCAACTAAGCAGAAGTGTCATCATCATCTCCATGGACCTCGTCTGGGAGCACAGCAGGGTACAGCTCCGGGTCATAGTAACTACTGATCAGTAGCTCTGAGTCATCAATAGAACCTATTGGGTGTGGGGGATCCAGTCAGGAAAGGAGCAAGTACAATTATGAAAATTAACAATTTGCATAATGAATAGAAACTTGCAATATTAAATAATTTTGAAACAATGATTTCCAACTATAAAATAATTGTGATTTGAGTAAGCAGTATCTATAACCGGTTTAGGATGATTCAATTGTATCCTATTGATACGGTCCGGCCTAACCCCGTGTGAAGAGGGGTAAGCTCGCACATTCATTAACTATTTGGCTTTGATCATAGATAACTACGCTACTCCCCATTATCCTGATGCAATGATTCAGTATATTACTCTAGGAGAGAGTACGTGTAACAGTAGTGTATTTAACATGCAAAATTTCTAATATTAATTAAACTGCAATTAACCACAACCGTACTTGCCTTTGTATTAGAATGACTGGAAAGACGAGTCGGTACCGAGGAGGAACGTCAATTGTAACTTCGAGTTCCTACAGTTGAGAACTCGACTTAGATCCTTTGTATAACCAGGCTAAGTGTGCTAGTTGCAATCTCTAGTAGTAAGTCCTAGTCAGGTTTTAGTTGTTATTAAGCTACAGCTACCGTTTACGTCGCCAACTATGTGCGTTGATTAAACCGATTAATTGATTATTTGGAAATAACAACAAGAACCGATTATCTTTGGAAAACTTTGTATTTTGTAATATCTATAAAAATATAATTTCTTACAGTGATAAATCATGAACTAGTTATCTTACTATTATTTTATTCATTTATTTAAGTTCTTAATTAATCATATGATTACGTTCTAACTACGATTATACGTCTAATCAAAATACCACCCAAGATCAACATCCACCCAGAAAAATAAAGTAAAACCTACGCTAAACAATACATGGGCACAGCTAATCATCCTAGAGTTATGGGCTTATGCCCTGTACAATTCTTTTTACATAAAAATAATAGGAAACGATTAAGTTACTAAATAAAATGCAGTAATTAAATAACTATAATAAATAGCTTAACTATTAAATAAAAATAATTTAAAATATAAGTTGAAGTCTCAGACTCGGTCCATCATCAAAATCCAGCTAATACCACAACGCCCGGTCGGACCGGTGCGTTTGCATTTCGCCAGGGCCCACAGACCGGTACGGTCGTCGCCCGAAAAATCAGTTTAAAATTCATTTCCAAAAACCAATTTTAAAATCAATTAAATATAGTTTTGTAAAAATTTGGGCAACACTTCCACTATTTTGGGACAACCCAAAACTGGGAAATACGCCACAGAAAACCTGCAATTATTCCAACCCAATAATAATCCCGCAAATTTATCCACCAAAATATTTCCAAGCCACCATAAAATAATTTCCAATTCACAGAACTTCCCGAAATACCCGAAAATCCTATAATCAAACCAAACCACACAACCAGCATATAAAAAAAATCACAGAAAATATACTAACGCAGCTAACCGAAAATACTACGTAGCTAACCGGATTTCCCAAAGGGAAACCGGGGACCGATTCTCATTACAGACTCTACAGGAGGGACGAACTACTGTGATTAACAAGGGTTTACCAGATTCCGTTGGCGGGGAGCCACGGGAAAAGCTTGGGAAAACCGAAACAGCGTTCGGACAGCAGGTCGCGGAACCGGACAGCAAAGAACCTTGCGAATCCGGGCAGCAAAAGCTCCACGAAGCACGGGACAATGGGATGAACCCCACAGAGCGCTGTCGAGATCTGAACCGCCGGCGCGGGCACGGGCGGCGGGAAGACTCGCCGGGGAAAGGATCTGCCGCGGGGAGAAGTGCGGTCGAGGGGGAAAAGGCCGGTCGGCTGCGCTAGGGCACGCCTCGCCGGAAGGGTGGGGGCGCGGACGGTGGCGCGGGGGCAACAGCGCCTCGGGTCGCGGGTCGGCAGGGGGAGCTCCGCCGGAAGGGTCGGCCGCGGGGCTCGGAGAGCCGCGCGCAGGGAGGACGGCGCTCGGCGCGAGGAAGAGCGCGGGGAAGCCGCGCGGTCGGGGGGAGGAGCTCGCGCGGAGAGGGGCGCTGATGGCCGGCGAACGGTGGGGAGCCGCGGAGGGGTCGGCGGTCGTCGGCCTCGGGGTCGGCGACGGGAACGGGTAGGGCTTGGGTTTTCTCCAGAGAAGAAATAAAGTTTGTGGAAATAAGAGAGAGATGAGAGAATTTATTTCTCTTTCTCCGTTGAGTGAACTCGTGAGAGAGAGAAGTGGGAAGTGGGGAATTAATAAAGGAAAGAGTGGGTTACGTGTGTGTGTGGGGAGTAATTAAAGGGGTGAGTAAATAAAGGAAGATGGAGAGTAGTGGTGGAGTAATTAAGGAGAAGGTGGTTAAATAAAGAGTGGTGGGGGTGTTGGGCTGTGCGTGAATAGTGAGGCGTTGGAGGAGAGGAAAAGGCAGCTTACCAATTCGTGAGGAGAAAAGGGGCAATTGGGTGCTGGTCCTACGGGACCAGCTGACTTAGTTTTCATTTATTATTGTTTCTTTTTTTTTTATTAAAGGAATAACCAAGTCAAAAACCAGGATTTTTAATAGAGAAGGAATTGGGCTCGGGCCTGGGTCTGGGTCCGAAAAACAAAAATCCATGTTATATTTACTTTTGAAATCCTTTTCCATCCAAAAATATTTAATAGTAATATTAACAATAATAATAATTTTGAAATACTAATAATATCATTATTTAATTATTAAATACAAATTATGGGTTTTACAGTACTCGTCTGATCCGATGGAAATATGTCAACTGTGTAATCTGGCTCAGAGTGAAGTCACAGACCTAAAGATTAGATATATATAAGCTAATTAGGGTTCAATAGTGTTAGGCATGATTATATAGAATAAGCTATGTAATCTAGGTCAATCTCAGTCTACTAAGTCAAACTAGGTCACACTGAGTCACACTAGGTCAAACTAGGTCACAGGAAGTCAAACCAAGTCAAACTAGGTCAAACTGGGTCAATGGTTGATTTACAGTTGACTTTTAGTCAACTGGTCAACTCTAGGTTAAACTAGGTCAAATGTTGACTCTACTTTGACGTTCAGTTAAGGCAGTCAACCACGATCAAACAGGGTCAAGGCTAGTCCCTATAAACATCTACAGGGTCAACATATTCAATTTCAGTGGTTGTGAAATCACTGGAATTGATAGATCTTAAAATACAACCAAAGGAGAAAGATTATAATAATAGGGTAAAAATCTACAGATGTTGTCGAATAGTGAAACAACCATCACCAACGTGTCCAGAATGGTCAAATTAGCTAGGATAGCCTATCCATAAGTCCAATTTGGACACAGAGGCAAAAAGGTAATTTCGGATCAAAATGGTGTCTATGTCGGACCCACTTTGCACCGAAAAATGTGTCAAGATAAAAGTCCTCAAAACCTAGCAAAATATATGTTCACGAATCCAGAATGACGATACGAACTCAACGGTATATCCGAAATTGGATTCCAATGAGCCGATCTCAAAATGGCCCTTTGACCCGGATATTAGAATCCGATTTGTACGAAAAAGCGTGTCGGAGCCAATGTCCACAAAACTAAGCAAATTATATGTCAACGAGTCCAGAATGACGATACGAACTCAATAGTATCTCCGAAATTGGATTTCGATGAGTCGATCTCAAAAAGACCCGTTGACTCGGACTGTGGGGCCCGCCTTGCATCGAAATACGTGTCGGAGCCCACGTCCTCCAAATCTAGCAAACTTTATATGAAATCGTACCAGAACGATGCCCCGAGTCTACTGGTGGTGTCATAAATTGAATCCGGAGTCCCGAATTCAAAATTAGGATTTTACAAGCTAGAAATTACGAATTTGGACGGCCAACTTTGGCGTCGAATTCAACCAACCAAACGTGCTCATAATGAAATGAAACTTAAGTGACAGGAAGAGGGTTATACCAGCTGCGTATAGGAACCAGTAGCACACCAAACTGAGCTACGAAGGAGGAGATACGAGCCGACGAAGTTGGCTCCACAAAACTGTCCAAAAATAGTACAATTTAAACGGTCAACTTGGAGGCCGGTTTGATGTATCTAACGATTAAATTAACGGCCGAAACTTGACAAGAGTGAAGAGGGATATACAAAGATTGTGACGGAGCAAAGAGTTCACTGATCCAATGGTCAAATTTCTCGAAAAATACACACGAAGTCGGTACGACGAAGCGCACTTTCTAAGTTCAAAACTCGCACGTCACAACGGGATTTCGTACAAAACGTACGAATAGCCTAGACGGCGCGTCGGGGAGGTCGGGGATAGCGAAGGAAGGCTCGCCCAGCCTAGGGGGTCTCGGAGAGGCACGCGGTGGCGGGGGCCGGCCACGCGGCGACGCGCGATGGCGCGGCTGCTGTTGCTGCCTACTGCAGCTGCTGCTGCCGCTACTGCTGGCTGCTGTTGCTGCTTGTGCTACTACAGCTACTGCTGCTCGCCAGCCACGCGGCCGTACGGCAACTGCGGTACGGTGATGGCTACGGCGGATGCCCAACGGCGATGGTGGGAATGATGTTGGTGGTGGTGGTGGTGTTGAGCATGGTGATGATGGTGTAGTTATGGTGGTGGTGTTGATGATGATAATGAAGGAGGTGAATGGAGGGGGTGATGAAGTATGAAGAAGAAGAAGAAGAAGAAAGGAGAGGGCTATGCTTGGGTACAGGATGGGGCTACTGATGTGAAAGGGTGATGGAGAGAGAGATGTGTGTGTGTGTGTGTGTTAATAGAAGAGAGAGAGAGAGAGAGAGATAGAGAGTTGTATATATAATAGAAAAGAGAGAGAGAAAGAGGTCGGCTAAGAGAGAGAGGGGGGTGTTGTGCTGGTGATGGGGGGTTTGTGTATAGGAGTGATTTAAGGAGGAGAGAGAAAGATATATATATATATATATATATATATATATATATATATATATATATATTATTAGAAGGAGATAAAATGAGTTATTTATGTAAAGTAGAGAGGGGAAGAGAGATATTTTAATTAGAAAAAAGAGAGAAATTATGTGGGGTGTTTGGATAGTCATGATAGGGATCACATAAAATCTGGTTGGGTGTTGGATCAAGTTCGATCAAGTTTGGACAAGCTTGGGGCCAAGATTTAATTAAATAACAAATTTAAACCTTTTAAAATCATGGACGCAATGGGAGCACAAGAGAGATAAATTTGGTGGCATGCAAGTGGCACGCGCATAGTAGACTCAAAACAGGCCAGGGCCATATATTGGGTCGACCAGATTGGAACGATGTCGGGCCCGAAAATTAAGTTGGAAGTTGAGTCACAAATTACGGTAGACGATAAATTGGTCTAAATTGACCCGAAAGTTGTGTGAAGCAAATGGAGCACAAGAGAACAAGTTTGAGTGGGACACGATATATCAACATGAAGATAATCTTGTCTACTATAAACTTAGAGAAGAAAGTTTCCAGAGAATGGCATCCCTTATGCTCTAGAAAGCAAAGTCACGGTAAAGGGCATTTAATGATCAAAATTAATTAAATAAAATAAATTATCGAAAACAATTCATTTAGAAAATTTAATAATAAATCCCAGAAATTCAGGGGACTTACATCCTACCCACCTTATAAAAATTTTGTCGTCGAAATTAAAGGTTGGTAGTGGGGTTAAAACATGATAGAAGATTTAGGTAATATTTTAGGCACGATCCAAGAATGACGAGTTTTGCACGATCAAGATAATCAATTAAAAAATTGTTCAGGCACGATGATGGATTTGGCACGATAGAATCATGATATGAACAAAATCATGTGCATGATGTCAGAAATAAGTCAAGTTATTGGGGCACGATTTTAGAGACGATTAGGAGAATCGAAGATATAAATGAAGTTCAAGTACGGGGTAATATGTAGGACTTAGGTTGATGGAAATCAACCCGAAAGTCGCACAGGCCCGATCAAGATGAAAGGTTAACCATGACCAAAATAAGGTTTAGCATGGTTGAGATGAAATTTCAGATACGACAAAATCGAAGCCAAGGTCTTATAGACCCGCTCAAGGATTAAGGAATATGATTAATAAAATCATGAAATACGATCCAAGTTCGGACGTAATTAAAATTGGTAATAGTCTAAGTTCACTTGGCATGATTTAGAGGCAAGGCAATATGTATAGTCATGATCGTTAAAATAATATCAAGGGATTTAAAGTCGTCTTAGTCATGTCAGGTCATCTAGGCACGACTAATCACAAAAAATTTATATATAATCAGGAAATCAAATCAAGGTCGAAAAGAGTTATAGCAGGAGTAGTAATAGCATTGAAATCCAATTACGATAAGAAATTGTCTCAATACGATCTAAGTTGATCGATTTTTGAGTAAATCAGAATGTGGGCAAGATGGAGAACAAGATCATCGAAGCCTGGGCACGAGCATCCAATGATGGAAATCCAGGTTAGAATTGAATCTAATCCAATTTAGTACGACCCAGGATATGGGTACGATAGAAGAGATGATCAAAGTCGTTTGGTTGCGATCAAGAAAATTATGATTTAACGATATTGAAACTCGAGGGATGATTCAAAGATATGGAATAAGTCCAATTCCACTTTGGTAGAAAATCAAAAGACAAGGTTTCATAGGGAAGCCAAGTTAATCATCTCCCTCTGATACTATCAAGTTTATCCGATCATCATTTGTCAGTCATACCTTTAAGTCATCCAAATATGAAAACCAATCTTATACAACTACTACCAGAATTACCCTTCCGTCATGAAGATTGGACCTTGTCATGATACCATAGGCCAGATCCTAAATTCTAAAACCCTAATCAAGAAGTACACCCTTCACTAGAACTCCACACTATCCACTTAATCATCCTTAAATCCGAATTCTTCCACCTTGTCCTAAATTGATCTGAAACATCTAATTCAAGTTTGTAAAATCCTTGAACTTGTTAAAATTATGCTTATTGTGTTATTCAAGCCTAATACCACATAGGCCTTTACAAAACTTATTCTTCCATTACCAAATCAACCTTCATATTTCCTTCATCATACACCTTCAAATATCAACCGTCTCAATTAATAAATTATATTCACAAAATCTCTTCTTCTTCTTTTTTGACTCAAAATCCTTGTTCTCTATCCTCTTACCAATGCCTTGTCTAGTTTCTTACCATCACCACATATAATTAAATTTTTTTCCCTATTATTAAATTCTAAACTTCCATCATAACCTCAGTGTGAAATACCTCGAGAACCAATAACCTAAAATTGTCCAAATTCAAAAATGTTTCAATCTCGGATATCCTTGTCAGGTTCTAAACTATATCCACGAAATATAAATTTTCATACCATTAATGTACATCCTAGCGTTCTTCTCATTTGAAATCTTTGAACTTGCCTTCCAAGTAATTCATCCTCGACATACCCTAGTAACTCATTTCTAAACTGATTATATCGACCCCTTGGTTTCAGTTCCAACCTCAATCATACTTCTATCTCAAAATTCTACACTAGATCCAACATCTGATATTCCTACTAAGATACCACTTGATAATAAATCCATCTTCCGAACGAGATAATTTACGATACTTCCTTAACCTTTACAAGGTAAAAAGATACAAAATTTTAAATGACTTCATAGTGTAGTTGACAGGAATGGATAAAAGACAGGTGATTGGTGTAATCAAGACATAATTAGTCAAGATGAATGATGTAATGACAAAATAAGGAAATCATCATATGATGAGGAAAGAAATGACAGAACAATGAATAATAGTAGGAATTGTCTTTGATCAATATGTCAAAAGAAGTGAATCAATTTAAGGTATAATCTGATAACCATATACATATCCAGAATCATATTGCCAGAATTTTTGCCCCGCCAGTAAGCATAGCTGCAATAAACGATGGATTCCATAACTATGGCATACACCCTATAATCATGTCATCTAGATTCCTTACCACGCCAACCGGTATGGCTACAAGAAAGTCTAAATTCCATAACTATGATAGTATATCCAACATCAGGCTCTATGTCCCTGTCGTGCTTGCTAGTATGACTGCGAAAAATTCTAAAACTCCATAATAAAGTAGATATTTATCGTTCTCATCGTTTCCATCAAATATGTTTATCAGGATATCTTAACTCAATTCATAAAAATTGATTTTAGATACAAAGTCAAAGTCAACAACGAACGAACATCAAGATTCAAAATTCAACAACAAATCAAGGATAAGTAAATGGAAGCTAGTTGAAACATATTTCGAGACAAGATTTAGGAAAAGTTCTCAGGAGAAGTCCCAAAGGTACTATCTAGGTCAAGATTGAAAGTTCTGG